>OZ010694.1:8153315-8753315 GCA_963932265.1 Thymelicus lineola | reverse complement strand
GTTTAGTTCCGGAGTTCTAGATGGCGTTGTAGTATAAAGATAAAAGTTTTTAATTATAAGTTAATTTCCAGAGATAATATTATATTCGAGCACTACTTCATCAATGTTTTGTCATGACGTTGTCACGTTAAACTACCGTCCGTAAACCGACTTTACAGACAACCATTTTTTTATTTAAACCCAATGGCCAACACCCCTCCTACAATGTAAAGGGAAAACTCAGAACCACGATAGACTTGGATTTGTGAATTGGTAGATTTCACACACCTTTGAGAACATTTTACGTTACAGAGGACATCAGCAGGTTTACTCGCTACTTCATACTTGCAATAAATAGGTACAGTCGATGTGTTTCTATGTTCATATCTGATTTTTAATAATCTGGATTTTACTCTCATTTTTCATGACTGTATATTTGGACTAGTACCACTCACAGAAGTTCCTGTTGACAGTTTAACAATCCCTGCATTAAAACTGACCGCTCTGCACTCGGCATTGGTGATTTTTAACGTTTTGGCAAGTGAAATTGGAATGAGGCCAAACTAATCCAGTGATAATGATATTTATTTATTTAATCTTTATTGAACCCCGAAAAGAATTTTTTTGTGTGTGTTCACAATTGGACCCTGTATAATATAATAATAATGCATATAAAAAAAACTAATAAGTAGTTCTTTTCTTAGTTATTAAACATAGAACTGTTTTGTACGCAACGTTCAGTACGTTGTTTGAAAGTGTTCATGTAACTTTTATTTATGAAATGAAACATTAACCTTCAAGCCTGTGTTTACAAACAAACGATCCGATCGCTAGTGCACTCTGCACCGTTGTAATTGCATTCTCTGTGAAGGTTCCTGTATTGTAATGCTTCTTTGTTACATTGTAGTGTAGCTTGTGTGTCAAGTATTTTTTACACTCTGTATTCAGCAACTGAACTAATGTCACAGTAGACATAATAGTACTTATCTAATGCAATTATATTTAAAAAATATAGATACTTCATGCCTTTACAAATCAACCAAAAAATCTGTTCCCCAAAAAGCTACAACACACTCACGTTTATCTTTTGTTTCACTACACCAATCACACTACAATAATACACGAAGGCATTTTAACGTTGTATGTCAAATCTCAAGCACTTCTGACAACAACAAAACTGCCTATATCGTCTTGTATTGACAGAGCAACTACGAGCAGACGAGGTCAATTGACTGCTCTTACGATCTTCATCTTCGGCGCGCTAGTGACATATTTACCTCTATTTTACTTGTAATATCATTGATCTAATGCTGAAATTCAACCACATTGTTTAACGAGCAGTATTTATGGTCGTCTTGTTTACATGTAATCCAGAATTCAATGAAACAATTTGGATTTGTAATGTAGTATGTAAGCTTGAACTCGTTTAAAAAATTCATGTTTTGTTGAAAATATGTGATATGGTATATATTAATCCATATCACTACTTTACTATTACCTAATATTATGCTTCGCTGCTCAATTCTCGCGATTAATATTTACATGTAGTACTATTTCCAATCCACGGCCTTTAACACGATAAGTTTAAAGAAAAACAAAAATATTATCAATCTGAAACATAAAATAGTTGTTAATCTGGCTTATTTCCTCGTTCACTCAGTGTTGTTTAACACTCAAGCTTCCGGTCATCACTCTTCCTTACCGCTCGGTTGCCATTTTTGCTTCATTATCTATTTTCGTGTCGCGGCCTCAACACGTCTTGACTGTCCTTAGACTCATTACTAGAGATTCCCTAACGGACAGTCTATGTTAACGAAACGGTGTGAAGAAAAGAAGAAAATTTTAAAATAACTATAATATTTGGAGGAAATACAGGTTAAAAGTGTTATTCAGATGTGAATCAACCAATTTTTACGTATAATATCAGTGGATCAAAGGATACCTTTACCAGTAAGTGTTTTACGATTTATTATTATCTTCAATTCTATTTTTAGGAAGATACCCACATTATTTATGAATTCAAGTGGCAGCTACTTTTTATTGGCATGATAAAAACAATTATGATACGAGCGTCAGAATATTCACCAAAATAATTATGTGAACAAAGAATTTAATATTTTGATTCATTTAATGTGCATTCATATTTGTGATGCGAGTAGTACGATGGGACTGCTACCTTCACATACTGCCCTTTGCGGTTCAACTGTTGATGTTACACAAAGTGATTCCAATATTCGCCGAAGATGAACCTCGACCACCTTCACTGTGTTGAAATATAACTAAATAATTCAGACAATTATCGATGGCGTAATTAAAGCAATGACGCAAACGTTTATATGTGTTTTAGTTTAATTACCTGAAGAGATAATTTGATATCCTGGTTCTTTTAATGTAAATCAACGTTAGTGATGCGAGCACTACAATGGGACTGCTACCTTCACAGAACGACCTTTTGTGGTTAATTTGTTGATCTTACATAAAGTGATGCGAATGCTTCTTTTGGGTTCATTTCCTTCACAAATAATGCACTTTTTCTGAGTGTCAAATAAGAACCAGAACTATTGATATAATTACATAAAGCGATGCGAATGCTTCTTTTGGGTTCATTTCCTTCACAAATAATGCACTTTTTCTGAGTGTCAAATAAGAACCAGAACTATTGATATAATTACATCAAATGTACTAGTAGTTACAATCTTTTATCATACATAATATTTAATCAAAATAAAGAAATTCAAATGAAGTTTTATTCCTAAACTTTATAAGGAAATTGACTTGCAATCCTGTGCACTTTGATGTCCTCATTTCTACCACATACTAGCAGTACCTACCTGATATGATTGGTCCTCTTCTGAAATATAAAATCCAGTACTCGGCAATTGTGCCCTTTTTTGTGCCTTTTTTAAGGACACTTTTAGTACTGAATGCCTGAACTATGGCAACCATCTCGGACATCCTACAATTATATTTCTTTGCTGCGCGTCTGTACCAAATAGATACGCATGGTTTATAACTGCTCCCTCCAGTAGGGCTATAAAGTTATAATAGAGGACTCTGAGACTATCTAAATTGTCGATTGATCGATACAATCACTATAACGTCAATAATACTTAACGCCTCTTCTTGATATTTATAACTAAGAAGTTGAAGAATACATCAAAGAAGATGAAAATTTACTTCTCTCTTTGTGGTTAGACTGGAAAATCAAAAGCTACGAAAGCCATTATCATGTCAAGACAGGATGAAAAAGGATTCAAACTAGTGATTTCTAAAACATAAGTCTTTATTGAACCATTCGGGATAAGTTTTTTCGAAGACGACTTTACACTCGGGAAATTTTACGCAAACCGCCGTTGTGCTGCCGCCGCCATCGCCGCCGCGTCCTGTCGCGAGCGCACTCTAATGGAAGTTGCTGTTGGCTTTATAGGTCTTACAGCATGACGTAGGACAGTCGTGAAAATGCCCACTATATGACTCGGAGAGTAAAACGGCTGTCCATCTAAATGGCATCCTAGGAATGTTCTTAGAATGTTTCACTAAAAGCGTCATTCCAACCTCAATTTGCAAACAAAACCTTGCAAATTATATCGCTACAGTTCGTAGCTTGATGTCGTGGCCTTTTATGGTCAAAAGCTTGTTAGACTTAATGTCAGTCGACAAATTTTAATTTTTAACGCAGCGTGAATCATTTTAAGCTTTGCGGCTAATGGCCTCGCGTAAATATTGTATACGTACAATGTAAGTAAATCCATACTGCAGATTACAATATTATTACTGTAACCCATGGTGTAATTATTACAAAAAGTGTGTAATCACTAAGAAAGTTATCCACTATTGAATTAGTAATAAACGGTTCAGCCTACTCAGCAGACCGCCAGCCGAAGAACACCCGCATATTAATCCTGATACATTTCAGGGTTGAAATAAGCAGGTTATTTGATATATGATTTATCATTATCTAGTCGTATCTAAATATGATACATAATAAAATTTAGATTTTGTTTACAACAATAATCTCTCCTTTTACTTTCAAAGCTTAATCAGCCTGATGACAAGTTTAAGATTCATTTTAAGCAGAACAGCTCGCACCCATTATAAGATGGATGCCTTGTGTAAGTACTGCATTCTGCTTTAACACAGGGGTAATTAATTATACCTACAATTTTTATAAAAATTGCTAATATTATTTAGCATTACCGGTTTCTTTTTTAAAAGATACTTTTTTTTCTAATTTCAAGATAATGTTTATTTACGACTTTATGTGATTCGAATACTACAGTTACTGCACCGCTGGATTTTAACCTACTATTGAAATCCATTATCAACCGAATCATTCAACATTATTTTTTAAAGAGATGGTTTACCAGTTGGCAGGTCAATAGATACATGGAATGTAAGAGTTTACAATTGATAGCACTAATGTTGCCCTATAAATTTGGCTCTATACCTATCTATTATGATAATAGTTGTGTAATCTATGGTAGAAATATAATATTTAGTCTTTTACACGTAAAGTGATATTTCTTAGAAAAATTCCAAAGGAAAAATGAGATGAGTTAAACTCACATCCAAAATGCATATAGCAAGACCTCCAAGGTTTAGAATATAGTTGGTTGCAATTTTTCAATTTTTAACCATGAGCGTTAAACTTATGAAAAAAATTACAAAATCAGACATAAATGCAATAAATATAATTTTTCATTCAGCACATAACATTCGTTTGAACTTCATGTTTTGTTGCATTAACATGAGCAAAGTGCTTACGATTTATAGAAAACTCTTACTATATAAACATATAACTATATAACATTGCAATTACTGACAGCCATATAAATCCTTACTGAAAGGGCTATGAACTACGGGAGATATATTATGTGATATACTTATTATTTTCGTGTTCTTTTCACTAATTTTTCCAAAGGTTATGGGAAAAAACAAAGTATCTAACTGTCTTTTTGTGTTCAACAAAGAGTAGTATTTACTGAAATATTATATAATCTAATTATGGACCTACCATGTGGGCCTACCATATATGCAACATAATTATTTATCATTACAGGATATCCTGGGCAGAATATTATTTTTTGTGCATTACCACAATTGCTATTATTAAAAATATATATATAATAAAATGTTAATAAATAAAGTAATCAAAGTCACAGATGGCTATCTCAGCCCTGTCTAGTATACTACATAATATAACGATAAATTATAAAAATTATCTAGAATAATTTTTTGACAGCCCAATTATAAATTGTTGATTTCGTATTCCAGAACCTCTCTAAATTTTCGGAAAAATTTACGATAACAATTGTATTAATATAATACCAAAACAAGAATTAGTGTTCCACTTCTTTCGATCAATTACTTATTATTTAAATTAATATTGTATGCCCATCTGTGGCAGGGATATGTCGGATATTATAATTATATAACATGAGAACTTTATTGACCTATGTACCTACCTATATATTTCACAATAAATTAATTTGAATGGATTATAAATTCTCTATCTTGTATGCGATACATTATATAGATATAATTGTTCTGGAGTAATACCAGACAATTTTTTTAATAATTGTTTTTTGTACGTAACATAGCTATAGGTATACCTCTATAGGTATATTATATCCCTCTCGGGATGAATATAATATATCGATTGATATAATGTATTTGGTTCGGATTTCTAAATGTGAAATATTTATTTATACGAATACTGTAATTTAAAATAGTAAAATATTTAACTTATCTACACTATTCATATAATATATGCTGATGGAGAGTGAGTTAATACTCATGTTACATATCAAATAATTATTTATATTACATAATAATAATAATAAACAAATAAACCAGAATATACATTTTGATTACATCATAATCAAATCTATTCATAAAAACCTGAAGTGTGACTAGATACATTTTATATGAGAAATTATGCTATTTGACTAGCTGAGATCTACATGTTCTTATAAAAATAAAAACTGATTGTCTTCGTAATTTAATTTTTGATTTATTGGTTCCAGAGAAGCACACCCACAAGAGTGGTGTGTTTTTGCTTCTACCTTGAAAGGCAGAAAGCGTGCATGTAATAAGGAAGACAGCCACATGGAGCGCATTTTTCAGTTTTTATAAGGTTTTAGAATAATAGTATTCTATCTTAACAGAATTTCATATTCGTTAGATCCATTCTTGATTTTCAATCATATTTGTTATTTTCCCTTCTTTCTTCAAATAATCCTTATATTTAATGTTATATTAAGCTTACTTATGTAAGCAATAACCTCTACGCATATATTAAAAATAATTGGGACATTAATCAATACTATTTATTTATGTACACTATATTGACCACAATATAACAATATTAACGGATAAATAAATGGCGAGCTTAATGCTAGTGCAATCTGTATTTGTTATTGATTAATGATAAAAAAAAAAATTGTATCATAGGTATACTTCATTATTTCCATATTATATTAAAGGATACATCCTATATCTACTTTAAACATCTACATGTAAATATTAATCGCGAGAATTGAGCAGCGAAGCATAATTATTGATAAAACGAACTTACCTGTACGTGAAGTTCTATCAAAATTATGCGAGCTGCTCAATTCGAAGCGATTAATAGGTCCCCCCCATAAAATGAAAGGACCCACCCTAGCAGTCTGTATCCTTTAATTTATCTTTAAACTAAATGAAGCAAAAATGGCAACCGAGCGGTAAGGAAGAGTGATGACCGGAAGCTTGAGTGTTAAACAACACTGAGTGAACGAGGAAATAAGCCAGATTAACAACTATTTTATGTTTCAGATTGATAATATTTTTGTTTTTCTTTAAACTTATCGTGTTAAAGGCCGTGGATTGGAAATAGTACTACATGTAAATATTAATCGCTTCGAATTGAGCAGCTCGCATAATTTTGATAGAACTTCACGTACAGGTAAGTTCGTTTTATCAATAATAAAATAGGTCCCGCGTCTCGTCAATTTCGTTTCTGTAACGCAAGATCTCTGTAACCACTGAACGGATTTTTATAGTTTTCACCAATAAATGGAGTGTTTTATGAGAAAGGTTTAACTGTTGAAGATATCACAAACTTTTGCTTTCAACGTAAATACATAGTTCCAGTTACACGAAAATAATGTATGGATGAATTGTTCATGTAAATTTTTAAAAGTAAGTCCGCGATAGCTACCGGTAGCAACTAAATTGAAAATTATAACGGTCATGGGGTCATGGCATTCATTTCGAAATTGAATTCTAATTAACGATAAAGGATTCAGATAAACAACTTTGCTTGTTGTTGTTTGCAAACTCTTGCCTAACCGTGTCGCACGTGCCTAGTACGTACGCACTTTCTTAGGTAAGGTACGTCAGTGGTCGTCATCTCTTACAAATAACAACCCTTTTGAGGGCGATTATAAAACTACGCATGGTTGGCTAAAGACTTGAGATGGAAAGCCGGTATGAACGTCCACGTTCAAAGGTTCACAAGGTTGTTGGAATGAAAATATCAGAATGTGTGTGAATTTTCCGTACAACCATCAAATTATTCTATATCTTAAATATTTGGAACAGATAAGTTATGATATGAAATTAAATCCCAACTTTAAAATGTTTCGAGGGCTTAACAGATTGAGGGTATATTATTTGGTACAATTGTTATAAATCATACTATCATATCAACATACATAGAACAAAACTGATCAATATCTGCACATGAGAATTACTTTTTTTTTGTTATGGAAATAGCCGACAAACGAGCTGACGATCCACCTGATGGTAAGTGGCTATCGTCGTCCATGAACATCAGCAACACCAAAGGCATCACTGATGTGTTGCCAGCCAAGAAAGAGAAGATGTCATGTCCGGAATGAAACAACGTGTTGGATACTCTTGTGTAGGCCTCAATTATTATGACAAATCTGGCTCCTCGATTGAAGGAGGATTGAAGAACACTTATGATAAAATGTTTTAAATGGTCTTCTTCTTTGTCGTATCGCTCTTGTCAGAGCGGTCGTGGTCGTCAGGTAGTAAGTATCATTACTATGGGCAGATGTTATGCGCCTCACAAGCAATCGCCACTTGTAAGACCGCATCTGATGATCTCCTTTTCTAAGATAGTAAGCTTGCCGGGGCTGAGTAAACCGCGCACGTTCCATGTCCCTATCGTTTGAATTTGCCGCAGTTTAACAAATGTTCCAGTAACTGAATTTCCATCGGGGGCTTGGTTCCCCGCTGTCCCGTGGCCGGTAGCATATTTCACACCGCTTGCCCCGGACGCATAACGGCGCCGATTCCTACGCGGTTCGCATGACGATCGTATTCTCTTTCTTTTCACCTTCATGACGACTTTCATGGGAGGGTTACTTGCAGTGATTTCCCGTAGCCTTCTGCACCAGTCCTTTTGAAGATTATTTGGATGGCTGCTAGAGCCTCTTCTGGCTGGTTGCCCAGCCAGGATTTTGGTTATACCGCCACGGTTCGGTCGTCATGTCCTCATCGGTTATCTGGAAGGGGGCACCGCGTGCATGTGAGGTTGACGTTTGGGGCCGACTAAATGCTATTATCGTTTTCCCCCTTACCCCTCAATGTTAAATGGTATTTAGAATTTAGAATGGTAATGGTATTTAAATCTTAATAATTTATATTTTCGCTGAAGAATATTGGTCAAGGCTGTTGTTTATTTTTGTTTTTCTTTATCATGTTATTCAATGACGTTGTTTATAACGTCGACTCTATAAACGGACTATTTTGCAACGGTTGTGACACCATTCCGTAGCAAATAAAACGCAAAACATTGTGTAACGTAGAAAGTTCAGTCTTGTTTTCTAACCAACTGGATTACTTACGACGGGTTGAGTTACACCGGTTGCGCGGCTTGTTTGTTTATATAATATACAGTGCTTTATGTTGCTTTATTTTCGTTTTATATGTAGTACCTAAATAAGTGCCTAATTGAACTAATTTTGTTTATACAACGTGCTCCTCAGGAAGTGCAGGAACTTTACCAATTGATTCTATAGCTTTTACTGAACATATCTTATACGGGAACTAGTGCATTATAAAGCTTAGTTTTTAAGTTTTTTGTAATTCCATTTAATTTGGTTGTACATTATAAAAGTGTCTTTATTTGTGCTTCGTTGCCGTTTAGTGCAGTCATAATCATTCAAACTATACCTGTTTCATTTTAAATGTCATGTCATTACTGAATCGACTTGTCAATAAAGGCCCATTTCGACGGAGAGTTTCTTGTCTCGAAGATAATACATACCACTATCGAAAGAATAAAAAAATATTCCTTACATTTACACTTCTCGCTCTTTAGCTATAATTGCCTCGCAATGGAATATTGATTATAAACTAAACTTCAATGACAAATCTCGAATTCAAAACGGGCCCAACCGATTTGTGCGATACTCGTATGTCTTAGGTGAGAATTTAGTTCTTTCCTGTATGTAAACATTTTGATACGATAATATTATGGCGATTATTGGTCGTGATAGTAGCGTACCATTTCTAGAATTGAAAACTGCTAGAAACTCTTCGTCCAAATGGGCCTTTAAAATAAACAAACATTGTAAAAGTTTTTGAACCAGTATTATTAGTTTACCTATTTGATCTTACTATTGTCATTGGTCGCACAGACAGTAGAATCGATAAGAAATAATTGTTAACGTCAAGAAAAGTTTACTCATGTCAAAGTTTCATATTAATCATAATACGACGTTGCCAGCTTGCGTAAAGAGATTTCATATTAGGTGAAGTATATAATTTGTATGAGAATGAAGAATGAATAAAATTACAAATTTCAGCATTGAACCTATAATGAAAAATTACCAATTTAATGATCTGAATAACAGGCTGAAATTATTGCATAACCTAAGGAGCACGTTGTATACTGCCATCGGAGGTGGAGACGAGTTTTTTTGTATTGTTCGAATTGGTATGACATGGACTACAGACAGAATCCCGAGTGGAGGCATAGCAGTGCTGCTAAGCCGTTGCCGCGTTGCGAAGAGCTGATGAGTCCGAAGACGGTGCGCTGCGGAACTAGCGTTGTATTCCCTATTTACCCTCCGACGAAAAAAGAGGGGTGTTATAAGTTTGATGGGTCTGTGTATCTGTGTGTTTGTGTAAATCTGTGCATCTTATGTCTGTCTGGGGCATTGTAGCTCCCAAACGGATCAACCGATTTTGATCTAGTTTTTTTATCTGAAAAGTGACTTCGAGTGTTCTTAGTTATGTTTAGTGTAAATAAAACTCTCGGGGGTTTTTATTAAATTTAAATAAAATAATTATTAGTGAAAAACCGTTACACAAAGAGGAGGCCATGTTAATACCTGATTTTCAAGTTGAAAGAATTTGCTATTCATACACGGTTAGAAACCATCTTCGTACCGCCTCCGCATCGGCTCCGTACCGCACCGCGCTGACCGCCTCCTCTCCGGATTTCGTACCAGTGTATAAATCAAGTCGGGATATTTTTACCTCCTAGAGTTTTATAAATTTTCCTTTTGAACGGTTTTTAAATCTATGTAGATACGTACCTAATCTACTTACTTCTAATTGAAAAAATCATAGGGTAACTTAATTAGTTAATGAGTAATAGTCGTTGAACTACGGAATCCTACATTGCGTGTGGCATGACATGCACTTGACGGGTTTTTTCTATCACAGTTGCTATCAGCCGGTAAACATGTGATGTGTATTTTATTTTTAGTTAGTATTCCTTCGTAAAAACCCAAACCGTTACCACATTCACATTGTAGCGACGATAACAGAGTTATCATTGATATTTTTGCACATATTTCTAAATTACAATTAGATAAATACTTACTATAAGCTTGCCGTTACTTGACCGCTTTTTATTTTGTTGTTACTTGACCGCTTTTTGAGAAATTCGGCGACTCGACTTCTAAATCTTTAGAGTGCATAGGTACTTTTGGATTGGAATTTTATTTTATTGTTCTGTCAAATTACTTCCGAAAATGCAATGCGTCAAAGTGTTTCAATACTTAACATTGGTCTTATCTTCTTTTTAGGCGGCCTTTGAAACACTTGAAATTAAACTTGTTTATTTGGTATTAAGCTAACTAGAACAAAGTGACATCCGCTGGGAATGCGAGTGCGTTGCGCAACTTGTTTTGACGCCGCACATTGGTACTCGTGTCGTTTGACTCGGACTGCAACTGCGCAACCGAAGATTACAATGTGTTTTGTTCAACATAACCTCACAAAGGTATTCGGCCTCGCTGTTGATCAGGAAGGCTGATCTGTTTGACACACATTAAAGTTTCCTTGTACTTTAAAGAGCAGTTAAATGAGAACTGGCTATCTGATGTAAGTAATGTTCAGCGTTGTATGAACATTGTTAATACTAACAGTAGGTACCTACTAGAAGTCGTTAAAGCAACGTTTGTGATAGTAAATTAAAAGTCAAGAAGGACGTACGTATTTTGAACTGATTCTCTAGACAAATCTCTTTTATGTCAGCGTTCATGCCAAACGTTGCCTTTAGTGCGGAAAAATAAGCATGTGACTTTTCCGGGAAAACTGTTGTCTATTTCCTCTTAAGTTGTTCTTAAAACAGACGCTGGCCTTCTAGGTTCTCGAGAATACGAGAACGCGATTATTACACGGTATTGTAAACAAAAGTGTTGCGCAACGTGTTTTGACGGCTTATCACTGCTGCAGTGCTGCTGCATACGACAAGCTACAGAAATATCCATTTTACTACCGGAGAACATTGCAGTTATTGTTTATTTATTTATTTATTGTTCATGTACACATAAAAACGTTGTTTTGTTTATTTCTTCATTTTCTTTACTATGTATAGCCTGAAGGGCTGACGAAAAAGTAAATAGATCTTATGATAAGTGGTCTCTGCCGCCTACCACTCATGTACTATGAAAATATGCAATTGATCTGGAGTGTCAATGCATCCATAGGCCTAAAGGAGAGCTCTTATTACTAATTTTTTTAAGAACTCGCAAGGTATAGCATTCCGAAAAACCTTAAGAAAGCTTCCTCCACAGTTTGCATATGATAAGATTTTGAGATAACTGCAAATATTATGCCGATGGATGGTAAAGGCGCGTTGAGTATACCAGTAGTCCAGTATTTTTACGGTGACTGACTGGTTCCTTCTTGTAAAGATCAACATACACGAGTTATACCTATCTAGTAACCGCTGCACGTAGGTCAGCGTGTCGTGGATTACGTTACAAGACATAATTCTTCACATTTTCCCTTGAGACTTGAGTAGGTGAGAATACCGTGTGAATCCAACTAATTATTTATTGTTTATTCTGGTATGTGAAATCTCTTGCAGTCTTTTTAATTGCTTTCCTGAATCGTGTGAATTTAAGGTCATTTACTTTGTGACGTAAAAATATTCAGTTGACAATGAGGCTTAAATAAATCAAAATCAGCGAAATCAAATGTAACGAATGTAGTAATCGTATTAATTTAAATAATTATGTTAACTTAACCATTAATTTCACTTTACTTATCAATAAAAGTTTCGGCTTATAGCTATAAAATTTAATAAGCGACATTTACTTGTAAGTAAACAGACAGATAGGCAGCGAGTAGCTAAACAGGATCTGACAGCATGAATCCGCGTCGTGTCGACAGCCTTGCCAGAGGCGGTGTTTTTGCAAAACAACTGTGTTGCAACATCCACTCGTACTAGACACTCGGTGACTCGTGGCTCTCTCTTTCTCAGCGTATTGCGAGAGTGACAACTACCCAGTACCGACCACGGTAGTACGTACTATTAATACATAAACCGGAGAAGCAAGTCCAACCACACTCACACAATGAAACCCGCGCGTCTAAACAAACTTGTTATATTATGTAGTTTTAGAAAGTAAATGGTTTTACGAGAGATTGTTCGTTGTTTTTGTAAACACGCCTAAAACTGAACTTCCTTTCCCAGAGGAAAACGGTTTTAAACTATCTTTCGTAATTCAAAGATATCAGATGATACTTGACAGATGTTATAGCAGTATTTTATCGCGGCATGTTACTTGTTTATACATTTTAATGATATTATTATAATGTCAACTGTGTAAGCAGTTTGTGAATGAAGGTTGCACAACAAAAAGGTTTAGGCAAGTTACCTATTTCCCTGCATTGTGCAATAATGAACATCATTATTGTGTTGTGTTGTGTATAAAAATGTACGCATTGTGACGTCCAGTACCAACCGAGGTACAGTAATTTGAGGTTAGCAAAGATTCCCCGCTGCAGTTTCCTGTTTGTGTCAAACATTAATTGCATGTTTACGTGTTTTTGTTTGTTAAACGAATGGTTGCTTAATGCGGCCGTGGCAAGGTCGTGCCGCGCTACTCGCGGTACTGTTCTTCATTCTGTAGCTGCTATGACAGAAAAACGTGATCGTATCATATACATACTTAGTTACTTTAGACTTTAGTTGGTATCTATAGGAAAACTGTTACGGGGCCAAATTACTTTAATCTTTTTAATGTAAATAGACGACAAAGGAGTAGGTATAGGAGCCAAGGGGTCACCAAGTCTATTGATGTCAGTACAGAAAGCATTGCTGACATAAAAGGAAGCGAAGGATCCCCTTATTTCCTATCTGTGTGTGTTGAATGTAATACATTTTTTTTGGGTACCTATTTTGGGTAAGTATCGCTTCAGAATACGTAACATAGTATTGCGCAGAAGTCTCAGAGTTAATGTTGATAATATTTAATTTAGAGAATAGAGACCTTCCTATTCTCGTAGAGTACAAGATGGAATTGCTATGGTAAATTTAAAGGAATTCTGAACTTTTTTCAATATTGGTTTAAAGTAACTGGCTAAGGTTTGTTCAAATACGATCAGTTGTGAGGGGAAATCTGATGAACGCTTTCTGCTGGAGCTGTCCAAATATTTGGGGAAAGGAAATGTAATACTAACATGGTATACCAACCAGTTACACCTTTGTCTTCGAGAATGATAATCGGATTGGTCTATAATTATGCGATATCAATACATAGGGAGTAGAATAGGAAATAGCCCCGAGCATACACTCGTATCATTAGGTACACTTGTTTATGTTTCCGGTAACATTTTATGTGTTTCTAAACATATATTCAGTTCAAAACCAAAGGCCGTTTGTTAATAGTTTTATTAAAGCGGCCATAATGTTATTGTTTATTTACAGAAGCATATATTCGTTTACATAGTGTTGAAATTGTGTCATTAGGATCAGCATTTAGGGTTGCCGTCGGTACTTTTTTTAAGTAACCTACATACTTTTAGTAGGTCACGGTATTTTGAACTGTATGTACAATAAATATCAAAGAGACAACGTATTTTTTACCAGCTTTTATTTAATTTGTAATGTATGTATGTTTGTCCGGGTGAAATCTTGCAACTGAACTTTAAATCAGTTATCTTTAACCGATTGAGCTGAAATTTGGTATACACGCTTATTTTTATGACAGTGCATGCTTAGCTATGTGACGTTATTCTAATTTCAATATGGCGGATCATCCAAGATGGCGGACTAGTTCTTTTTTCTGCACTACCACATGTATGGGTATCAAATAAAAAGGCTTGCTAAGGAGAACACGTCACATATACACACGTATTACAACGTCACATTAAATCCAAAGCTTGTTTTTAAAAAGTTTTTTTACCATTCATCTTCTTATTCTTTCTTCTTAATATATATAAATTACGTGTCACGTTGTTTGTCCGCGATGGACTCCTAAATTACTTAACCGATTTTAATCAAATTTGCACACCGTGTGCACTTTGATCCAACTTGAAAGATAGGATAGCTTACATCTTAATTTATAGTCGCATTATTATTTTATGATAAGCATAATTTCCGCGTGCGAAGCTGCGGGCAACAGCTAGTTTATTTTAAAGTTACGTTTCATTTGCATAATGTGTTGTTAGTATGAAAAATGATTGCATGGCATCCCTACCACTGTACCAGCTCTTACATCGTTGGCTCGGTACACGCACATACCCAGTGGCCTGTCGAGCGGCTCGGTGTCGCTCACATGTGGGCTAAGGTCGCGAGCGTGCATTTTTCAACGCGCCTACTTGCCCGTGTAACGAAACGGTGCACTAGTTTAACCTACTATCATTGTACACGAAATCGGTAAGGTCGTTCGGCATCGCACCGTTGCTGCAGTTTTACTCGCATTGTAAACATTGCGCAATGCACGCACTCCGATTACAATTTAACATCACAATAAGCTATTTCAAAACTACTGTGTTATTAAAAACACAATTGGCCTTTGAATCTATGTTCACGTTGAAGGTTTTGAGGTTCTGTCTTTGAGTAGTTAGTGGACAAATCAATGTATATTAAAAGCCAAACAAATTTATTCCGGATATAGACATCTTCGTTGTTTTTGGCGCTAGGCCAAGGATGAAGGGAAAACATGTAGCGTTGTGAAATTCATCGTCGATAGGATGCGACTGCGCTTTGAATCTAGGTCAGACGGATAGAACCGATCCGCTATTGATTCGTAATTTATGAGCTCGCTCCGATGTAAATAGAGTTACGTGTGTTACTCCTACTTAGTCGAAAAACAAAAACAAGGTTTTGCCTCATACTAACAACAACAACAATTGAAAGACCCAGTAATAACATTTCTTTGTATTGTCGTGATCGTGACATGACTCGATGACGAAACGTCCGATGATGCCGGTTGTGGCTGGGATGTTGCGAATGTTGTGATCATTGATATCGTGACATCATCGTCGAGATCTCAGAACGCGTTGGCTGGTGATTCAAGATGCCTTATTTTGGTTCTACCTACATACTTATTATGAGTCAAAAATACAGCGTGTATTTGTAATACTTATTAAGCTAATTTCTTCCAAAACCTGCTTGTTGAACAAGGAGTTTTGTCTATTTTTAGTTCGTCAAAATCGTTCGTTCATCAAAATAAAATACCTGAACAAAATGAAAATAACATTTTCTACGAAAACCTTTTACATTTTTGCACTGCTATAAACTGGCGCCATTACGGCTTAGATATGACTGCTGATAAATTGCGGGGCTGAAGTGTATTATTTTGAAGTCTAGACCATTTAGTAGCAAACACTGGTTTCCGAGTAATCGGTATTTCTAGGTAATTTAGTATTGCATGGCAAGGGAGTTGATAAATTGAAGTAGGGAGGGTTTGGCAGGGTCGGCGAGCAGGGCAAGCGGCGCCGCGACGAATGTATGATTCATTCTCGTATCTCGTCCCGTCCTCAGACGCTGGAATCTAGGTCGCCGGCGTCGCATCTCATACTGGTTTGTTTGGGTCCCCCCGAATTAGTTTGTTAATAATACGACAACCTTTACTTTCCGCGGTCCTCCACCCACGGCGCGACATACTTCAATCTATTTTTACCTTTTGGCGAGCGTATTGACGTATCTATGGCATCAATTTACAGTTTGAAAGTTATTGTGTCCTGATGTTTATTGTCTGTCAAGTTTGGGTAATAAATGTTATAATAAAAAAAGATATCTAGGTATGGAGGTTATCAAATGTAAGTCCTGAGAAGTATGAGGAACAGCGAAAAAAGAACTTAGCAAGAATTAAATCAAACAAGTGCGTGTCAGGCCACGCGCAATGTTCCGAAGTACTCGTATGTAGTAAGTTTATCGACTATTACTCATTAACTATTTATGCCAACATAGCCATGATAGTTTTCCTTGTAAATTCATCAAATAACCTATTTTTGTGAATTTTTTCCCTAGTCCATTTCCAACTATGCGCTATGCTTCGAACAGACGGACGGACATGACAAAACTATTAGGGTTCAGATTTTACTTTGGAACCCTAACAAATATTGTTTGTAGAATGCAATGTCTGTTGTTCTCTCGTGGTCTTCTCGGAAGAGCCTCTCCAGGCTCCTAGTGAAGTTATAAGGCCGAAACCATTTGTGACCGTTTCAGTCGAGAACCCATTTATTTACATAATATTATTCTTTTTTCAGTGATGTCTTTCTTTTTATTAGTGTGTCTGGGTTGTTTGAACAGCTTTAAATGCTACCTATGTATTTGGTAATATACGTGCATTAAGTCTAAATGCAGTGCTTCCCGCACTGCGTTGCACAATATGGAGGCATTCGCTGCGGTTATCTGCTGTTTTTTTTAACCTCTGACGAAAAAAAAGAGGGGTGCGGATGAACCGATTTTGATCTAGTTTTTTTTTGTTGAAAGGTGACTTGAGTGTTCTTAGCTATAAGTATAAATCAAACTGTTAGGGTTTTTTTATTTTAATTTAAGATTAATATATAATCTCGAAACACTAAATGTTTAACTAAATTATGTGTGTGTTGCTTACCTAGATTAGAGAGTTTAGGGACCTTAAAGGTACCATAAAAGTTCGTGGTATATTTTATTTTACTATACTAAGTTATATTTCAATGGAGTTGATAATTATAACCTTCACGCTTTCAGTGACTTTATCAACTGTCTTTATATTTATATGTATATATTTATATTCATCCTCAGTACCAATTATATAATATGTATTGAATTACACCTATTTGATTAAAAAATCTATGCAAAATGTTTAATTGTTCTGTTGATTATGACGAAACAGTTCAGAGAAAGGATTCTTTGAAAAGGGATTTTAGCGCTAAAAATCCGTAAAACTTTGAAATCCATTTCGATTCAGTAGGCTGGTCAAGCTAGAATCAGACTAAACTTAAGTGTTCCTTCTAAGCGTTACATTTGTTTTAGTCGCCTTCCTGTTGTTTTTCCTCTTATGGACTAAGTGTTATGTGGCACTGGGTAAACCCAGAAATAAGATATCGTCAATCCACCAAATTATTATTATAAATATTGGGAAGTATGGGAATTTACACATACCTACGATAAAACTGGAAATTTTGATAGCTGCCAGATATGGAAAGTTCAAAAGTTATCTAACAAATATTTGTTGGTTTGGCTATGTGTGCGTTCCGGCTGACTACGGTATAATTATAATATGTATACAGTGAATACCAATTTTCGGGTCAAAAAAGAACCTTGGAAGGGAACTTACAATAATAGTCGTGAATCCCCTTAGTGATGAATGATATCAACCGGATAATTGTCGAGTAGCTTGTATCCGTAAACTGGTAGGAGCGGAATAAATACATTTTGGCGTGACACAATGGATGGAGCTAGTGGCCTGGTCTGGAAGTAGGTCAGTTGCCCACCACGCCGCGCCGCGCCGGCCCACAGCCCGGTTTGTTTGGGTCCCCCTTATTGATCGAACGCTGTGCCCGTGCCGCGATACCGTGTCGAGCGCACAATTTACCCGAGCTTAAGGCATTTATAAATTTATTTTATTGAAATTGTATAGAATTAGAAAAAAAATCTTCTTTCCTTTCTAGCAATAAGTGTCCCTGCGGACAGATGCACCGACGTACATGGTGAAACTAAAAGTAGTCAATACAGAACTTTAAAAAAAAGGGTTTGTCACTTATATACAATACCGAGAGTTTTGGTAGGTGGATGGATGACCGCTAATGGTAAAAATTACGAGCACGAGCGCTTCCGTGCTTTGGTGGGATTTGGGAACGTACGTCAGTCCCGATTTACGTCACTAAACAGCAGTTCTTAAACCGGGTTGGTTCCTTCGGGTGGCATGAAAACTTCTGACACTTGGGTTAGCTACTAATCCCCACATCACATCGCACTAGACTCTAGTGCGATGTGATGTGGGGATTAGTAGCTAGAGCAACGTGGTGGGGTATACTCTAGGCCTCCTCCAGTTATGAGCTGAGACCCGTGCCACTTAGTGAGCCATCAATTTGTTTTATGCCATGTTTTAATTTCATTATTTACAAGGATAAAATTAATGGCACGATTAAATACAGGATTAATGTTGAGTGGCGGCTATTACTTATTTGAAATTAATTAAATTACGTCAATACGTAATGATTCTGCTGCAAATAAATTTAAATTTGTTGTGGAAAAATAACAGTTAGGTTTTCCTTTATTGTCTATACATTATTTATTTAACACTATTGTTTGTACACCATAAAATAATACACCTACGAATACAACACAATGGGCGAGTTGGGCGACCTTATCGCTTTGAAGCGATTTCTTCCAGGCAACCCAGTAGTACAGTCAGGCGTAACATAAGGCAAAGCAAAGATATTACAGTAAAGTAAACAGTAAAAAATAAAAAAGTAACAAATGAGAAATAAAAGAGCAGTGATAAAAGGTTTATGAAAAAACAAAAAAAGGAAAAAGAAAGGATGTTAGGTCTATGTTAGGTACCTACCTATACATAATAATATTTAAATACCGCTCGGATTAAAGTCTAAAATTACAATAATAACGTCACTTTGACGTCATGCGTGTAATAGTATGGTAATTTATTGTAATACATATTAGGTACCTATAATACAAATAGATTTAAAATCCAGGTAAATATAATTTTGCACCAGACCATCGTGATGGAGTATGCTCTAAGCTTTTTCAGTTTTAGCAGAAACTTATGCCCTGTAGCACAAAGTAAATATTTAAAAGGAACAGAGACTAAACTTCTAAAGAGCGTGCAAAATTTTTAAGGGTTGACATGGGAGGATAAAATGAAATAAACAAAATGATTGTATTTTTTTATTATGTTGGTAAATAAAAATATTGCTTAAGAAAAATTAATAAAAACTCAGATTTTTCTGAGACCCAAGATGTTTTTCGCTAAGGCGCCGGAACCTACGTTGTTACGAGAGTATGTGCACGACGTACAGTCACGAGCTTTAAATATATTACCATGGACACATCAGCAATAATATCTACCCCAGGAATGCGTTCTGTTGCGAATATCTGTTTGCACGGACGCAGCAAAAATATCGAATCCTTCATAGACAGCATATTTAAGTGACGACAAAATTATCTGACAAAAAAAGTAAATCATAAAATTGTGACAACCGCCCAAAGCAAAAATATGTGACGTCATTAGTTACAAAATAATTTGATCACTTTTGGCGTGCAAATAATGTTTGTTAAAAATTATCAGCAGTACCTCACAGTTGATGTTTTTTCTTTCTACAGTATTTTGGGGCTGGGGTAGGCATTTTATAAGTGAATGTGTGTGGAAACCGTAGGATGGAGACCTACATGCTCGAGGAAATGATCTCGCTGGTCTAATCACTCGACGATGTTTTTGCATAGAATCATAAACAAAATACTGATATGGATTGTGACATGACATTACTGTGACTTGAACATTGAAAAATCTTCTGATATTATTCATGTTTTGGTATATTTAACAAGTCATGTGAAACATTATAAAAGCAATGCAAATGTTATAAACGAAAATAAAAGTAACCAATTGTTCTCAACGGGAATTATTTTTATTCTTGAATAATTATTCCATTCCACGAACCTCCCCTAACGTTGATACTTACTAAAATATCTAAGATCAAACCCAGACATTTTCCAGTAAATCGGCAGGTAGTCTAGGTTTTACCCACTTATTTATCTCAAAGAGTTCAACCTTCAAATGTGAAATAACAAAGTAACATTTTATTTTGGACATTTTTATCCGCATGACATATTGCGAAATTTTCGTCTAGACACAAAATAACACACTCGTATCATTTCGTCTGATGATATCAGTGGGATTTGCTTGATAACTTATTCAAATTGAAGTAGTAGTTACTAGTTAGTAATCTCATCAACAAAATAAATGTAAATGAGAGCCAAGTACAAAAAAAGAATCGAGATCTAAATGAAAGCCAAGTTCTGTGTAGAAAATCCTAAAATTTTAGTCACGAGGAGATGTGATTCGAGCTCTACATTTAACTTGGCTAGTTTTTATTAGTTGCTGACGAACCAAATTTTAGAAAAGTAACTTAGGTATTACATATATCAACCTAACAGTAAGTATAATAAATATAATATAGGTAGCCTGTAGGTACGTGAAAAGTTAGTCAGTCACCAAAATGCGAGATTTTAAGCTACATTTACGAACTAAGTATTGAATTCTAAATAAAATCTAAGAGGTTTCAATAAATGTACCAAATTTCATGTAAGTAGGTAGGTCATGAGTTGTAATTGTAAAGTGAAGTGTAAGTGTAGTCATTCTGTAGTCCCAGTGAAAAAAGGGGTGAAATTTGTTGCACAGTGTCATTATTACACCCTTTGTATACATAGAATCATGACTACGGCCATGTGCAGTAAGTTATATGCAACTTGTAGTGCTAACTGCTACTGCGTATGCAATATGCATGCACAATGCACATATACGCAGCATTTAGTAGGTTTGGCGCGAGGCGAAGTAGAGCCTACAACTGGAACTAGGCCATGGCTACTATAACTATAATAACTTAGCCCACTGCAGTTATGCGTTTGTTGTAATTTGACTCTAGACATATAATTACAGTTACTCCGGTCTTTGTTACATACAAATAAATATATTATGGATCATTTAATTATGCACAGTTATTAGGGTTCATAAAGAATCAGTTTGATTTTTATTATGTTATTTGTTAAACTTTATCGTTAGTAGTCCAGTCAAAATAAAGTTTAGGTTTAGGTTTACATTCTTATATAGATGAAAATTGGTACACATGTTGGGTTTGGGACCACAATTATGAATAAAATGTAAACTTAACGATGAGCGTTAACTTATAGAGAAAAATTTCTCTTTAAAAATGTATAACTATAAATAAGTAAGAAATTAAAAATGATCATTCTTACTTCGGCGAAACAAAATAAAACTTGAGGTAGATGAATACTTATATGAAAATAAAACCTATAGCTGTGGAGTACCTATAAGTCCTTGACATAATGACTTGTATTACCTAAGGTTTATTACCGAGTAAACCTCTACTTACCGTAATGAATACGTTTCATTTATCACATTTCTCGGAATAGAATATTATTTATTCATTGCCGACGTTTAATGTCTAATTATAAATACATAGAGCCATGACATAAATTTCCTTTGTAAATTCTGTACTTTGAGCGTGTCTTCAGTGAAAATGCCATAGAATGAAGGAATTTAAGGCTATAATCTAGGTACCTAGTAGTATGTAGGCGAATTGAGAAATAGCAAGTTTCAAACGTCTTTGAAAACGTTATAGAGAACTATCAGATTCATTCACAATGTTTTTTTTTTTACTTCACTGCGCGACGCAAAGGATAATTAATGTGTGTTGTAGACCAAACGGGTTGACCGATTTTGATGATTCTTACGTCAATCGATTCGTCTTAACCTTGTGAGTGTCACTAAAGACATGACGATAATTAAAATTCACCACAGGGACAACCAGACGCCATAATGTCTAAATGAAAAAAAAATCGATGAACTACGTACGTGAACGTTTTACCAAATGTCACGAGAGCAAAATGAAATATAACATTAATGAAATATGAAATAAACATTAGATCATTGAAATTAAGTTATTTATTTTTATAGAATATGAAAATTATACCATGTGAAAGTAACTTCAAGTCATATTATTATACTAGTATACATGACATAATTATGTTATTATACTATTACACACCCGTTGGAAACAGTTAGTACTCGAAAAAAACAAGTTCAGTTTTTATTCAGGAAGGTTCGTAGATAGTATGTAGATAGGTATGTAGGTACCTACTTTTTAAACTTTGGGTTGACTAGAATCATATTTACATATTTATTAACACTGAAATTTCGGGAGAGATTTACCTCATACTTAAATTATTATAAATAGTTAATGTGCTGCTCGGTTTCTAATGTTTTTTTACGATTCTGGATCTTTCGGTGTTTAAATAAACAGAATCGATTACATTAATAACTACAAGTATGCCACTGGCCTGACGTCACGCACACTAAAGCGTTGCTCTAGCCCCATCCCCTGTTAGACTGGCGAACGCGGGGCGCGGTCTGTAGGGATGCGAGGGGGGTTTTCATCGGAAAAGCTGCTGCACTCTGCATACATAGCTACATACATACTGACGAAGCTAATGTAAAAAGTAGAATAAAAAAATAACGGGAGAAACTTTTCAGAAGCAAGCAGTCTGAATATACTAAAATAATTAGACAGAACCTAGTTTTGTACTTGTAAAGAAGACAGGAATTATAGGATTCACGGAAGTGAAGATAATCATAAAGTTGGATTTGTAATAATAATAATAATAATAATAATAACCCCCCCGGGGAATGAACCTTGTCGTGGTGGGGGGGCTTAAAGGAAGCAGGAACTATTCAAACGGTTAGCCCAACTTAACCATACCCCATTATGGGAGAGACCAATAAAGCTCATAAGACCACGAGCACCCTTTCTGAACTAATCATTCCCAACCCAAACATCATTATGGAGAACAAACAAAGTAGTAGATATAATCTTCGGTCGCTGCCCGGGGGTCGCCGGGGCGCACCTGGAGCCGGTGCTGGGTGCTTCAGAATGCGGGACACCGGTGACGCGGCGCTGAGCAGGCGGGCGCCCGTCACACAAGATGCTACAGCCGATCGTCGTGGGTTGAACAGGCGGGCTCGCGACGTGGAAGCTACAGCCGAATCATCAACGGGCGAAGATACATTGTCACTTTTCTCATCGATCCCTTCAACTCGCCCTTCGTATATGACGAGAAGTAAAACTACCTCGTCATCTGTTAGTTCACTCGACGGTGTTGTGCAGGATGTCAACTTAGACATTGAACCTGAACCCACTCAGAGTGCCCCTCTTAAACGCAAGCGTTGGACACCTGAAATGAATAAGTTCATACTGCGTACTTACCTTATACTAACAGCACTCGATACTGACACTAAAAATTACCTGGAACCTTTATATCTTAAATTTATTGAAAAATTCCCCAATATGCAAGTAGGCCGACAAAGAGTAGGTGATCAACGCAGAGCTATTATCCGTAATAAATTATTACCACAAAATGAAATAGACAATATTTTCCATCAGGTCAAGGAAGAGGTAACAAACACAGAGTCACAAACCATAACCACAAATAATTTAACAAAAACACGCACTAGAATTGCCTGGTTTAATCATCACAATGAAGCGATAATGAAGATATATTATAGAATAACCAACCTAGAAACAAATAAAACTATGTACCGGAAAACATTGCACGAAGAATTTGTTAAAATGTTCCCAACAATGTCTCATATTAACGAGCAAAGAGTTGCTGACCAAAGAAGAGCAATAGTTAAATATAGATACCTTAGCGATAGTAAATTAGAAGAAATTAAGAAAGACACATCAGAAGAACTTTTATTAAACATAGACAACATTAATAATGATCACAGAAACAACCTACATAGCACAAGAACAGACAATACTGACAGTCATGGAGAAGATGTTTTAAATAACATAGAATCTATCCCTCAAAACGAAAGCATTGAATATAGAGGAACTGAAAGACAATTACATATAGATGAAACTTTTCAAGAAACCTACAATTATTTTAGATTTACAGAACCAACCAATAGAACTTATATTCCCAAACAAAAGACATCTAAAAACTTATCCAAAATAGTCAATTATATAAATGAAATAATACTACCCGAATATATTACTTATAATACTGATTTTAACACCCTACAAACAGTAGTCTATTGCGCTGCATGGACTGCTGCTAAGATCAATGGAACAAAACTAAGACTTGATGTCTCTAAAGCCACCCGGACACTTAAAAAAGATTACCGACCCAATTGGCAAAGACGATTAGAAAAAAAACTTGAAGATCTGCGGGCCAAGATAGGTAAAGTCACTCAATATGTGAAGGGTAATAGGAATAAAAAAATAGTGTATCAAATAAATAAAATCATGGAGCAATATAAAATTCATTCTACACACGAGGAACCGAACACAAATCCCACACATATACTTGACACTTTAAAACAAAAACTATTAGTTACAGCAGGACGTCTCAAGAGATACAAAGCATGCACTGTTAGGAAACAACAAAATAACCAATTTACTAACAACGAAAGACAGTTTTACCGTAACATTAGACAACAAACAACAAACACACAAAACAATAATATAAACAATCCTACACCAAACCCTGCGGATCTTCAGAATTTCTGGGCAGATATTTGGGAACAACCTGTTCAGCATAATATTGAAAGTGAGTGGATTAAAGCAGAAATTAGAAATAGCGACTTACGAATACAACCTATGAAATTCGAACATATATCCATAGACAATCTCAAAGAAGTAATAGATAACCTACATAACTGGAAAGCACCAGGATCTGACTACATTCACTGTTACTGGTACAAAAAATTTACTTTCATTCTTAAATATTTACATAAATTCATTAACGATTTCATTCAAAACCCTGAGTCATTACCAACATACATTACATCAGGAACTACTTTTATGATTTCTAAAGACACTAATGACCCTACTAATCCGGAAAAATATCGACCGATCACTTGCTTGCAAACCTTGTACAAAATAATTACGTCCTGCATTTCTAAACTCCTTTATGAACATGTCCAAAAAAATAACATCTTAGCAGAACAACAAAAAGGCTGTCGAAAGTTTGCCCAAGGATGTAAGGAGCAGTTAATCATAGATTCTGTTATACTTAAACAAGTTCAAAAAAATAAATCAGACTTATTTACCATGTACATAGATTATAAGAAAGCATATGACTCTGTCCCACATACCTGGCTAGTACAAATACTACAAATATATAAAGTTCACCCAAAAATAGTCTCATTCCTGGAAACAGTTATGGCAAACTGGACCACCCGACTCAAGGTTACTACCTCAACAGACACAACAGAAAGTCGGCCTATAGCAATACAGCGAGGCATCTTTCAGGGAGACGCTTTAAGCCCACTTTGGTTTTGCTTAGCCCTTAATCCCCTCTCCAAGCTACTGGACTCAACTTCACTTGGATACCCCTTATGTTTTGAAACTGACGGACAGACTCAAAAAAACATCTTAAGTCACCTACTTTACATGGATGATATTAAATTATACGCAAAAAGTGAGAATCAATTACAACAACTAGCCGAAATAACAGAACAATTTACAAGTGACATTAAAATGGTATTTTCAATAGATAAATGCAAGATAAACTCAATCAAAGCAGGAAAAATATATCAACACAACCACACTTTGCATTCAGGAGATCAGATTCAACCATTGCAAGAAAATGAAGAATATAAATATCTAGGGTGCAACCAAGGACGCCAAATACAGTATAGAGATACAAAAAATAAATTAAGACAGAATTTCCAACATAGACTCAACTCAATATTGAAAACACAACTAAATTCTAGAAACACAGTAAAAGCAATAAATTCCTATGCTATACCAATACTGACTTACTCTTTCGGTGTAATAAACTGGACCAAATCTGATCTCAAAAATATACAGCGCACAATAAACACTTCTATGACTAGGTTCCGCAAACATCACCCTAGATCATGCCTACAAAGACTAACATTACCTAGAAAGGAGGGTGGGCGAGGTCTTATAGATATTTCTAATTTACATAACCAACAGATAAAAACACTTAGACAATATTTCTTTAAAAGAATGGAAACATCTTCATTGCACAAATCAGTTGCACTTAATGACAATAAACTAACTCCTCTTAATTTATTAGACAAAACGACACAGAATAACGAACAACTTACAGACAATATTAGTAAAATAACAGACTGGACCAAGAAGTCTCTACACGGAAGACACCGCCAAGATTTGTGTCAACCTAACGTCGACAAGGAAGCGTCGAACGCATGGCTCAATCGCGGCGAATTATTTCCGGAGACCGAGGGTTTCCTAATGGCCATACAGGACCAAGTTATAGAATGCAGAAATTACCAGAAATATATTATCAAAAACTTAACATCAGATAATTGCAGAAAGTGTAACAGCTCCCCGGAAACTATTCAACATATTACAGGTGCCTGCAAAACCATAGCTCAAACAGATTATAAATATAGACACGACCAAGCAGCCAACGTTATACATCAAAAACTAGCTCATAGATATAAATTTATTAATTCTGTACAACCATATTACAAATACAAACCTGAAGCAGTATTAGAGAACTCTACCACCAAACTTTATTTTGATAGAGCCATTCTAACCGACCGAACAATTCATTACAATAGGCCAGATATTACACTGATTGATAAAACTACTAAAACCGGCTACCTTATAGATATTGCTGTTCCAAATACCCATAACCTACAGAATACAATAGCAGAGAAATTAACAAAATATACAGAGTTAAAAGATGAAATCACCCGAATTTGGCGACTACAAAACGTTACAATTATTCCAATAGTGTTATCTACCACAGGTGTTATACCACGACAACTACATATATCCTTAAAGACTCTTGACCTACCAGCTAACACCTATTATTTGTTACAAAAAGCAGTTATCCTCAATACTTGCAGACTAGTACGAAAATTCCTCCAAACTGATGAAACAACAAATATGCCACCACTAACCACCAGACAATCTAGTTTATAACCATGCTAGCACAAAAACATATACAACAGACCCTAAGTTTCACTTGGCCTAGGCCCGTGTAACTTAGAAAACCGGTTAAAACCGAAGAAAAAAATAAACTGAACAATAATAATAATAATAATACTGTGTCTGGGATCATATAAATGAAATCATTATAGCAATTATAGCAGTTCGATACTATTTTCAGAACGGATCTTCTTCTTTCTTTCTTCGACAGTCTTAATTTCTAGTTCAATGGTTTATAGATAATTGCAAAAATGAAACTGTGTTGAAAGTATTGGTGATGAGTATTTTTTGTTCAAAATCTGGAATATGTTCTGGAATATATAATACGAATTTTTAATCGGCTGGTAAAAAAAGACGGGAACTACGGTATTGACGTCATGAGCTACGAACGTCATAGTCGTTTCACATCGATCCGTATTTTATGCGTTTTGCGCGAGAAGGATAGAGAATGTTCCAGAGTTTGAGAAAACCTGCAAAGCATTATTTTTCATCGATTTATATTTTGCGGTTTTATGGTGAACGCACATAACCGTACGCCCATATGCATATGTCATCCGCATCGGGCCCTCATAATTATGATTTCATACAAATGCGACGCGTTCGGCGCGTACGGTGCGGTCATAATGTGCGTTCAGTTAGAACTATTTTATCTTATACTAGGAAATCGCCCTAGCTTCGCTTCGGGAAAAATACTAAAAAAAAATATAATATAGCCTATGTCACCCGGGGATAGTGTAGCTTCCTAACAGTGAAAGAATTTTTCAAATCGGTTCGGTGGTTTCGGAGCCTATTCAATGCAAACAATCAAATCTTTCCTCTTTATAATATTTGTATAGATGTATAGATTAGTTGTACTTGTTATCTTATAGAATCGATATGTTTAATATAAGCTTATTACTATAGCTTCGCTTCGGGTACAGTCTTTATACCTGTACCCCTGAAGCATCTCCTTTATGTCAGGAATTATAATAAAGCCTAGGCTCTAGGCCCTAGAGCCTTGCTCGTGAACGTGGCTATGATATATTATATATTACATTTTCAATTCTTATTGTTAATAGTATCCGGCGTTACTTTGCGGAAATCAATTGTTATTAAGTTATTATTAGTCTACTTTGCACAATCCGGGGTTAACATTTAATAAGACATGCGCGGCACCTCCCTCCTCCCTACAACGGAAACATGCACTACAATAATTAAAAGTATATGTATACCAACATGCATACCAGCACCAACACGTGTTTCGCCCCGAAACGGAGCATTCTCAGGGTAAGTTGACTCTGCGATTGATTTGACTTTCCGACTGACCATTGACCACTGACACTTGCATGTGGCGGTGGTCTCATTTGAGGTCAGGTCAGATTTACCACCTGATGTTATTTATTAGTTTTTCTTTGAATTCATTCTGTGAGCTATTAATCATTAGACTAATTTTATAGCGACCCACATAATAAAGATTGGCCAAAACAACAAATATCAGCAAGGTGGAAAAATAAATAACAGTTTCAATCAACTTTCCTGTGGTTTGCAAAAAAAGAAATGTATTTGCGTAGTTATTTGAAGCATTTTCAATATGAATGCAACGTTGTGCAATAATGTGTCTGGTATGTAGGGCACCGTGCAGGTTCCCGTCTGCGGAGTTAGCATTTCCCGCATGCGCTGTGGTGTCCTGGCCGTCCTACCACCCTCATTCGATCGCGTTACGTAGACGCTACGTGTAACTGTGAAACGTAATGGTAAGTAGGTCGGCGGCCGCTTACTCGCTGCGCGCGCAGCCTTGCCTCCCACGCCGCCCGCTGCCCTCACCCCGCTGGTCTACCACCGACGTCACTATTGATCGCGCACGTGGCGCCGTAAATGACGTAGCTCTGTTTCGTCGGTTGTACACCCCCGCGTACACCCTCGACACTGCATCGCCACCCTAGTCTCCATCGCTCCCGACGCCCCCCACGCCCCCGTTTTCCCCATCGCCCCAGTCACCCCCAGGTCACCCGGCGCCGTCGGCGGGGATTGCATGCTGCAGTTAATAGCGTTATTTCCATGCGTAAGCCCTACTTTTGGACCCACACCATCGTTAATGAACGCCTACGAGAATATTTCTTCATTCATTTTTTTTACATGTATATTGTAGTGGGTTGCAGCGAGTATCTAAAGACCAAGGGGGTTTTTACTACGATGTCACATCACATTTCTATCCTATTAGAGATAAATGTTCTCTTCCATGACGTCACTACACTACATCATTTATTTATGCATCTGCGTCATGAACTAATGAAATGACATTGGTAGTAAAAGCTATGCGGCAGTACTAGGGTAATCGCAACTTTTAAGTTAATAGTTTTGGTCAACGTTATCTACCTACTTACCATTAAAATGAATGAATGAATAAATTTCGGCGGTTCATAAATCAATGTGTCAGTAAGACACAAACAGCAGATGAATTGACCAGTTATTTCAATCAATTCAAAAATCACCTAGGCTGTGCATTAATTGAACCGTCGATAATGGCATTAGCAGTTCGTTAATCTGTTCGGCAGTTCAGAGTGACAGAAATGAATCGCTAGACTTCACGTAGTCTTGTCTGCTCTACCCCTAGAGTGTAATCTAAGCCCACGTAGGCGCGAAGGGGTAAGGCGACCCGCGAGCTGAGGAGCAGGTGGTTTTAACGCAGGCCGCAGCGGCAGAGGCTGCAGTGGTGAGCGTTGAAAGCATCTGCGAGAATAAGCTCACGTGGGACCGCCGGAGCTCCGCAGCGCCGAAGCCATGGCAGAAACTTCAATATTTTATGCCTTGAGAAACTCGAACATTTTATTATCCACACATCACCGGCTACGCATTGGGTAATGTAGAATGCCTAAGCATAGTATGAAATGAATAATATTCCATACGTTACCTGGTTGTATAGAATACCGGATTATACAGATGAGGACACCAAACTCTTACTCAATGACTTAATTGCTTATAAGATATTGACGATTTTTTACCACCATATACATGATGATGTAACAAATAAGATGCAAAAGTTTTTAATCCTTTACTTGACGAGAATTAGGTTGCAGACTTTGACAGGTTATCGCTGCAGACTGAAACAGCGGTCGACACCGCGTCAATAATGTCTTTGATGTAATGCAACGGACGGCAGTGATGTGCTCATGATCAGATTTGGCACATCTACTCCCTTATTATTTGCATAAAAATAATGAATATTTGTATATTTTAACTACTTCTACAAAAACTGCCACGTATTTCTTTAGTTCCGCCACGTGAATTGGTTGTCACAATGTTGACTTTAATTTTTTTATTTATTGTTTCAGGTAAAGCGTAGGCAGCGTAGCTCTACAATTTTGTTAAGCATGAAGTAGGCTAGTAGAGGTAAGTTGAAATGAGCGTGTGTGTAGCTTCAAATATACCTAATTGACTTTTTATTTAAAGATAAAGATTTATAAAAAATAAAAGATTTATAAAAACGCTTCACAATCTGCTTCCACGATTATTTCTGCGAAAGCTACTTTAACCTTTATTTTATTCGCTTCACGATGAAGTATTAGCGGGGGTTGTTAGCGTATGTGTGTTTGCCTACTGATCGCGGAGGCGGTAGCGAAAAGGGCAAAGTTCGTGGTGCAATGGCGCTGCAGCGCGTGGGGGTGCTTCGGGCTGGTGTAGGCTAGTGTAGGCGTGGGGAAGGGGAGGTGGGGTGGGCGTGGGCATGTTGTGGGGACGTGGACAGAGGCTTCGGCCCGCGCGCTCGTTACATAAGCCCATAGCCGTATTTACATACCGAGTTCCGCTAATGCTGAAGGTTGTTCGCATAAGGTCGAACGTCTGGGTCACGACGCCGTCACGAATACGCTGTTTTAATTTGCTTTAGAAGCAGTTTTCATGTGCCTTAATAATAATTCATTATAAATGCCAATGTCAAAACTCGTCTATTTTTCGGACGTTTTATTGCAGATCTGTTTTGTTGAACTGGATGAAGAGCTTTTTCTAAATAGAATGACATTATTTTTTTTCTTCTAACTTGTCTTTTGTTTTTTTCTGATGCTAATTAGGTCCAGTTTAAACGGCTTTATTCAGGTAAAGGCGATACTAATCTGCAAGACGTAGTTTTTGAATTGACACAGGTGATATTGACTTGCACGTATTCTTTAGCTACTTTTTGTCTTCTCGACTCAAATAAAACCAACCCATATTTTAATTTTTTTCTGAGTAGATTTAAATTATACAGAACAAGAGCCCCGCTCTACATTCAGAATTTGACTGTTATTCAGTTTGTCGAAGGTAACTTCACAATAATACTTTGCAATATTATACATAACTTCTTCTCCATATAAACTTTCTAATAAGTTATCTACATGCCTCCATTATTATTTAAAAGGGGTACAAACGATTTAGGTATTTAGTCTAGGTATTAATTTATAGATAGAAAATCGCCCTCGCTTTACTTCGGAAAAGTTATCTTTAAGGTCATATTATTATGAATATATCAATGTAAAGTATTCGCGTAGCATTCATAGTTTCAGACTAAAGAGTTATAAAACCAAAGTGCAATGGAAAACCTGTTAGTTTTATTTTATTATTATTTAAATTGATTAAAGTTCCAACTACCTTAAAACGTAATGATTTAAAGTGCAAAGTGGGCAATACCTTTCATTATTCAAAGACAGTACATTGCAAAATACAGGAAAAATAATAACCTTTGGGCTCTCTATCTGTTTGGTGTTTATACATTTCGTTTGTTCAAAGTTACAAAGTTCGACCGAAATTTTATAACGGATTTTGAAATAATTTATTGCATATTTCAATTTTACTTCACAGATTTGAAATTTTAAACAGCTCAGGAAATTAAAAGGAACCCTTCGTCTGAGCCAAAGCTTAATAATATCTCATCGCAATCGAAAAGTAAAGCGAAAAAACAGTTTCACAACACAGGGAATCCTAGTGTGGGAGCTAGTGGCACTGAAACTATTGTAATTATGGTTGCTGAAAATAAATATTTTTTTCAGTTAATAAACATTGGCATACAATTAATAATTTAGATTACATTAAACGAATGTTTCAGTATTTCAGTGTAATATTTATAATATTACAGTTCAGTTTATTATTTATTTATTTATTTATGCTTTATTGACCCTTAACAAATAAGTGGTACAAAAGGCGGACTTAATGCTAAACAGCATTCTCTACCAGTCAACCTTAGGAATGTGCAGAGAACAAAATATTATCATAATTATAGATAAACCTATCTTGGGTTTGGCGCCGCATTCACTTGTATACGTAGAAGTATCGTATGTGTACAGTCGATACGTGCGCATACAACTCGTATGTGCCCAATCGCGACTCTGCTATCTTTTCAGCTAAATCTGATAAGGCGGGCCGGTTGAATACAACCACTATCGATTTGTAATAGTACAATATATTGTAAGCTGATTGTGTTTACACTCATACCTACCAGGAATCGTAGTAACGTCATCATGCGGCACGTGCAACCGATTTGATTGCAGCACGTTGGCGCCATGTTTCAACGAACTTTACTCCCTTTACTTGCTTTGTTGTAAATGTATTCTATATTTACTGTATCTAGCCGATTCTAGCCTATTCAGTGATATTCACCGACACGCACTGTTCAAACTTGGCGAATCATTGTTTCGTCGTGACTTGTAAAAATGTTGTAGTCGGCTAGTCGAGACGAAGATTATTTTTGTTTTTAAGCTTGTCGCACTGCCTTCGATTGAGGCTAGTCAATATAAAATGTTTCGAATTACAGTGAGCCTTTCACTTTTCTTGGAAGCGGACATGTAAACGGAACAGTGCACAAAGTGTAAACATATAATAATATTCTTGTCATAATAACGAGAAACGTCTCTTCAGGGAAACTTGAAACGCGGAGCGGATATATTATATATTTCAAGATGTATCACCTTATATTTTTAGATTTTATCAGAACTGCTCCGTCATTCGGCCTTTTCGGCCATTGATTAGATATATGGATAACGTGACGATGCGTCCCGCTTTGGGCGGGATTGTCCTCCTTTCAGGCTGTCTGTCCCGCTGTCCCCAGTGAGAACAAAAAAGTCTCGTTTTTTTAAACAAACCTACTAACTTGTCTAAATCAAATTCATTGCTCTAAAGTCTCACGGAAGACATTCTAATTTAATTTTGCAAATTGGAAAAGTGTTGTGTTCTTGTGTTGATGACGTGATTTGTCTTTTCTATTCGAATCAGGAGTGTAAATGTGAAAACATAACCTTTCATTATCCTCAATTCTATAGCATTGTTATACCCAAGTTGAGTAGGCTAGTACTCGTAATATCAAGCCAAGCGGTTAGTTTCTTATGCATTTCAACAGGGTCGTATTACATTCTTTGTATCCCTTACGGGCAGATGCCCGATGACAACTCTAGTCTTGCGATTATGCTGTAATGTAATAGACTACTTTTGAGTTCATCATAATGCATCATAAACGAAAAACCATTACCTTGGCCTGATAACATTACCTATGTTACAGGTTGCAGGTGTAAACGTCACGCGTCAGTCGCTTGCGCAATCGAGATTATCTCATTGAAAAAATTCCGAATACTAACGTCATAAACGTTTAATAACGTGCTTTGTATTGAGTCACTTCAGTTATTGTAGTAGTAAAGTGAAATGTTATGTTTTTGCCGTATTGGGGCGGCTTTAGAATACTAACCCCAATCCCACGCCGGATGGGTGTCGTAAGAGGCGACTTAATCCGGCCCGTTGGTGGTAGGGCCCTCGAAGGGATTATATTGGTAGTATTGATTTTAATTGTTAATTAATAAATACTATTATTATTTCTCCAGGGGGTTCGCCTGGATAGCTACCACCCTCGAGCATGAGTCAGCCGCCAAACGACTCGTCGTGTTCCAGCTGGGGGCTTAAGAGCCAGCATTTTCTTTCTTTTTCTTCTTTCTTTCTTGGAATGAAACGCATCAGTGATGCTTTTGGTGTTGCTGATTTCCAAGGGCGACGATAGCCACTTACCATCAGGTGGATCGTCAGGTCGTTTGTCGGCTATTTCCATAAAATCAGTTTAACGTTGATACTGACAGTACATTAGGTAGTTTGTTCCTTTATATATTTTAATGATTTATTTATTGTATGTAAGTTCGAACATTCAAATAAACATAATAACACATTTTTATCTTAAAAAATATATTTATCTCATGAATTTCATACGCCATTATATTTTTCAAGTAACTTAACTGAACTTTATTGTAAAAAGAAGCGGCAAGGCAGCGGGTTAAGCCCATTTTTCGCTAGGAAATAATAAAAGTAGGTAATAGAATAGGAAATAATAATAAAAATAATAGCGGTCCCAATATTGATCCTTGTGGCACATCGTTGGTGAAGTCTGCTCTTGGGGACTATATCCCATTAATTATTTTTTTTTACTACGCTCATATAGGTACGACTTTATAGGGCCACCCGATTGTCCTGAGACGCCATAGTGTCTAAATTTACTTATCAAAATATTGCGATCAACACCATCGAAAGCCTTTATTAAGTCAAAGAATATATCAAATGCATCCTGCTTGCACTCCCAAGTATCAGACATGTGTTAACGAAGTGTGATACAGCTTTTGGTTACATGGGTGCCGAAAGATATATATTTTATTAGTGGGATCTTTCTGTGAAGCTTATCTGACTAGCTACCACCCTCTTGCTTGAGTCAGCCGCTGAACAACTTATCGTGTTCCGGCTGCAGACGAAACCCAAAAAATAAGCAATAAGTTTTTGTTACATTTGCATACCCGTAGTAGAAGATGAGCTTAAGATGGTATAAATATGTATAAATAGATGGTATAAATAGTATTTTTTCCCGATCTGTAATTCAAATTAGTACAGCAGGGAGCACAACGACCTCCATACTACACTACAATGCTGTGACGTAACTTGTTTTGCCAACCTAACTTAGTCAGTTCTCGGAGTGTTTTGAAAGAAGAAAGGTGCCCTCGTTTCCATTTGTAAATGAATACAGCGGCAGATACACGATCCTCTCTATAGGGTTGTCAACGGTTGTAAAGTTTATAAAGGGAATTAAGTGGTCTTTACTATAAAACGTTTTACTCGGTATCAAATCAACTTTCTTAAGTGTAACTGTCACTATAAAAGCCCAAACTACGATAAATCTTAAGATTTTCCAGTAAATAAATAATGGAGATAGTGCTACAAAAAAAAGCAAAGCAACGACCCATAAGTGTCCCACTGCTTTGCTCGGGGTCTCCTCTAACAACGTAAGGGTACAGGATGCTACAAGGGCTATGACATATTTTTTTGTAAATATGTATAATAATAATAATAACAATATTTTTTATTAAATATTGATAATTTTTTAATTATTAATCAAAACCTTCATGCCTTAATTTGTTAATAACAAAGCAATTGTTTATGTGCTGAAAACTCGTTCCAATACATTTTTCTATTCTTCACTCCAAATCCAATGCGGTATTACGAGTATACATATTTTAGGAGCTTGTTGTGTCCTCGTATCGCCTACGTAAGGTACAGCAATCTTTTATGGGGCTCGGTGTAGGTACGTTTTTACAACAAATCACCGAAGTCCTCGCGCGATTTACCTATAGAAACATTCAAGCGGCATGTGAAAGCACTGCTTGTAGGTAAAGATTACTACAATATAGAGTACTATAGAAGTATAGACGATTATATAAATGACAAGAAAGCCTGGAAATTGATGTATCACTTCCAGTCCCGCGTAGGTCAGAAGACTACTTTGTATCATAATACATATGTATGTACCTCTATTTTATTTTAAAATATGTGTTCAGTAGTTCTTACTGAGTAGAAGATTTTATTCATATACATTAAAAACAACAACCAGACACACGTAAGTACACAAAATACTTAGTATACATAAAATATATTTTTTTTAATCTATTACATTTTTTAAAACTGAATAGTGACAACCCTAATTACACAAACATCTTTAACGACGTATTTTTTTTAAAAAACAGACAAGTTTATAAAACGATACTTGCGACGCTACGACACTTAATGCAGTTGTGCATATTTTGTGTGGTACAAATACTTAGATATTTGTAAAAGTTGCGTTTAAATATTAGTATTTTTAAATATTTCATTTTTGGAACAAGTTTCCTTAACGTGTCTTACGGCGATAGGAGTGAAATGGGAGGAATCGTCTACTGTTTATCTTTTGGCGGAAGTGTGAAGTAACAGAAGCTGAAAAGTGGAGGGCAAACCATTCATAAAATTAAAAAAAAACTTTATTGCTTACTGGAGTGGAGGATACCCGGCGTGTGCTACTACGCAAAAAAAAAAATTGAAAATGTGCCTAATGCATTGTTTTAGTGGTCTCAAACCATTTTTGCATTCACAGACATAGATAGTTAACATGTCTGTGTTTGCATTATTGCTTTTCAAATTAAACCATTTTGGGGCATATCGGTTGAATGGTTTCTAGAAACTATAAAGTCCTTAGAAACATTTTTGTGTTATATTATAGATTATTATTTTCTTTATCCATACACAAGAAATTACTTTTTTGTTCATATTTTAAAAGAAAATTGTAATCAATTTTTGTTGAAAGAACTAGGACATCATAAATAACGAGGAGACTACGTAGGCGGAGGAGAGAACGGATTTTCTAAACAGAAAACATTGTTGTTAAAGTTGGACGTAATTTTTTTTAGTTAAACATGGCGTTCGCTGTTCGACACCTCTGTTATAATAATAAATGGTGTCGATGTCATAGATAGTTCAATCTTTGTCAAGTTATTGAACAGGCTGTGGCACAGTAATTTTCTTAAACTTGTCATGCTTGTTTCTTATTCAATCCGCTTTTGTAATTTTGGATAGGTTCGTATATCCTCTAGTCAAGTCTAGTCTGTCCGAGTTTGACAGCTCAATATTCTGCAAACGCTACCTTCAAGTAGTACCTAAGCTGTTAATTAGCTTCTTAGCATTGTAAGTATTGCAACCAAATCATGATTATAATCATGATTATTATTAAGTAGTCCATTCTTGTCGCCCACTGAAGGGCACGGTGGTAACCACAAAACTAGCCCATACTCTTAAGTCAATAAGATCCGTACCTTCAGGTACCTCTTCGAATATTGCCCTCCATATGTATATACATAATATAAACTTCTTGGTAATCATCCTACGTACCTACCTAACAATATCTAACTCACAAGTGTGTGTTATTGGTAGGTTTACACTCAACCGTGTGTTTTCGCATCGATCGTGGAGTTTCCCGCGCACATTGCTCACTAACTGCAATCCGATCGTTGGCATTGAATTCTATAAATATAGACACATATGTTATTAGGTTAGTTTAAGTCTACTTTGCAACAAACCGCGGTTAACATGTATGTTGGTATATACTTTAAGACATGGCACCTCCCTCCCAGAACGGAAACATGGACTACAATAATTAAAAGTATAATACCAACATACCTACATACCAACAGTGTAGTACCTCGTTCAATATTCCTTGGCTTGGGTTAAAAAGAGGCTATCTTTTGTTTTTAACCGACTTCAAAAAAAGGGAGGTGGTTCTCAATTCGACTCTTTTTTTATGTTTGTTACCTCAGAACTTTCAACTAGGTGAACCGATTTGATGATTCTTTTTTTAATCGAAAGCTGGTGCTTGTCATGTGGTCCTACTTAAAGAGCGAGATCTGACAATGCCATCCATGAGAAAACCATAATATATGAGTCTTTTTGCATTAAGTGTTTGCGCGACAAATGGACGAATAACTTTTTTTTTGTTAAAATAATTTTAGATTATGGACAATTGCTTTTGGCCCTAGCAGCCTTTACAGCTTTACGCGGTCAAAAATTTTATCTTACAACCGTTCTCAATATCTATCTATAATCTCTTATCAACTATAATAAATTTAATGAATGTGACGGGAAACCAAAGATTTTGTTTGTGTAATAACTACAAGGAAAATAAATAAATACCTACACAAGTTTTCCTGTAAAATATGCTTGGAATGAATGTCAATATGCATTTTTGTATATGTAAATAGAATATGTTACGGAAATTCCAATCATGTAATAAGTTATTGTTTATACAGGATAATGTAGAAATCTTAAACAAAGATAAGTGTTTTTACGTTCAGTTGTATAATATTACCAAAAATTTAAGTTACGTGCGTTGTGTACAAAACTAGTAGAGGAGGTACCTCTCTTCGCTATACTTCAGAAAAAAACGGCCAATTGCGTGTCAGGTCAGTGTCAATGTAGGATTCCATAGTTGTAAGTTTAACGACTATTACTCATTAACTACGCTAACATAGCTGTGATAGTTTCCCTTGTAAATTCATCATAATATAACATACTTTTGAGAATTTTTTCACTTGTCCAACTCCAACCGGCAGGGGGGGGGACACTTGACTCTAACCAAAATTAGCACTTTAAAGCCAAATATTTTGCAAACGAACCCCTAAATCCAAAAATGGTCTTAAGAGACCCATTATAAAAAAATTTCATCCTCACGTTACCTGTACGATTTTGGAGTTTTAATAAATATGTATATCCATGCCAAATTACAGCTTTCTAGCACTTAGGGTCTCGGCGCTATGTCTCGGAAAGGTGGATGGACAGACGGACGGACATGACGAAACTATAAAGGTCGTAGCTGACTTATACGACACCGCTCCCACCCAACCAAAGTATGACAATTCAAATATAAACTTAAAATCGTGCTCTGTAGGTACAACTATTGAGTGGCAAGGTTGCGGTTAGCTTGCTTCCCGCGCGCGGGCTGCTAATTTTTGTTGTTACTGTAAAGTGCACCTACAGAGCACGATTTTAAGTTTATATTTGAATTCTCATACTTTGGTTGGATGGGAGCGGTGTCGTATAAGTCAGCTACGACCTTAAGGGGTATCAATTGCATCCCAGTAAGCCCCGTTACATTTTAAGTTATTTTCCAGACCTAAGGGATGTAACTAGGGTTTGTAATCTGTAAAACCGGATCCGATAATCCGGCGGATCCGGGTCGTTTCAATTTACCGGATCCGGTAATGCCAATTTTTGTCAAAACGATCGCGCTTTTGTACGAGTGGTTGCTTTGAGTTCATGGCGTATAAATGCCATGATTGACTGACTGATGGAATACCGGCTAGATCCGGTCGGATTCAAAATTACATTACATTGCAGTCCATAGAAGTAAGTAAGGGAGATTTTCGCTTTTTGTAACTAGACAAATGAGTAGCCAATCCACCTGGTAACAAGTAAGACTGTCGTCGATAGACATCAATGACAACAAAGGCATCAATGACGAGTTGCCAACCGAAAAAGAAGCGGAGTGGGTACTCGCTATTTGACACTGCGATCAAAACACTTATTGATTATCATGGTCGATTTTAGGAGTAGGCAGTAAGTAGCATTAGGGATGATCCGGTCTTTCAATGCCTTCGTCCTCTGTGATTTAATTTAAACCGGTACGCTTTCGGTGATAAGGAGTTTAGTTTTACCGATGATGTCCAAAGCACCATAATGTGTAAAGGAAACTGTGTGTGCTATGTTAAAGTTAAACATCATATTTGAAAATGTTACAGGTAGAAAACTGATTATTTATTAAATAGAAAAAAATTATAAAACTTTCTTAAAACTCTTTCTTAAAGCCCTTTCTTAAAACTAATTTAGTATGTATCTCACAGTAATAAATAAAAAATTTATTTGGTCAACATTCTTGATTTTATGTTTCCGCGATAGGTACGTTCGTCGGATAAGTACCTAAGCCGGATTTAGTTTTCCAACCACAAATTTACATAATCATTGAAAATACTCGCGGTATCAAAAACATGCAAATGTTCAATTACTCACCTAAACGGTAACAATTTGTTGAACTGTTGAGAAAGTCCTTCGTGTCTTAGCTCAAATGGATCTGATTCAGACGTCTAGACTGCTTTAGGATTTAGTTTTGTCTAGACGGGCCATGACCCCTTTAGCGGTAGCTGTTCTGTAATGACATTCACTTGAAATATGCGAGTACATTATCTTAATTTTATCTTTTTATTTGTATCCTACGTCTAAGACATAAACTTACGTAAATAAACTTTAAAAAAAGTTGTTTGTATTTACTCCAAGGTCAGTTAATATCATTTCCTATTAGCCTTTCTAAGAATTGACTTCTTACCATACGATTCAAGTCATGAAGGTGAAAAAGCTCATAACAATATTGCAAAAAGTATATCGTAATCTGATTGTAGACAATAAATAAATAAATAAATAACGCTTCACACTCATAGCCCCACACTAGGATTCCGTGTGTCGTGAGTGCCATGGACAACACACTGAACAAGGATATTCACACTCAGACCTAGAACAGAAATTCAAACTCATTATTCAAATTTCCGCCTCGCTGGGAATCGAACCCAGTACCCTTGGCGCGGCAATCTGGAATGGTAACCATTACACCACACGGGTCGTCAATAGTTAATTATATTTTTTTTTGCGTACGTAAGTGTTATTATTATTTTATGAATTATATTTTGAAGTAGTTACATAATTCTTGGGTGATGAATATACACGGATTTATTTTCAGTTTGAGTGAAAATTAAAAGATTTATTAATATGTGTGTTCTTGTATACTGTGGTCTCTCTGTTATAGTATGAGGAGACAGGGAAAATTCTCGCTGTTATCTAAAATAGGTAGGGGGAACTTAATATAGTATTTTGCATATCTTGTATATTTCTTTTGTACTTTCTTGGCTTCAACCCATTAATGGCCCACTACTGGGCACGGGTCTCTCCACTTGAAGAGGCCTAGAGCATACTCCACCACGCTGCTTCAGTGCGGATTGGTGGAGGGTTTAGTGGCCAAACCGAGTGTCGTAAGTTTTCAAACCGCCCGAGGGCCTCCGACATGGCTTAACGACTGTTATCTTATGATAACGACCGGGACCGACGGCTTTACGTGCCTCCAAATCACGGAAACGCTCAAGATTTTTTTTTGCCACTAGCGGCCACTCATTCATCTACCGACCGCGCCCGCTGTTGCATAACTTTGTCGATCACTTAGGATCGACGCAAGCCGCAGGGCTATGAGTTTCCATTATAATTAAAGGTAGTTAGGTAGCTGTTTAACGAGGTGTTGTCCGTTCTGGTGTATGCGCTGAGCCGCTGACGTATCCCTTGTTTCTTGCCTCCCCGGTCTCCCCGCACAACCGCGGCCGCGGCTTCGTTAGTTCCGCATTACTGCGATGCATCATCCTTACTCCAATGATATTATATATTAAAAAGAGGCAGATATGTCATAAGCGCGCGCGTTGTGTGACTCAAAAAGTGCCCAATTGGGAACTCTTATTCAGGTGAAGAAAGAGATAGCGATGTAGTTTTGACGCGAGAGCGATAAAGACGTGCGATAAAGCAATAAAGCGTGCCTTGCGGACATCGGAACAGATTTTTCGGTTGATTTGTAAGGGCATAACGTATCTATATTTATTTAAACATCATTGCCTTACTCCGTTTGTTTGCACAATACTGCACCTTGATACTGTTATAGTGGTTAGATGGAAATGTATACAATTACTTACAATGTTTACAGTGGCTGAATAAGATTTTAAACGTTTATAAATTCAGTTTGGCGCACAGGTTCGCTTTGATTACACTCTGAATGTTATCGTCTGTGAAAACGTTTTCTTCTATGTACCTATAACCTATCTAGTAAAATATTATAATTATGTCGGAAACATTTAATTCTCCAAGAATGTAGATGATTTAATTTAAATCTATTTTGCTAAGTTAAAAAACAAAATTAAAAAACAAAGAATTTTGAAAAACTATTGAATTATGATAGCTGAAACCCCAATTAATTTCATCCAATCTATATTTTGTTTAGCTACAAATATTTATTACAATCAATATATTGTATTATCGTTAGTAAAATATATATTTGGGTCGTTTCTATTATGTTCGACCTCTATAGGTCCATTAGGGCTTGCGTTTGAACAGGTAGGTACAGAGACATAAATTACCTACATAAGGTTAAAAATCGCTTAATTATCAGTAAATACTGAAAGTATACATCGTAAATCTCTTGTATCAAATATAATTAACTAAGTCAATTAGTTCCTATGTCTATGATAATAATAAACAACAAGAACAAGAAGGACTATTGATTTAGGGAAATCGTGAAATAAAATTGAAGGAGGGTTTAGCTTTGTGGGAGAAAAAATATATATTGGGTACACATGACAAAACCATTCTGCTGCTAACGAAAACAGAATAATAAATTTTGGAACGAATAATTTTCGAAATCTTGTTATAATAAAATAAATAGGTAATTAATGTAGGTAGGTACTTCTATTTTAACACTATTATAAGCCTGTACTGTCAAATGCAGGTATTGCCATAGTTTTTATAGCGTAACATGATTATGTCTTATCTGTACAGGAAGCAACAGAACAGGATGTAACATAACATTACAAAACAAGATCTTACCGCAAAAAAACCGTCCAAGTGCGTGTCGGGCTGCTATTTGTAAATACCCGACGATTCAGCCACTCCGGATGTTTCGACTGCCGTTCGGGTGCTTGTAAATACCTGACGTGTCGTGACGACGCGTCTGTTATTTACCAAACGCCTATTAGAATCATTTGGTATGCAAAGTTTCGTTCAGATTAGGTTGAAATACTATTTTATTCTCCACCTATTTGCACTGGAGCAGCGTGGTGGAGTATGCTCTAGGCCTCCTCAAGGGGAGAGACTCGTGCTCAGTAGTGAGCCATTAATGGGTTGAAGCCACTATTTTATTGACATTTTGACAAGTCACATTATATTCAAAAGTTTTCTTATATTTAATTTGAGTACATCACAGTTCAGATCAGAGAACTCTATTTTTGTCGTAAAATAAAATCATTCAACCTTTTTTTTTTTTTTTTTTTTTTTCGGGGGGGAAAATGCGTTACGCATACCACCCGGGTGCAGGGGGTACCCGAGTGGTTATGTGGGACTCCCGTATAGGCTAATGAGACCCACGGTATACCCACTAAAAACCCCCCCATCTTCCGCCTCGCCGCCTTGTGACGGGGTTACGGGAACGCTTTCGCACACATCCGCGACCCCGCCAGCGGCAGCCGCCCACAAGCGGCTCCATCGCGAAAGCCCGAAGGCCCTCCACGATGGGCGCACCAGATGGTAAGGTGCGCCTTCCTCCTCGGCCTCCACCAGTACTGTAGCAGACTCCCCCCGAGTCTGCTACTAGGAGGCCATGGATACCAGATAACTGGTACCCGGTGGAGGATCAGGTCTGTGGTTCCTCCACCGACCACACCTCGGCCGCAGAGGATAGGGCAAGCGGCGCACCGTAATACCGACATGCCTCTTCCTCTGCGGCCCCACCAATGCCGTTTCGGCGGAACGGCCCCGCCAGCTCGCAGGGGGTAGGGAGAGTGGCGCACCGCAATACCAACACGCCTCTCCCCCTGCGATCCCTCCACGGCCGCAGAAGATAGGGAGAACGGTGCACCCTATCTTCCACGGTCCCTCCTCCTAGCGCGTCCGCAGCGGACTTGTTCAGCCCGCTGGGAGCGCCCTCCTCGGGCCAGCCGGCAGCCCAAACAGGCCGGCCCTGGTTGCCTCTTGGTTCACCGTGGGTGACCAGTCCACGGTTACTAAGCCCCCCCGCCACGACAAGGCGGGCAACCCCCGGGGGGGAAATCATTCAACCTAACCTTTTTTTTTTTTTTTTTTTTTCGCTGGGAAAAATGCATTACGCATCCCCACCCGTCGGGGGACGGGAGGGGTATGTGAGACTCCCGGGGATAACTCCCGGTATACCCACTAAACAACCCAGCGGCACTCCCGCATCGCCTTTGGTGGCGGGGTTCTGGGAATCGGCATAGCCTTTGCTTCCAGTTCCCCGCCGGCGTTTGCCCGCCTTACAGCGGCGGGCCCTTCACGCCCCTCCTACACACGGGAAGGGGCTCGAGGATGACTGTGAGTGCTCAGTCATCCTCGTTCGTCTGGGTGATGAGCGGTGCAATGCGGGCGAGGGCGCCCCCGCGCCTGTCGCCCGCTGCTCATCACCGGGAGGAGAGAGGGTGGTCGACCACCCGCCTTCTCCTGCCTCTCCTCCGGCGGAGAAGCGGCGCGAGAGGATCGTTCTCCCGCGCGCGCTCCGCCTCCTCCTTCTGTGACATTACATCTTCACAGAAGGAGGCGACCGCCACCCACGCCTCCTCGCTCCCCAACATGGCATTTACCACGGTGGGAAGCGAGAGGTCCGGCCCGATCGTCGCCACCAGACTGCGGCGCCGCTCGGCCCACGACGGGCACACCTCGAGGGTGTGCTGTGCCGTGTCCTCCGCCGCGCCACAGTTAACCTAACCTAACCTAACCTAACCGATTCCATTTTAGTTCAGAGGTTTATTCATGGAGGGGGGCTTCGCCATTTGTATTTTCTATTATTATAGTTGCATCATAATGTTAACAAGGTAACTGACGCGTTAGCCTATTTACAAGGAACTTCGAGGTCTCGTCAGTCCGATACGTCTGCTATTTACGCAACAACTTCGGGTGGCTGAAGCGTCGGGTATTTACAAATATGCTATTGGGCTATGCGCAACTTACGAACCCTAGAGTTCCGTAGATGATTAATTGTTACACCACCACGGTACAATTTATTATGTTATTTGTACCGTGGCATGGCCGATGATGTTCTTAGCAAATCGACCTTTGAAGGACCTACCTTACACTTGGTCGGCGTGATACCTAAGTACTGAAGAAGGTATTAACTTGGCCCCTAAATTTGTTTTTGAATTCTTGTCTATAAATAATAAAAGGAATACAAATGTAATTAATGTAATTGATTAATTACTTAACAAAAATATACGCATGAAAAATAATAAAGTATCAAAACAAGTCAAGCCTACTTAACGGAAAATACCTATTATTATTTATTATGTTTTATGATAAACATTAAAAATATTTGTGTACCATGTGACCACAAAGGTTTTTCCGATATTATGTATTATATCGATAATAATCATTATTATTTAAATAAATAAATGTTTATACAACTCTTAATCTATTTTGAGTTGACAAAATATGTCAGATTACCGTTGCTATATGAAAAACGCCTTTTCCTGCTTCACCACCTTGTCATTTCGGTACACCTAGTCTCGAATTTGCATTCGATATCCTGGTTTGTGTCTACCTACCTAAATTCTGTTTTTTAATTCCGCAAAGCAAATTGACATTTCCCGTATTGCAAGTTTTTATTGTTTTGTAAATAGCTATGTGCCACAATCGGGAAAATGTAATCAATATTTTCCGATTTTTGTGTTCAAAACTAATATCGAGGTAATTAAAATTAAAACGCAACTTATTTCATTAGCACCGACCCAGAAATTCAAATATAATCGTAATATAACCAATTTATTCGATTGTTTGAATTAATTTAGTAGAAATATTTATCAGAAAAGTCCGCCATCCTAGGAGTATCTGTTTACGTTACGTACGTTATGTAACTGGAATCATGAAAACATCACTAGTAAAATCACAGGCAACATTATTTTTCCATTTGACATTAGCATGGCATGTATCAATTTATTTTGCGGAATTAAAAAACAGAGTTTACCGGTAAACCAAGGAACGAACTGGTCTCCCCCAAGATAAGATAACGCGAAGCGATAGCTGATCAGGTGTATTTATGATAACGTTACGTGATAATTAATTGACGTACTTATTTGCGAACTACGGTTGGCGGCGGCGACGCCAAGGTCGTGGTCGTTGAACTCATCTACGTCTTTCGTCGGGGCGCCTGGCGCCCGCCAGCGCCTCGCGTGGAAAACGACCGGCGCGGCGCGGCTGTAGGTACCTTTACACAATTAATAATTCACAGTCTGCTATTAAACTATCGCGGAAAACACATAGTGCTTTTACGCTCATGATTCTTGTTCTGTCCGATTGCACCGATCGATGGGGGAATTTACCTTATGTTATGGTATGTGAGTAGTAAAGCTGAACGGACACGTTTACAACTTACAACCTATTTCTGCTATTGTTATTACTAAAAGCACTGAACTGCATAAATTCTAAAACTTGCTAAGTTTAAAGTTGTTTGATATTTTATACAGGACCTCTATTCGTCAACCGTATCGTGTCACCTTATCTTATTCTATTAAACCCATATTGCATTATTCGATTTATTTTTATTTTTTGATAGGTACTTCAAACAATGGCATTTCACAGCCACCATATTTGTGTTTTTTTTTATTTCACTTATCTAAGAACACTTGGGTTATCAAGACGAAGCCAAGGATATCTTAATTATATGTATAAATCCGTTCAGTAGTTTGGAAGATATTATGAGGTAATAAAGAATATTATTATACATGCATACATTTTACATACATATTATTAAACATAACCCTTCCTGGCAGTGGGGGAAAATCGTGTTCTTTCAGTGATTGAAATTCGACTATGATTATTTCTTTTTCGAACAGTTTACACAAATCCGCAATATGTAATATAAACGTCCCAATTATCCTATGGGTACATAATACCGGGATAAAAGACAACTGATAAACTTCCAAACATCTTCACAAACTTTTACATTTATAATGTTAGTAGGAAATAGAATAGGATACCAATTAAAGCTCGCCACGCCCGGCCCGTAGCCAGACCAGTAACCCCGACGAAATAAAAGAGGGCTTTAATGAGTTTGACGTGTCTGTGTATGTGTATGTCTGTCTGTCTGTGGCATCGTAGCAAGGTTAAAGGTAGTGTTGCCAAGTTAGCCACTTTTTTGCTAGATCTGGCTACATATTTAGCCACAATTTTAGCAACTCATGACTTGACAAGCTAATAATTACTTGTTATTAGCTCGTGAAGTCATGAGTTGCTAAAATTGTGGCTAAACATGTAGCCAGATCTAGCAAAAAAGTGGCAAACTTGGCAACACTGGTTAAAGGTGATATCCTGGCGACAGCCCGGGGTCACGCTCACGGTAGATGGTGGCCCGTTGCTGCTTTTGGCTGCTTTGTCCCAAAGACACATATGTATATAAATTCGACATACGCGGTTATCCGTGGTGCTCCTTCGCCGTTTAGGCGTACTCCACAAAGTCGTGACGTCGTTGTCGCGTCGTTGTCGCGTCGGAGCATAGCGTCGTAGGCTCGTATTTCTACCATAACGATGTGTTTACGATGTACCGACACTACCGTGTGACAGCTGAAATAATTATTTTACGGAACTCAATTGACGTCAATCGGTACGGGTACTCATTATAGTAATAATTATAATTAGTTTTGCTTCAACCAGTTTATTATTCTATATTACTTTCCTCTTAGAAACAAAACAAACTTTGTATTTTTGTATTCTTGTTATACTGGTACGAGTATAATTTCATTCAAGATATTTTTTTTTCATAATCAATTGAGGATAATAAAGTATTGGGTATTATAATGTTTTCTATTACTTAATTAATATGCAGTATATGCCCTGTTTCAATATTATTATATTAGGACAAAAAAAATATATTTACGTATAATTATAATTATATAAACGTATAATCTCGATCATGTACGTAAAAAGCTGAAGTCCTTTATCTAAAGCGATTTTCACTGCACCAATCCGCATTTGAGCAGCGTGTTGGAGTAAATAATAAGGTTATTCAAACAAGAGAGATCCGTAGGTACCTTGTAGGGAGCCATCGATGGGTTGATTTAAAAGTAAAAGCTGTTTTTAAACACATTGGTCAAGATTCAAATTTAAGTTGGGTTTAATACTTTTTGATACTTGGCATAATTACTCTTGGCAGTTTTGTTTTGAAGTCGTGCAGGTATGTCGTTAATTGTAGCTTTGTCATGTGATACGTATTGTAGTATATCCTAAGAGTATTTAGAAATCTTGGGTAGCTTCCAACCAAAGACTTGATCAGGCCGTGACTACTTGTATTATTTTTCAAGCAATCGGAAATTTTTAGTACTAGGTAATATACTACATGTTAGGTCGTCTCTTAGGTCAGGTTGTTATATTGTTTTACGCAATTTGAAATGAACTATTTGCTGTACAAACTGTGATATTGTTAAAAGTTGATAGTGTATATGTTGCAAAATTGTATTCCTTTTAGTAAAATATAAAATTCGTAATAAATAATGTTATTTCTTTGAACAAAACTGTTTGTCAGCTGCACTGCCACAACTGGCGCTGAAATATAAATTGACATAAAACTTTTGTAAATAAGTTCAGTGTAAAAATAACAATTTCGTTTCATTTTTATTAAGACTGGCACAGATATCGATTTGCGTACTTTTGACCTCCACATCAAACCAGTGTTTATTTTAAAAATTGTTCCGAACCAGTTATAAAAAGTACTTTGTTAACATTAGCTATTAATTGGCATTTCTTACATCCCATTAAAATGTTAAATGTAGGTAACAGTTCGTGCATTTTATCAAATAATAATCACAAATATTAAAACTCCAAATTATCCTAGAGAATCATACAACCAGCATAAAATTTATAATTATTACCATTTCATATTAATCCGTACAACGGTCGGCGATGGAAAGACAAACCATAGACCCAGAGTGACCCAGACATCCAAACATCCTCAAACTTTCACATTTTATAATATAGTGGGATATTTGTTATTACTATACATTCCATACAATTCCATAATACTTAAATTGATATGTACATTGTTTACAAATATTAGAGCGTGGTGCGTGGCCTATGTTGGAGTATTTCCGTTGCAGCAAGCTGCGAGATATAGGATGGCCGTGCAATGTTCTTGTCGGAGCGCGCGCGTGCCGTGTGCGATGCGCGTGATCGAGCGACGGTCCAGATTACAGTTTCCAACCAGGGTCAACACAAATCTACACTACAGAGTGCAGTCACTACACTGTACAGTGTACAGTGCGTCTGCTTTGTTTGGCTGCCAGCAATTTCCGTTTTGTTTCTCGTGCTTCGTTTTGAGAAGTAATTAAAAGCACCGTGTATCGGTGTGTCGAAGACGTAGATTGTATTTGAAGATAAAAATATTTTGCACTTGTCTAGCACTTGTCGAGGTTTAGCCGCTATATTACAAAACCATCTAAATATTAGGCTAATATTCTACCGATGACAGTATTTTCCAATCATTTACCTTCTGATTATTGTAATAACTTCGCTGTTGTAGTATTGTCACGTTGAAACTTTAGGTTATATCAGGTATTCGACCCTTTTCCTTCCGGCTTCAAGGAGGCAATGTTTGCAGACAACTTAAGACAAATCTGATGGCCTTGTTTACGATAGGTACAGATGAGTAGAATGCGAATCATCGTTAGTGACATGCACATGACATGACTTAAAATTAAAACATACTGCTATAACAACACGCACTTATCCCTATTAATTTGTTCTTTAAAGCTACGAAAATAACACGTTTTATTTTGATATCTATCATGTTCGTGTTATAAATATAATTGATATCTCCATAGAGAGCTATGTTATGTATTTTGCTACTAGATAAGATTTGTAACGATGTGGTTCGTAATTCAACAAAAGACCCGAAAAAGTTAGCCGATTATAGTGGGAATGGGCAGGCCACATCGTTCGCAGGACAATAGAGTAATGGGGTTAAAAAATATTCGTATGACGGCCAGGTTTTGGTAATATACGTAGAAGCCTAACTTCCCCTGAGGCCCTGATCAGGTGGATGTTGATCTAAAGAAGACAGCGGGAAACCGTCGAGACCCCACAGAACCGGTCGGAGACGTTCAGCTATGGACTTCGAATAGGCTCATAATTGTTTGTGAAGATGTTTGGATGTTTGTTCCTCAATCACGCCACAACTACTTAACCGATTTGGCTGATATATGGAATGGAGATAGCCTATACTCTGGATTAACACATAGGCTTACTCCTATCCTGGAAAAGTTCAGGCTTCTCGCGGGATTTGTAAAAAATCGATCTTTATCGCGGGCGAAGCCGCGGGCAAAAGCTAAGTTCCTTCATAAGTCGGATATAAATTAGTGAGAAATGAGGATATGCTCAATACGTACATACACTTAAATAACATAACCCTACTTATGGCGCAGTCGGGTAAAAAGAATCGTAGTGTTATTTAATTCTGCTCTTCTGTTGAAGACACATCTAGAATTTGACACATGAAGTAAATCTTTGTGTTTAGTTGTTTTTTAATTATTTTGCATTGCATCTTCTTGTACATTAGGTATTTATCAGGGACAAAAAAGATACTTCTTTGTTAAAAGTTCTTACACGACCACGTCAAGGATTTTAAAAAGTCGGTTTTTTTACCTGAAATACGTATGATTAGTTTCCAAGTAACCTCTATTTATGTGTTCTTAGTTTACTGTCAAAATAACTTTGATAGCGAATTGAATATTTATAAAGGAGCTATAGAGCGTCATCGGATACGAGTATGAATCAAGATTAGATAATTCCTTATTATAATTTGTGTGTATTGTACTGTGTACCAACCACGTCTCGTGTATCGATCGCCCTTTTATGCGAATCCGGTACGTTACCTAATTGTTTATGCGAATCGGAATTCAAAGAATGGAATACTAGGCTTGCGTTCTATTCATAGCGGATGATGAGCGAAGTGATGGATGGATGGATGACGCGGCCTCGCCGACGCTACTGCAACGCACCGCTTTGGCGCGGCGCCGTCGGCGCGATCACGAGGGCAAGCCAGCTATAAATGTATATATTCAGTCTATATTTAACTTAACTCCATTATTATGCTACATACCTCACGAGATGACGCTCACGCCGCGTACAGATGATGTAATTTTATGTTATCGCCTCTCAATGAAATTTATTTTTACACCAACAATGTGTTTTGTAGGTTTTCCCTAATTATACGTTTTGTCATCGCGCTACTAAAATAAAATGTTACTTTATAAACTCCTACTAGACACATGTCAGTAATTTATTATACTCCAGCAAAATCTTTTTCAAGTGGTTTACAAAATACAGTCATTATAATTTTGAGTTATTGTTGACGTGTGTGAGGACGACGGAGAAATAATAAGAATGACATACGAAAAATGGGAATGACGAGAATGATAAGCTAATATTGTATTTGACGTTTAAATAAAGAGTATTTCGTGTTAGTATCAGCACTGATAGCCTAGCGATTTGAACGTTGGTCTCCCGAACGTAGGGGCCCGAGTTTGAATCCTGGCACGCCCCTCTAATTTTCAACAATTACGAGTATGTGCGTATTAGAAGAAGAATTATCACTTGCTTCGGTGAAGGAAAACATATTGAGGAAACCTGCACACCTGTGAGTTCTCTATATTGTTCTCAAAGGTGTGTGATTGTAAAGTCTATCAATCCGCACTTGTCCAGCGTGGTAGACTATGGCCTGTTACATTGTGAGAGGAGACCCGAGCCCAGCAGTGGGTTGTGACTTTGACTTTTAAGGATTTTTTTGTATGAGAAAACAACGGCTATTTCAAACTAAGGATGACAGATAGCAATGTTGAGCAAAAAATAGCACTTAAAAAATTATAAAAGCTAAATATACTGGTACGACAACGTCAATCCAACGCAAAATGAATCATGAAAAGTTGTTTACAAAAAAAGAAGTTATACCCACAGGCGATATTATGAAGCCTCTTCTCTCTGCCAGATAAAAAATACATGTTGATATTTTGTATGTTTAATCAAGCCTATAAAACCAATGACATCAAGATCACAATACTGTAATATGTGTGAGTGATGATTGTGATGATCAGCTATGACTGCTTAAAATATGTAACGTGAGTCCTTGTTGTCAGTTTGTTTTGTAGTGAATATTTAGATTAGTTATCATCGGATTCATTGGATTCAACATTGGATTCAATGTGTGCATTATTAGGACAGTACGTAGATGCTGCGTGGTTGTGATCCCTGCGCCCACGCAGCACGTGATTCATAAGTTTTGGCTGCGCAACGGTAAACATTACCCTAATTACAATATTGCAACTCGACCTACTCGAAATTTTAACCTGTTTAGACAACGTTGTATAATTATATTCGTTCATAACACTGGTCTATGGACTGGTATATTCATGAATCTAGTTTCATATTTAATACTTAAAATAAATCTTCATTAAATTTTGATATTAATTGATTTAAAACGATGATAATTTCAAAATAGAGTAGCATAAATGTAGCTACTTAGGTAATAAAATGACTGCTTTAATTCCGCTATGCTGTTCTCTCTTATTCTGCAATGGTGAATCAGAATGGCGCCAATATGTGGCGCCAGGTTGCATTTAATGAATATCGGGTTTATGTAAATGGAATCTGTTCTTTAAAACAACAGTTTGCTTCCTAATGATCTTCATAAGAGTATGGCAATCGTGCCAGTTAGTGCATAGTTGTTTTTCAAAATGATACTGATACCTGAGCTGATACGGATGTTTTTAGGGTTCTGAAGTAAAATCGGAACCCTTACAGTTTCGTCATGTCAGTCCATCCGTCTGTCTGTACGTCTGACTGTCCGAAGAAAAGTGCCGAGACCCTTAGTGCTAAACTGTAGGTAATTTGGCATGGATATATTTATTAAAACTCCAGAATCGTGGAATAAAATGTTGAAACACATTTTTTTCACTCATAGGCTCATATCTTTATTTTTGTTGATATTCAAATAACATCGGTGTAAATGTTCAAAGAAAACCTATTAATTGCCTTTAGTATCAATTTCCATTTTCCATGAAACAACCAATATATTCATTTAGCTAGCTTTCACCATTTCATTTAGTGTTGTATTTGTTTTGAAACAACGTTGTATCAAGTGTCATGGCCTCGAGTGTACAGTAAGCTGGTAGCCGTCTATCGTTTTCAATTTGAAGACAATATTAAATTCCGTATCTGTTTTGTTATCCAACATTTTGACAACATTTGCAAAGCAGCTAGGAGCTCTCTTGGTTTTAGTTAGGAACTTAAAAGAATTTAAAAACTTAAACACAAAAAAACTCCTATTCACTACCCTGATTCGTAGGAAACTGAAATACGGTGGCTGTTATTTGGAACCCAAATTATCAAGATCATAAAAACCGTATTGAAAGTATTCAAAGACGATCTACTCAATTTTTCTTACACGGCAAACAAAAATGACAGATCGACTTAAAATTGATTAATTATCTGACAGGCGTAAAATACAAATATAATAATTTCGTTGGCAAACCTAAATAAATATGTAAATAAATTATCTGTAATGCAGTCTGTATTTCTTATAACGATAAATTAAGGTCTGATTGAGGTAATGCTCTGTGTAGTTTTTTATCGACTTTATCAATCGACGATGATCGATTTCTATGTTGGTTAGTTTTTTTCTGTTTACTGCCTATTAGTCATTTGTCATATGTAACTCCGTTGTTTATAAATCGATTTGATAATTCTTTCTCTGTTTCTCAAAGTTGGTCCCAATTAAATGGTGTTGATCTGATGATGACTTCTTGAAGTTGGTTAAATTAGTCATTATATTTTTAAACGTTTAATTAAAATGAAATGCCTTATACCTTTAAAAATTCTAAATGTTTCAAATCCAGCAGGAAAGAATTCTATATAACCATTAACCATTTCCCGATTAGGAAATCAGTCAATGTAAAACAAAAATTGCTTTCGGCTTGAGCGCTGTGAAGTCGAAGCCTACTTGAATTGGAAAAACCTAAATGAATCATATTTCTTTAGTGATACCGTTTCTCATAACAAAACAGTTCATTTACAGTTACTAATATTAAGTACGTCAACATTCGATAAAATGGCGATATCAGCAAGCAATATCTAAGCCAAGGAGTCGCCGCCGCCGCCGTAGCCGTAGCCGCCGCCGTACGACACAGATTTATGTGTACCTATGTTTGTTTGTTTGCGTTTATTTCTGCGACCGGCGCGGTGCGCGGTGCGGCGCGTCGAATCCACATTTAGACGCAACTTGATCCGGCATGGCGCGTGCATTGCGCCACTGCCGCGGCCGCGACGCACCGGCACGTAGGTGCATCGAGCCAACAATAGGGCCGGCGGATGTCGCCACAGAGTTAATTTTCTCGTTTGGAACCAAGGTTGCCGACTGTAGCGGATGTTGCGAACATTATGAGATTGTTTGTCCTCGATTTTTGGGGTTTAGAAGCCCCGTGGAAAGTTCAAGGTGTTTTTTGCATGACAGTGACTAAAAAATCAGACATATCATCATGAATTTCATAATATTTTTAATACCGGACACGGATTCGGAACACGACATATTATAATAGATTATTATAGAATTATTGATATAATTCCGTATATTCCGAGTTGATGACGGATTCTGAATAAACAATTGAACGGTGACTTCCTAGAATAGCATAAGGATGCGGCAGACAGGAAGTAGGTACATTACCAAACCAAAACTGTAAAGCCCAGTCGCAAATGTCGATAGAGCATGTTTTGTTAACATGATTTACATCGTCGACGCATGACAATAATGAAAATAAGTCAAATGAAAAAAATTTTTTTTTTTTAAACGCTTTTATTTCAATAATGTTTAGTTTATAAAATTAGCTACAAGTTGTGAAAATTTCAAGTCTCTACGTAAAATGTCTAAAGTCTGAAAATCGTTTTTTTTAATTTAACAACAAATAAACAATGAAAATTAGTTTAAAATATGATTTTCGTGTATTGTCATCGGAAATACACATGTCTGCCAAATTTCATCAATTTTCATTAAAGGGAAGTCATTCAAATTAACGTTACAAGATTTGATGCTCCGAAAAATCGTTTTTTTTTAATTTAACAACAAATAAACAATGAAAATTAGTTTAAAATATGATTTTCGTGTATTGCCATCGGAAATACACATGTCTGCCAAATTTCATCAATTTTCATTAAAGGGAAGTCATTCAAATTAACGTTACAAGATTTGATGCTCCGAAGTGAAGCTAAATAAAAGCGTTTAATTAGAAATAGAAATAGATTTAATTGCATGTACCTATTGCACGTTACGAGACTGGCGCATTGCATTTTGTACTTAAATATTGTTTTAATTAGTAAATAACTCATTTCATGTCTTACCTATCATAATAAATTATTTTAGTAAAGACAATTTTGTTTTTTAATATCTTGTTTTACTTTGTTTGCATTCGTTTTGAAATTTTCTGTTCTAAATGCTGATTTTCTTATTGCACCGCTTTCGTATGCAATTTTTGGAACCATCATGATATCAAATAAATAAACTGGCGATGAAATGTAAGTCTAGTTAAGTTAACTAGTTAAAAAATCGATTTTAAATAACGGAGATGCTGTTACTACTTAACGTCGAATAACTAATTAACGAGATGTCATAATAAGTATGTAAAGTAATACATTATAATGATAAGGTGACTTCCTTGAACTTGGTACCTACTGTTGCCTAGTTTGTATTAATACCTTGACTGCAAAACGTTTCACACATGTAGCACAAGTTTACTTCCCGTGGTATGTACTTAAACGCAACAAAGTTATGTATCCACGCGCGTGGCTCCCGTTCATTTACCTCTGCGAAAATAATTATTTTACTATTTGTGTAACTACATTTTATTTGTGGATTGTACGCAACATGTTAACTGTTTTTAGGGTTCTGAACGAAAAAAAACGAAAAACGGAACCCTTACAGGATCACTCGTGCCGACTCGTGCGTCTGGGCGACCGCCCTTCGCAGCCAATTTTCTCCGAAACTACTGGACCAAATGTGTTGTTTGGTACTCATGTGCTATTTTGTGACCCAAAGACGAAGGTATAGAGAAAACAAATGAATTTTGAAAAAAAAATAACGAACCCAATATTAAAAAAGAACTGTTTTGCAAACCGTATCGTGTGGCATGTCAAATGAAAGGGCTTATTGTACGAATTTCAAATATAATTTTGTTATAATTTTATTGATAGTGGATAGTTCAAAAATTATTCAAGAAAGAACTAAAATTTAAGACCTTGTACTCAAATTGACCGTTCCCCTTTATCTCCGTAACTACTGAGGCTAGAATTTTGAGAAAAATACAGAAAATATTTCTTTAGTTATAAATATACTTATTACAGAAAAACCTATAAGTCTATGGTCTTAAAAAAAAGCAAAAATAAGTAAAATAGAAAAATATCTATAAATACATAATCAACGTACGGAACTCTCTCCAAGCGAGTTTAACTCACGCTTAAGTTAAGTTTAGTCTTTGTTGTTGTAACATTAAACAATTATTTGGTTTAGAGTGCGTCACGCATGTAATCTGCACTGCTTCTCGGAGCGTACTTTACACATTGATGTTCCGTGTCAGATCTACTTTATTAATTTTTCAAAACTTTGGTCATATATCGACTGAATTTTTATACGAAGAAATACTTGTGTAATACTTTACTTTTCTAGGTACTTACGAATAAAAATTCAGTAAAAATAAATTTTTAACCAAAAAATTACAACATTTAACACAAAAGATAATTGAGCCTGCCTGAGTAATTGACTGCTGCCTTGATAATACATAGGTACTACGATACTCTTGAGAGTCTTGGGTTCTTGGGTATAGAAATGTGTGCAACGTTGATGTGTGCTAAAATCGCGACGCGAAGAAGCGACGCAGGGCGGCGGGAGCGAAGCACTCAATGAAAATTTAAATTAAGCTCGCAGACGCTGCCCGCCCTGATGATCTGTTTTCCTCCACGGGCGACGCCTACGTTGTGTATATTCGTATGTTCAACAATACCAATAAGTTGTTTGGTTTTATTAGGATGTATTTGACGAACCGCTGCATCAAGTCATGGAGGTCCTGGATCTGGGTGTGCAGTTCCCCACTGACCTAAACTTTCGACGTAAATACAGCCGAATTATGCATAAAGGCGTATCGTAACCTCGGCTTCATATTGAGAAAAACTGAGGGTATTACCAATCTTGGTGACCTCCGGGCGCCTTATGAGGCGTTGGTGAAGAGTCACCTGGAACATAATTCAGTTGTTGTTCGGTGTTTGTTGTTTCGAGTGATATCAAATATAAGCAGATGGTGGAACAAATCCAATTTGCTCGGTACGTTTTTATGAAGATGTGTGGGTTACACCCTGATTATCCGTTGTTGTATCTCACTTTATTCGTCCTGGGCATGGTAGGATACATCAAACTGCTGCGGGGTAAAAGGGGCAACCCGACTCTACTAGAAGAGCTGAAGCTGTGTGCACCGGACGATAGCCTAGGACTGCCCGCAGCTGCGATGTGAAATGACATTTGGCGGAGTCCACCTAAAGAGATCTAACTCAAAAATTATCAGTACAACTAAAGTAATTCTGTGGTGGCTAACATAAAAATTATTATAAAATTATGTTGATACGATAAATCTCCCATAGCCTATAGGAAAAAAAAAATGTTTTTTAAAGAAGTAAGTATTATGGGAATTGAAAAAATAACTCAACAAAACAGATTCAATTAGAAATCGAAAAATGCTTCAGTAATATGGCAACAACTCTAAATAAAAATAAGTTCAACTCAAAATGGTTTAAGTATTATTATGGTAACTACTCAGCACTTAAAATCATAATCTAAAATTTTAACCAAAAAAGAACTTACTTCAAATGAAGTACATCCAATAAAAAAAGAATCATCGAAATATTGAGTTATTAGTCCATTTATCGCGCACATACTTAATGCAAAAAGACTTTAAATATGCTTTTGACATGGATGCCATTGTCAGATCTCGCTCAAATTTAAGTGGGACCACACGACAAGCACCATGCCAGCTTTCGATTAAAAAAAAGAATCATCAAAATCGGTTCACGCAGTCGAAAGTTCTGAGGTAACAAACAAAAAAAATACAGTCGAATAGAGAACCTCCTCATTTTTTGAAGTCGGTTAAAAATGGCAATAATTCAAAATAATACTGCTTCAAATTACAAGATTATGGGTATAATTCAAAATAACTCCTTTTTGATTACGACGGGCGCGTGCGCTCCGCTACCAGTGCTAGTTGACAGTTGTATTGTTTTGCATTACAACATTTGCAACTAGCATTTAGCAATATCCCTGTTTTTTTGGTGGGGGCGGGAGAGTCTCGTTCGTTCTAGAAAAATGGCATTTATTAACGCCATCTTACGTCGACTAGTTATTTTTAAATCTGTTTTATTATTATTTATCTGTTTTATTGTAGGTATTGAGGAAAGGAATTCCATGGTGTGAATAACTCAAAAATCGAGATTTTTTGTTAGCTCTCTTTAGATCTAGGTGTGCGTAAAATACTTTATTATGTATAACATTATTATCATTATTATTTATTTTCTTGTGTATATGTATAATAATTACGTGTTAGCTAGTTACAATATAATGTAACTCAGTCTCTGTGTAGTTCAACTCTAATAAGTAGTTAAATAATGTATATTTGCATGAATGTTTATTTAACTGTGTTATAAAGTTGTTTTATAACTATACACACGGGATTTTAAAAAAACTAAACTACGAAAAACATAGTAAGTACCTAACTGTGTAGAGTACTGTTTTCACTATGACAAATCATGACTTCATTAGTAAAATAATGTTCCTAAAGTTAATTGTTTTGATGACTATTCAGTTTTCGCTCAGTGTTGTTGCGTACATAAAATATTACGTAGTTAGCAGTTAGCATCGCCATCTCCGTAGCGGGATCGAAGTCCGCGAGTCCGCGACCGCAATACGACATTCCATTCAACTCGTGTTGTGTATCATCAGTGTTACGATTGCAGCATTTGCATTATACCTACATGGAATGGGAACTGTTCTCAACTTAATCATCATATTATTACTATTTTGAAATCACCAAGCAGGTGATGTGTTGCTAAGTAGTAGTTTGCAATTTATTTTTTACTAGTAACCGCCCTCGCTTTGCTTCAGTTTGCGTATACCTAGATTCCTAATGTTTTTTAATAAAATATAGCCCATGTTACTCAGAAACAATAAAGCATCCTATTGGTGAAGGAATTTTTTGAAAATAGTCCGCGGTAGTTTTTGAGTTTATCAACAAACAAAAAATCAAAAATTTCCTTTTCATTATATCAGTACAGATTATCTTTTTGGTTTAAAAAATAGTAATCTATATATCTACTATGTGAAGAGAAAACTTGTAGTCTATAAACTTATAGCACAGGTTTTGCGCGCACACGAATGTGAAAAATTTGGTAACTGTGTCCAAGTTTATTATTGATACTATTGGTAGCGAGTGCAGGAAAATAATTATTAAATGTATGTTTTTGTAATAGGTACATTCAAGAAATACAAAACATTAATTGTAAATGCTGTTTAAACTGTCAACGTGAGACATAATGGATAGTTTTTGTTGTCTGTGGTCATACAGTCCCATAGGCATATTTGGAAATACCCGACGCTTCAGCCACCCGAAGTGGCTGCGTAGATAGCAGACGTGTTGGACAGACGCTTCTACTATTTACAAGACCCCGAAGTTCCTTGAGAACAGGCTAACGCGTCAGTTATTTTGTTAACATAATAATGGAACTATAATAATAGAAAATGCCGAATGGCGAAGCCTCCCACTATTAAAAAACCTCTGAACTGAAATGGAATTGGTTAGGTTAGGTTAAATGATTTTATTTAACGAGAAAAAAAGAGACTTCGTGAAGCAGAGTTCCGTCGACAATTGTGACGTAATCAAATTAAATATACGAAAAAAATTGAATAATGTGAGTTGTTAAATTGTCAATAAAACAGTATTTCAGCCCAATCTGAACGAAATTTTGCGTACCAAATGATTCTCATAGGCAAATAGTGTGGTAAATAGCAGACGCGTCGTCACGACACGTCAGGTATTTACGAGCGCCCGAACGGCAGCCGAAACGTCCCGAGTGGCTGAAGCGTCGGGTATTTACAAATATGCGTCCCATAGAGTGGAGATTGTCGCCAAAGATTTTGTATTCGCTCTAAGGTAGCGTAATAAATTCTTAATTTAATTTATCCAGTGATAAATAAGATCCATTAAAAGAAGGAAAATATTATTTATCGATAGAATCTCAATTACTTTTATACTTAAAAACTTCCTTGTTGATCACGCGGGAAAATAAAACTGAATCACGTCTACTTAAAATCGCGCTATGAAAAATAACGAATATTTTATAATATACTGTGCCCGCGATTTCGTTCGCATGGGAGCATTTCCCGCGTAAATCCCTATAGTCGATACCCTCGGACGTCTCGGAACCCTAATAACTTGCGGTATGAAATATACTTTACAACCTATTCCAATATCTACAAAATATACACAAAAATATTTATAAAAATCGGTCGACCCGTTTCGGACGAGTGCAACGACAAACATGGTGACACGAGATTTTTATATATTAGAAGATAGGACTTGAAATATTGTGCTGATTAAAAGTTTTATTTTATACCAAACATAGCGTATTTAAAATATTTAAAATTTATGGTTTTGTACTATAGTGTGCCAAATTGCATTTAGTGTAACGTCCTACAGCCTGTGTAATCAGCGAACGACTAAGATGCTTCGAAGAATAACCTAATTTGTCGAATTCTGATAATATATTATGTTCATATTATACGAGCTGAATTAACTATAACCTTCTAAGATTAGAAATGGAATTTTTACGTTTCGAAATTCAAAACAAAGTTTGTTGTTATACCAAAAGAAATACGAGTAGACTGAGTCAGACTGACTATTCGGTTTCACAGTGATCTGTAGTTCAGATGGTGCCTGGGTTGTTTTGGTATTATCACAGATGACGGGACTCGCGGAAGGAAGTGGGCGGATAGCTGGTGAGCATGTTTATGTCTCGTTTCTCATTTCTGGGAACCTCGGCTTCGGTATGATATTTTGGTGCATTTGTAATAAGAATAGAATAGAAGAATAGAAAGAATAAGAAGCCAGGTAAGGTTATGTATACGGATCAGTAAAATAAGCAATTTTATAAAGGAAACGCATGTTTTTTTGTGTAGAATTGTATTTTAAAAAACCAATGAAGTGCGTATCAGGTACCATATCAGATATTTATCTATCTACCTTAGTTAAGTAAATTATCATCACATTAAATAATAGTTTGCCTGACCTTTTAGTCTTCCTCATTTGATATATCTACTTCACATCTTCAAAAACGGTATCAGTCTATGTCTAGCATCTCTTTCTCCAAGATAGGTACAATTTATTTGGATACCAAAATTCCACAAGGGTAAATCATTCGCATTTATAATATTAAGTTTGGATTTATACAAATCCATGTACCTACCTAAGGAGGTGGTAGTACATAAGTAGTGCAGAGGCAGGACTACGGTGATTTGAGTTAGCTACTTAGCTAGTGTTGTTGACTCAGTCCGACCACCAAAAAATTCGAATAAAAAAACTCAATAGTTGTAGAAACTTGGTATTGCATCTTCAAAGTTTATAAGACACTAAAACACACGATAACACGCACCATTAGAAGGTGTCACGAGGAGAAATAAAACATTATGTCTAATAAAACCATAATAAAACCTTAACCAAGTACACATGTTTACAGTTCCATTGTACCTTCATACTTTATGCATATTTAATATTGATATTAAACTACGTAGTTTAGATGAGTGCAATCGGTCAGTTACCCTTTAATTAAATGTAGGTATTTACATGATAATTTCTATTTATCGCTGTAATATTCCGTGCTCTTATCTTATTTTAATACGAAGTAATGTTAGAAAATAACATCTAACGCGGACCTAATGTTTATCTTTCAAGCGGAAAGGGTCCTACATGGTAGGTACTTAGTAACATTATTTACATTACATTACATTTCAATAAAATAGTCATCCAATTAGAGAAATGTGATTACATTTACCGTAGTAATGTAAACATGTTTACAAACTGAAGATGGATGAATCGTATTTTATGAGAAAGGTTATGAAAAGGTTCAAAATGATCGGGGAATGTTGGAAGAAAACAGGAAGACCTACAAGAGATGAAATTGATAATGTAAATTATATTATTAATAGCTGTTATTAACAAAGAGGTAAAACGATTATTAAATAAAGCAATCTATACTTAATATTATAAAGCTGAAGAGTTTGGTTGAACACGCTAATCTCAAGAAGTACTGGTTCGAATTGAAAAATTATTTTTGTGATTGGTAGTCCATTTATCGAGGCAGGCTATAAGCTGTATTTTTAGTAGTTAGTTTTTTCCACAAATTAACGCGGGTGACACCGCGAGGCACTAGTCCTTATACTATAACGAATCGCAGAGTTGAATGTAGAATTGTCCTATGCTTCAGTGACTCTACCACAGACTCTACACTCTAACTAGTACTCCAAATGATACATAGACTAGGAAATAAATTAATAATGATGTAGATAATTATGTTTCTACAGTATTTAATACACGTTTCACATTAATATTTCACTTTTATATTTCCAAAGTGTTTTAAGGTAATAATGTAATTTTATTGATTTTCTGGTCACCAATATAGTTTCTTGTTAACGATAAGAACAAGCTACATGTTATGGTCGGGTGCAACGTAGCGTTAACTGGCAGCACGTGTAACGCGAGCTGCACGAGCTACTTTTAATGGCGGTAGTAGCATTTTAATGGCGGTAGTAAGCATTTTAATTTGTGGCGGTAGGTACATTTAGTTAAGGTAAGGACACACAATACGGTCCAGTACCGAAGTCGTGGACTTTACTGGGGCTGCCATCCGTCGGAGATTACCAACAATTCTCCTTTTGAAATCATTTCAATTTTAAAGCGTCCGGGTAAAACTCAGTACATTCTTTCAAATGAAGACTTCAAATGAAGTACATCCTTTCCAGTAACAATAAAAAAAATCATCGAAATCGGCTGGCGTGATATTGAGTTATTCGTCCATTTGTCGCGCACATACTTAATGAAAATTTGAGGCTTGTATTGTTTTCTCATGGATGCCACTATCAGATCTCGATAAAATTTCAGTGGGACCACATGACAAGCACCACCATGACCTTTTTTCGATTAAAAAAAGAATCATCAAAATCGGTTCACCCAGTGAAAAGTTCTGAGGTAACAAACATAAAAAAAATACAGGCGAATTAAGAACTTCCTCCTTTTTTTGAAATCGGTTAGAATTTTTTAAAATATACGCGATGAACGCGTAATTTTAGGATTAGGTAGGATTCTTTTACCCATTTTTTTTTACGGCCCATGATACACTAGCTAACACGAGTTTGTAGCCAACACGATAAAAAGTTTAATACCACTGGGCTAGACAGTGATTCGAATACTATATCCATCGATAAACGATTAAGAAAGTACTTACCTGCCTTCTCGTAACCAATCGTACCATGTCAGCTTTTTAATTACGTTTTACTGTTATCGCGATACACGTGTTTCGAGTTTACTACGTTTGAGTAATACACACGCGTAGTACAATTACGTAGTACAATTACGATGCACAAAACGTAACCATTCCTGGCAGTCGGGTAAAACACGATGATGTCGTGCTAGAATGATGGTGAAAAAATGAGAAAAGTTATCGATTCATTCAATTTGACACGGTATTATTAATATTGAGCACGAATAATCAATTTCACTTTATGTTCAATTGAACGCATGTGGGCTCTCTCTGCCTCTTATCATACTCGTAGATGCACAATAGGCAATATAAGGTGATCGCACCATTGAAGTATTATTACTAGCGTATAGAACCGACACCGCGAACATCATGTAGATATGTCCCAATGCATTGGCGCCACGTGGCTTCAGTCTTCAATGGATTCGTTCGATTTTGAAAGGAGAACCGGGGCTCAATTTTGAAAATCGAACCTCATTTTGGGGACACACATTTTGTTCGAGATGTCTGTTCTATGACATTAAGTATACTTCAACGGATCGCACATAATTATGTCAGCATCGTACGCGCCGCATTTACTGATAGCCCGTATGCGCCGCCGTACACAAAGTTTAATATTGCCAACCAATGATATTTGTTTAATATCATTGTTTCCAACGATCCCAACCTTTAGTGTGAAACGGAGCGGTGACATTCCTTTATTCCCACTTGTCCTGTTGAGTAGTCAGTCCTGTTGACAGTACTAGTGGGAAAAAAACCTACTACTTCTGTGTCACTTTTTTCCGTGTATAGATATAGTTTGCTATCAGTCTTCAAATATTGGCCATTATTCTTTCATATAATTATTTCATATAACAGTTTTCATAAACTTCATGTTTTCCTTTGTCAGACACAGATTTTCAGATTGCAAAAGGAAAATACATATTACTAAGATTGATTCAGCTTTGGAAAAAATTGTTGTAGTAGCCTGCATATTGGTAGAGAAAGAAGAAAATAAAATTCGAAGGAAAAAATGATTCTGGGTTCATAATATCAATTTGAAAAGTCAGTTGTACTAGAGAATGTAGGTAGATGATGATCAATGACCCTAGATATTTTAAAACTTTAATTTTTGACTTGAATTTGAGGGAATTTAAAACACATGACACTTATTATTTCTTTTTATTTTTCGACTTTGTCTCATATTTCAGTAACGTAGTTAGTGATCTCAGTTTGAGGAACGCCACGGCAAATCTCAATGTCCGAAAACGACGATGGATAGGCGTTAACATGAAGGCGAGATCTCCTCACAGGATTCGTTTATTGTACGGCCCTAATCATAGTCTTCTAATGCCAATAGCTATGTATAATCTGTTGACCAGACAGTAGATAACTAATTTCTTTTCTTGTCACAGGATTCGGTGAACCACCAGTGTTGCAGCGAGCGGCTGCCGCTCAAGTAGTACCCATGCCCGGGTGTCTGGCAGCTGGAGCGATACTGAAGCCACGTGGTGCACCTTCCACGCGCGCTGAACACCAGGTGAGTGATGAGGCAGTCCATAGAATAGGGTCTCTTAGAATCCACGATTACTGAGTTCATCTGCGTTCTCAGGATAAGCAATATAGAATAACTATTGTACCTACATCGCAATTACCATAAGAAATTATGCGGAACGAATTTCGTATTTTTCTCCCAAACCACTGGCTCTACAAGAAAAATGTATTGGACATAAAATATTAATACATATTTTATTAATGGGCTACAACTTTTATCGGAAACATTTTTCTGTAAAATCAATACTTTGCCAAATAAACGGGAAAAATAAAAAATCATGTTTTTTCAAGGTGACCTTGAAAATGAAATATGCGGGTTGTTCGCGCCAATAATGGCATTACTCTGTGGATGCATTTGCCTGCTCCCGCTGTTCCCGCCAAAATTATTATATCTTCTATGAAAGCGCGGCAATCCATTCCTTCTCTATTTAATTTCCTATCCTCCCTCTCTTTCTGGCAAGCGCACTCTTATATAGCGGATTCACTCGCACACCGCCGAGGTTTAGACAGTCGAAAGAAGTCTCCCGCCAAGCATCGAATGCAACTCGCGCTCATTATCGAATGTAATGAACTAATCCGCATATTATCTAAAAACCGCATCGCCGCGCCCGCTAAATAACTCTCATAAAGCAAGTGATATTACTGTGAAGTGTAATAGTAAACCTAAACCATACAAATACGGCATAATAACCAATAAGAAGTCAAGAAGAAAGAAGATTGGAGACATTGGAGCAGCCGCCTAGCCGTCGTTGCTAATACGAGTACCAATCGAGTCCTGCAACCAGGTTAGTGTGCTTGCCAACCCTCCAAATAACCCTTGACTTTCTTCCTTCAACGCATACTACAGTCCACTATATAAAACGCCCGCATGAACCAGTAGCAGTCTTCAAAGTCTGCATCGCATTCACACCAAAAGTTTTTGGTCACTTCGAGCCGTATAAAATTGGTCATCAACCGGATTCATATCCTATTATATTTCTATCACTTTTTGCAAATAAATTTATGTGTGTAGTATATTCCGCTCGCATTACATATAACTTCACGGCTTACTATACATATTTATTTAATTTCATTTGCAAAACGCACCGCACCGCTTTTACTATTGTACTTCATTGTTGTGTAACTTTCTATATCTAATATCGAAAAATTATACTTAAACACATTCCATATTCCGCATTTAGTAATACGCCATTTTTGTATTTACGACAAATCGTATTATAACTCGTTTATTTAATTGCTCGCATAATATTTTTTACTTATCCTCGCATAATTTTTATTAACGCATAACTTAACTTTGTTCGCAAAATGACTACTAAAGCCAAATATCATGACGCTAAGACGATTTCAGACGACGAAATTAGTTTAAAAATATTAATCGCTAAACGTAATTCCATATTTTCACGCATGCAATCAATCTATGATTTGTCAATCAGTGCATTGGACGCTGACTCGCAGAGTTCTTTGCTTGATACCGCGGCTGACCTTGAATACTTACGCGATGAGTTCCAGGACACTTTGGAAGAATATAATATTAAGAATTTAAGGGTAAATCCAGACGCGGAAATAGATTTCCAACCTTTAAATTCTTTTCATGACTTGTACAGCCGCGTTAAAAGTAAAGTTTCAAAATTATCCGCTCCGCATTCATCTTTGAATTTAGATAACAATAATTTACCCGCTAAGTTTAAGCCCTCGCTCCCGCCTATGGAATTATTAACTTTCAATGGAGACATACGACACTGGTCTATGTTCTACCAACAATTTAAAACGCTAGTCCATGAAAACCACCAGTTAACAGACGCTGAACGGGTGTACTATTTAGTCAGTAAGTTATCAGACAAAGCATTATCTGTCTGCGCAGGCCTTATGCCTACAGCTGAAAACTATTCAGTGATCTGGAACGCACTTATCCACAGATACAATGACGAGCGTGCACTCGCTACTACTTACATAAATCAGCTGTTGGAAATAAAAAATGTTAACGCTAATACGCCCGCTGGTTATCATAAATTTATGGACAAGTTCGACGCTTCTATTAACGCTCTTAAACAACTTAAAATTGATGATATATCTGATTTTCTCTTTTTAAATATAGCGCTTAGAAAATTAGATACTGAAACTGTAAAAGCCTTTGAAATGTCGTGCCGCAAAGTTAACATACCAAAATATTCTGATTTGATTCAATTTTTATTCGAGCAAAATAGGGCTTTGTGCCATACATTTCCTTCACCGCATAGTCCGCATACGTCGTCTAGTGATAATAATAAAAGTAATATTAAATTTAGTCCCGCTCCTTATAAAGTTAGTAAAACATTTATTAACACAGATTCATCGCGTTCATGCATTCTATGCAAGTCCAATGAGCATGATCATTTGTATGTCTGTCCGCGTTTCTTAAAACTCACTACTCACGATAAATATAATTTTATAAAACAAAATAAATGTTGTTTTAATTGTTTAAGTAACAAACACGCATTACCAATGTGTAAATCGCAGCGCAAATGTAAACATTGCTCCCGCTCGCATCATACTTTACTTCATATTTTCAGTAATAATAATACAAATAAAATCGATTCATCGCTCACAAAAAATACGCAAAATTTATTTAACCGCTCGCGTTCTGATAACGACGCTCCGCATAATATTAATAAGGTCGAAGATTCTACAGCACGAAATATTTCGACTCGCCCGCTTTTCCTTAGCAACCCTTCACGTGATACCAATAAGGTCGATTTTTGTTCGACAGACAGACAAGAGGGACAAAACGCGTCTTCGTCTTGTAATGTGTCGCGCGAATTATTAAATAAGCCGCATTGTTTTACCACATTATTAGGAACCGCGAAAATTAAAATGGTAAATAAATATGGCCACGAACATTTTCTTCGCTGTTTAGTGGACCCAGGCTCACAAAGTGATTATGTAACAATTGATTGTTGCAAACGCTTATCTTTACCGATTTCTAATAAAACTCCCTTCAATGAGGTGCACGGAATCGGTGGAATATCGCAAAAGATTTTAGGTGTCACTTCCTTACAATTTACTTCCCGCTTTGATGATAACAAGATGTATCAAATTAAACCGCTAGTAGTACCCACATTAACGGGACAATTACCCGAATCAACCATAGATATGTCTAATATAAATTTCATAAATAAAATACGCTTAGCCGACGATTCATTTCACCAGCCTGGTAATATTGACGTCTTGTTAGGAGTCAATACTTATTTACAAATTTTATTATCTGATAAAATAATTAGTTCGCAATCTCCCAGTGCCATTGAAACCTCACTCGGTTATATAATTTTAGGAGAAGCGGAGACTGACAACCATTCTGGCCGCATCAGTGGTCCAGAGATACATTTATATAGACGACCTCGCATTCTCCGCACCCTATGTTGACATCGCCGTCGACATAGCCACTCAGCTGATTCAAATGTTCCATCGTGGTAGATTTGAGTTAGTTAAGTGGACAAGTAATAGTTCAGAACTATTACAACATATTCCCGCAACGCATCGTCAACTGGAAACAGTTTCTTTTGATGACGATAATGTTTTTAAAATATTAGGGCTTCGTTGGCATCAAGCTAGCGATAGTTTTTGTTTTCTCGTATCCCCGCCGCCACTCGCATGCACTAAACGTGCAATCTTATCCGCAACCGCTCGCTTGTACGATGTTTTAGGATTAGTTGGTCCAGTTATTCTCTTCGCTAAACTTTTAATCAAAGCCTTATGGATTCTCAAACTTGATTGGGACCAGACTCCGCCCGCAGATGTTGTCAAAACGTGGCAACACTATATTTCAGAGCTACCTCTGATATCGCGCTTACAGTTCTCACGTCATATGAAAATTGATAAAAACTCGCAAGTTTCGCTACTCGCGTTCGCTGATGCCAGTGAAAAGGCATACGGCTGCGTGATTTACTCGCACGTAGTTAATGGTGACGACCCACCGGTAGTTACGCTGCTCTGTTCCAAGTCCAGGGTGTCTCCCTTAAAAACGGTTACGCTGCCTAGACTCGAGTTATGCGCCTTAGTGTTACTCGCTAACTTAGTAAGTACCGTTTATGATACGCTATCCGCGAGACATCCGATTGATAAAATTTACGCGTTCTCGGATTCTGAAGTCGCACTCTGTTGGGCGTGCTCTTCACCGCACCGATTTAACACTTTCGTTGCTAACCGTATTTCGCAAATACAGTCTTCTTTATCATCTGATCAATTTTATCATATCGCAGGATCAGAAAACCCCGCTGACCATATTTCCCGCGGACTATTACCGTCGCAAATAATAAATTGTGAACTTTGGCTCAATGGTCCCGCGTGGATTACACTACCTAGTAGTGAGTGGCCAATAAAACAGTTATCTTCTCATTCTACAAATTTACCAGAACAAAAAACTGTTTCTCATACCGTTAGCAATATTCAAGAACATCCTCTTATCACGCTTAGTTTGAAATTTTCAAAATGGAGTAAGTATATCCGATCGGTAGCTTACGTATTAAAATTTATAAATAAATTACCACGCAATAAAATGATAACCGCTTCTGACTTGGAACACGCTGAAACTATCATAATGAAAGTCGTACAAAATATCGCTTTTTCTGAAGACATTAAAAATATACAGAAGGGCTTACCTTGCTCTTCCGCATTACGTAAATTATACCCTTTTGTCGCGGACGATATACTCCGTGTGGGTGGACGTCTACAGTATTCGTCATTGTCACAATCGCACAAGCATCCAATATTGTTACCGAAGAATGGGCATATTATAGACCTTTTGATTGATCATTATCATTATAAAAACTTTCACGCTTGGCCCACAGTTCTTACTCGCTGCTCTACGCGAAAAATATTGGATACTTTCCGCACGTCGCATAGTCAGATCTCGCGTTCACAAGTGCAACGTTTGCTTCCAGCACAAACGCATAGCGACAACGCAACTAATTTTATTGCCTCGCTTTCGTACTTAAACGAACTATATACATTTTTACAATCTGACGAATATTTTAAATTATTTAATCAGGTCTTTACTGATAACCGCATTACTTGGAAACTCAATCCGCCAAATGTGCCTAATAATAATATGAGCGGAATTTGGGAGTCCAATATAAAAATAGTTAAAACGCACTTATTTCGTGTAATAGGCAAGCAAATTCTTACATACGAGGAGCTGCTTACTGTCCTTATTCAGATCGAGTGTATCTTAAACTCACGCCCGCTCTATGTGTTAAGTAGCGATCCATCGGAGCCTACTGCACTTACACCCGCACATTTCCTTGCATTAAAACCGCTTGAACATTTACCCGCCGCGGATCTAAGTAAAGAACGCACTCATCTATTATCACGCTTTTCTTTACTTGATTCTCTAATTCAGTCGTTCTGGAAACGTTTTAGATCTGAATATTTACACACCCTTCAAACGAGGGAAAAATGGAACAAACATTCCACGCCTATTTCAGTGGGAACAATCGTTCTCATTGACATGGATAACATTCCACCGCTACAGTGGCCGCTAGGTGTTGTCACTGAACTGTTTCCCGGTAGAGACGGTGTGGTGCGCGTTGCACAAGTGAAAACAAAGAGTTCCACTCTGCAACGCCCAGTCGTTAGACTGTGCCCTCTACCCACACAATAACTCGCACCTTAACCTTATATATATTTTAAATATTATATATTATTTTAGATACTTTAAGTTTATAATATCACGCTATTTTTAGTAAATTATTTATAACGCATCGCTTTTCCGCAATCGCATCATTCTTATTTCATGATATTGACTCCGCTATATATATTTATGTTTATATACATCTTTATTTGCCGGTTGAGGAGACCTCAAGGCCGGGGGGATGTTCGCGCCAATAATGGCATTACTCTGTGGATGCATTTGCCTGCTCCCGCTGTTCCCGCCAAAATTATTATATCTTCTATGAAAGCGCGGCAATCCATTCCTTCTCTATTTAATTTCCTATCCTCCCTCTCTTTCTGGCAAGCGCACTCTTATATAGCGGATTCACTCGCACACCGCCGAGGTTTAGACAGTCGAAAGAAGTCTCCCGCCAAGCATCGAATGCAACTCGCGCTCATTATCGAATGTAATGAACTAATCCGCATATTATCTAAAAACCGCATCGCCGCGCCCGCTAAATAACTCTCATAAAGCAAGTGATATTACTGTGAAGTGTAATAGTAAAGCTAAACCAATCAATTACGGCATAATAACCAATAAGAAGTCAAGAAGAAAAGAAGATTGGAGACATTGGAGCAGCCGCCTAGCCGTCGATGCTAATACGAGTACTAGTCGAGTCCTGCATCCAGGTTAGTGTGCTTGCCAACCCTCCAAATAACCCGTGACTTTCTTCCTTCAACGCATACTACAGTCCACTATATAAAACGCCCGCATGAACCAGTAGCAGTCTTCAAAGTCTGCATCGCATTCACACCACGGGTATTTTGCCTATGATATATTTTATCAGTGCGTCGAAATACATAGGTATAAATAAATTAAGATCAATCGGGGGTATGGTCTAAAAGGAAGTTTATCCATATTAAGATTACCCCTCAGCATCACGTCACAAAGACCTTAATAATAAGATAGGTAATACATAAGCATAAAAAGCATGTCCCCACTTCCGTTTAGTCCGGCAGTATATCGGTTTGCTATTATGTCCATAGGCCGTGGTGACCACTTAACGTTAGCAATTTACATAAAAAAACTTCTGATGAGGAGGGGAAAAAGATAAATCACCCTACCTACAATGAGGTCACGCGCACAGAAATAACAAACTTCAAGAATCAAATCTTATACAACTAAATAAAACCAAATCTATCGTACATTGTATCATTACATACTCAAACGAATGATGTGCAACGTAACAATGTTATGGACGACAAAATGATAATATTATAATTTGTTCTTTATAACATCAAAGGCCTTACGAATAGATACACAAACCATTTAATTTCACAACGTGTTCGTTTGGAACTCGTTTTTAAATCGCCGATGTGACTGCCTAGTGAAAGTAATAATGATGTGTTTAACTGCTTACCTACATTTGGTTACCGATATAGACATAAGTGCATAATAGATATTTGGACGACCGCTGAGCGGGACGGATCAGCCGGATGTAGTCGCAGAGGTGATATACCCAAGGTGAGCAGACAGCGAGGCGGCAAGACGCACGACGACCTCTATGGTAGTCTTACTGGTTTTTTCTAAATAAATTATGGTTTTTATAGCCGCTGTAGAAATTCAATACCGTCTGGTTAACATAATACCGACTTTTGAGTGGATTGTTGAATATATTTACTTTTTAGCATCAGGCAGACTTTTAATACAGTTGTATATAGATTAAATACGCAGTTGTGTAAGTATAGATTGTATTAGACAAATAGATTGAGTGAACAAAAGAGAACTATACTTTGTTAAATTGAAATGGAAATGGAATCATGGGATCGTCTAGGGACTGCTATGGATTATGCTGCATGATGGACGGTCATGAAAGCTCTGAATCATGCAAGCCTAAATAGTATCGTAAATGTGCATGATGAACATGATACATGATCGTATGGGGACCGCATTAGTAACTGTGACCGTGCCTTCAGAGTTCCAGACGGGACTACGATGAGCGTTGGACACGTTGCCTAAAATTAAATTAAATTAAATAACTTTCTTCTTGCAATAGTAGTGTAGATTATTGTTGTTTAAGTATTTATACTTAAACTGTTGTGTATATTAAAAACTTAAAACATACCTATGTACGTAATATCTCTTTATGAATCTTTTTTTAAAATTTATTAATTGATAATTATTGAATTATTAACCAAAACCTAAATGCCTTAATTTGTTCGATCTTTATTTGTTAATAACAATTGCATTAAATGTTGTTTATGTGCTGTAAAATCATTCCGATACATTTTTCTACTTTTTATTCCGAATCCAATGAAGAATCATTCATATTTTTAGGATCTTTACCACAATTTTTCTCAAAAAACTTGTTGACTAGACTTATTATCTCCGAAACTACGTAGCTAGAATTTTGAAAAAAATACAGAAAGTAGTTCTTTACTTGAAGTCTAGGGTCTTTAAAAAATGGTGAATCCTTCGATTGTAGATAATCAACGTAAGAAATAACCCTTTTGAAAAACCCCCCCTCCACCACGTGAATGGGTCACGTGGTATGGGCACGTAATACGTTCCCGTAAGTGATGAATTTATAAGGCAAACCACCACGGCTAGGTTAACTTATGGTCGTAGCGCACATATCAACTCGGAAAGGGATCGGCACCGGATCGCCTCGCCGTCAACCTAACGTAAGCGCGTTATAACCGACCAACAGCTCCAAATCGACTCGGCTACGGCTAGGCGACGCCGCGCTTACGGCTCGCCGGCCGCTGGTTGACGGAATGAATGACAGCAGTCCGCCGACGCAGCGGTAGCCGCGGCGCGGCGCGCGCACGAGGAAACGGAAAGTCGAAGGATAGCGTACGGTGAGACGCTAGACACCACGAACACCATGTAGATATGTCCCAATGCATTGGCGCCACGTGGCTTCAATCTTCAATGGATTTGTTCGATTTTGAAAGGGGAACCGGGGCTCAATTTTGAAAATCGAACCTCCCGGGCGGGACACACATTTTGTTCGAGATGTCTGTTCTATGACATTATATTTCAACGGATCGCACATAAATTATGTCAGCATCGTACGCGCCGCATTTACTGATAGCCTCGCACATTTGCACCGTATGCGCCGTACACAAATTTTAATATTGCCAACCAATGATATTAGTTTAATATCATTGTTGCCAACTATCCCAACCTTTAGTGTGAAACGGAGCGGTGACATTCCTTTATTCCCACTTGTCCTGTTGAGTACCTAGTCAGTCCTGTTGACAGTACTAGTGGGGAAAAAAATCCTACTAGTTCTGTGTCACTTTATTTCCGTGTATAGATATAGTTTGCTATCAGTCTTCAAATATTGGCCATTATTCTTTCATATAATTATTTCATATAATAGTTCATATTATTATTTCATTTAATAGTTTTCATAAACTTCATACTTTCGTTTGTCACACTCAGATTTTCAAATTGCAAAAGGAAAGTACATATTACTAAGATTGATTCAGATATAGAAAAAATTGTTGTAATAGCCTGCATATTGGCAGAGGAAGAAGAAAATAAAATTCGAAGGAAAAGAAGATTCTGGGTTCATAATATCAATTTGAAAAGGCAGTTGTACTAGAGAATGTAGATGATGATCAATGAACCTAGATAATTTAAAAATTTAATTTTTGACTTGAATTTGAGGGAATTTAAAACACATGATACTTATTATTTATTTTTATTTTTCGACTTTGTCTCATATTTCAGTAACGTAGTTAGTGATCGCAGTTTGAGGAACGCCACGGCAAATCTCAATGTCCGAAAACGACGATGGATAGGCGTTAACATGAAGGCGAGATCTCCTCACAGGATTCGTTTACTGTACGGCCCTTATCATAGTCTTCTAATGCCAATAGCTATGTATAATCTGTTGACCAGACAGTAGATAACTAATTTCTTTTCTTGTCACAGGATTCGGTGAACCACCAGTGTTGCAGCGAGCGGCTGCCGCTCAAGTAGTACCCATGCCCGGGTGTCTGGCAGCTGGAGCGATACTGAAGCCACGTGGTGCACCTTCCACGCGCGCTGAACATCAGGTGAGTGATGACGCAGTCCATAGAATAGGGTCTCTTAGAATCCACGATTACTGAGTTCACCTGCGTTCTCAGGATAAGCAATATAGAATAACTATTGTACCTACATCGCAATTACCATAACATCGCATATGAATTGTACCAAGAAATTATGCGGAACGAATTTCGTATTTTTCTCCCAAACCACTGGCTCTACAAGAAAAATGTATTGGACATAAAATATTAATACATATTTTATTAATGGGCTACAACTTTTATCGGAAACATTTTTCTGTAAAATCAATACTTTGCCAAATAAACGTGAAAAATCAAAAATTATGATTTTTCAAGGTGACCTTGAAAATGAAATATGCGGGTATTTTGCCTATGATATATTTTTATCAGTGCGTCGAAATACAACGAACAATGATATTATATGTATAAAAGAGGTAGATGGGTTACTAGCGCGCCGACGGCGAAGAGCGAAAGAGTAGTCAATTGACCACGCTTGCTCGCATTACTCGCAGTCGCTCTCTCAATACTCTGTGGATACGCACGCTTTTATTTTTGTCAGAAGTGCTGGAGATTTGACATACAGCGTTAAAATGCCTTCGTGTATTATGCGTAAATGCACTAATTACTTACGTAAAAAAAATAAAATTCATGGAATAACATACCACAAGTAAGGAATCATGATTTATTGCATTTTATTTCATTTCAATAATTCTCTAACAAAATAAGTACCTATGGCGGCATGACAGCGCGCCAGCCGCCAGCTTGGCGCCAGCCGAATGTAAGGCGATTTGTGACGCGAGCGACAAACACTAGCTGTCTTTTTCACTATTATGGTTTTAGTAATGCTATCCCTTTTACATAATTTAACAAGCGCTGATTGGTCGCAGTGTGTCGTAGCTGTTTTCGGAACAGATTTTTCGTTTCATTTCTAAGGGCATAACGTATCTCTAATAAACATCATTGACAACGAACAACAAAACGTTGTAATATCGTTACGTTACGTCGTATAACAAAATTCAGATCAATCGAGGGTATGGTCTAAAAGGAAGTATATCCATATTAAGATTACCCCTCAGCATCACGGCACAAAGACCTTAATAATAAGATAAGTAAGTTAAAGTAGGCAATAAGCATAAAAAGCATGTCCCCACTTCCGTTTAGTCCGGCAGTATATCGGTTTGCTATTATGTCCATAGGCCGCGGTGACCACTTAACGTTAGCAATTTACATAAAAAAAACTTCTGATGAGAAGGGGAAAAAGATAAATCACCCTACCTACAATGAGGTCACGCGCACAGAAATAACAAACTTCAAGAATCAAATCTTATACATAAATAAAACCAAATCTATCTTACATTGTATCATTTATAAGGTAACATGCTCAAGTAACAATGTTATGGACGACAAAATGATAATATTATTTGTTCTTTATAACATCAAAGGCCGTACGAATAGATACACAAACCATTTAATTTCACAACGTGTTCGTTTGGAACTTGTTTTTAAATCGCCGATGTGACTGCCTAGTGAAAGTAATAATGATGTGCTTACCTACATTTGGTTACCGATATAGACATAAGTGCATAATAGATATTTGGACGACCGCTGAGCGGGACGGATCAGCCGGATGTAGTCGCAGAGGTGATATACCCAAGGTGAGCAGACAGCGAGGCGGCAAGACGCACGACGACCTCTATGGTAGTCTTACTGGTTTTTCTAAATAAATTATGGTTTTTATAGCCGCTGTAGAAATTCAATACCGTCTGGTTAACATAATACCGACTTTTGAGTGGATTGTTGAATATATTTACTTTTTAGCATCAGGCAGACTTTTAATACAGTTGTACATGGATTAAATACGCAGTTGTATAAGTATAGATTGTATTAGACAAATAGATTGAGTGAACAAAAGAGAACTATACTTTGTTAAATTGAAATGGAAATGGAATCATGGGATCGTCTAGGGACTGCTGTGGATTATGCTGCATGATGGACGGTCATGAAAGCTCTGAATCATGCAAGCAAGCCTAAATAGTATCGTAAATGTGCATGATGAACATGATACATGCTCGTCTGGGGACCGCATTAGTAACTGTGACCGTGCCTTCAGAGTTCCAGACGGGACTTCGATGAGCGTTGGACACGTTGCCTAAAATTAAATTAAATAACTTTCTTCTTGCAATAGTAGTGTAGATTATTGTTGTTTAAGTATTTATACTTAAACTGTTGTGTATGTTAAAACATACCTATGTATGTACGTAATATCTCTTTATGAATCTTTTTTTTAAATTTCTTAATTGATAATTATTCAATTATTAACCAAAACCTAAATGCCTTAATTTGTTCGATCTTTATTTGTTAACGAGTAACCGCCCTCGCTTTGCTTCGGTTTTCTTTATTTTTTACACCTTGGGTTACATTATTGGAGTTTTATTAAGGATCCCTAATTTTTTGAAAATGTAATATAGCCTATGTTACTCGGGGATAGTGTAGCTTTCCAACAGTGTAAGAATTTTTCATATCGGTTCAGTAGTTTCGGAGCCTATTCAATGCAAACAATCAAATCTTTCCTCTTTATTATTAGTATAGATAACAATTGCATTAAATATTGTTTATGTGCTGTAAAATCATTCCGATACATTTTTCTACTTTTTATTTCGAATCCAATGTAGAATCATTCATATTTTTAGGATCTTTACCACAATTTTTCTCAAAGAACTTGTTGACTAGCCTTATTATCTCCGAAACTACGTAGCTAGAATTTTGAAAAAAATACAGAAAGTAGTTCTTTACTTGAAGTCTATGGTCTTTAAAAAATGGTAAATCCCTCGATTGTAGATAATCAACGTAAGAAATAACCCTTTTGAAAAACTCCCCCCTCCACCACGTGAATGGGTCACGTGGTATGGGCACGTAATACGTTCCCGTAAGTGATGAATTTATAAGGCAAACCATCACGGCTAGGTTAACTTAAGTAGTTAATGAGTAATAGTCGATAAACTACGGAACTCTATGTTAAGCGTGGCATGACGCGCACTTGGCCGATTTTTTTTATTACTTAGGTATCAGAACTTTTAATCGGTACTTCTTCGCTCGTGTTATTTCGTTTAGTGTGAGTTCGCAATCAAGTGCGATTTGGCGGATTTCTTACACCTCTCGAGAAATATTAATTATGAGTAGGCATTTTAAACAAGATGTACATAATTCATATATACATCCACTGATTGTTTGTTAGATCCGTAGAAGGCCCCCCCAGGCCCCCGGGTACGGCCATGCTGACAAAGGACAGACGTCCTTTGGCAAGGTTGCCACACTATACTCACGGCGTCGTACTTAATCACTTTTTACTATAAATTGTATGAATAATGGATGTGACGCGATTTAAAACCCACTGAAGTGACGTTATAATATGTAACACATGTGGCGTGGCGAAGAGGCCCGCTAATTCAACGTCCACGTGTATTTTCATGTGTTTTGCTCTTTAGCATCATTAAAGGACATCACATCACAGCTCAGTAACTTCAGCACTGAGTCGATATTAAAATAACAAAATGTCCCAAATGAATTCCAAATTTAATAAGCAATAAAAGTTGTTTTAAAAATGTATCGAGTTCCGACCAGTTTGAAAAAATAATCTCTTTTTCTTTGATTCTGTGTAGTGTGTGAAGTGTGCTGAAAATTGTTTATGTTTCATTAACATTTTCGATTTCAATACAATAAAAAAATATCACTGATCCTGAAATCTCAGGGTGATTTGTGATCGTAAATAAACAAATTCGGATTAAACACGGAGGGCGTTTTAAAGATGAAAATAATAAATGTGGAGAGAGCAGCTTGGTTCGCTTCGTTTCGATATATTGGTATGGCAGCGAAGGCAACTCATGTGAAACTAAACACCAGTGTTGCCAACTCGGTATCAGGTTTTGGGGCTAAACACAGTTGAAAAAATGGCTAGATTCGTCCAATACATGGAAAGTAGGGGCTATTGCTTAATTATCAGAGGTGACGGCGAAAAAAAAAAAAAAAGGTCGTCAGACGCTCTACAAGTATGATAATGGTAATTTTTTTCGACATCTTTCACTACATTTTATCGTTTTTTCCATCGATTGCATCAAAAACTTCGTGGAAAACCTGAATTTATCCCTTGTTTTTCAAGATGGCGGAAAATGATTTTGGGGCTAAAAATTGGGCTAGGTGCTAAAAAATTATTTCAGGGGCTGAAAACCCGAAAAAAGGGCTAGATCTAGCCCCGAAAGGGCTAAATTGGCAACACTGCTAAACACATTATCCAAAATTCGTTTCTCGCTCTCTGTAGTGACGAGACTCCTTAGTGATATTATGTCTGGCGTACCCAGACAGAGGAAAATTTAAATGTTAACGACGCGACGGCAAGAGGGGACGGGAGTTCGGCCCGGGGCTCCGGCCACCGCCCGCGTCGAACGACCTCGAACTCAGGGCCCTTACCACCTCAAGACGCTTATATTTATTTTCGTCACGCTACAGACAATACATTAATAGGAGTATGATTTTTAAATTTTAACTTAATAAGATATTATATTCATATTTTATTACCTTCAGGAAGTTGGCACCGCACTTTTAAGTTACAAACATTTTGAAAGTTGTTCCAGGTTATTTAAGAGAAAATCCAAAAAAACGCGAAAATTTTTGAGCTAGCTCTGCACTCAAGGTATCGGTTCCTGGAGGTCATTATTACATAAATTACATATTTCGGTGGTGGCTAAAGTTTCGCCATGATCCCTATTAGTCCGAAGTATAAAATCCATAAGTCTCGTATAATAAATTATACTAAGATATAATATTTAGTACACGAACTATTTACTCGTCTGTTAAATTCAGTTAAAAATTACTTCAATGAATACGAGTATAGTCATTATTAGTGCATTAGAGGAAAGTCCCGTGCCTGTCGTTAGTAATAAACTATTGCCGCTATGTTTAAGAGGTAATTGATTTTGCTTCATGAGAATTCTTTTGTGCGTGCATTAATAATATTAATTATTATACAATAAGCTAATTAATTTTATTCAGAAATCGTTAAACGGATCGAATCTGGGAATCTGAAATTAATTTTAATTTCGTTTTAATTACCGAACTGAAGAATACGCAGTATGTACGGTATATTTAATCGTTAAAGAAATTGTTTGTTATAAATAATTCATTACCATGTTACTCACAAATTACTTTTAATACATAACTTTGCTTTCCGTTAAGAGGAATATCTATTAACATTCTTTTTGGAATTCTCTACCTTTAATAGTCTTTCGTTTGTATCTTTATTTCATTTTTATTTATTTTATTCTTTTCTTTTCTTTATTTCATCAAGGATTTTTTGACATGTTACAGTATTTTCTTTAGCTTCTGGAAAGTTACTGTGTAGCATAACCGGTAACCGGAACATGTTCTATTTATTGTCGATTAGAGTAGCACCTTTCGCCTTGTTATCTTTTACAATAGCCTTTGAATTTGAGGTAGTTACAATAGTACAGTAATGATTGACACAGTTATTACTCCATGTGTAGTATCTCACGCTCACACAATTGCTTCGGGTATCGTGACTCAGGCCCAGAGGCCCGACGCCCGCCGTGTTTTTTGTGAATGAAAGAGCAAAGTCGAGAGGACAATGATATGAACTGAGCGCTGAGTGTGCTTATGGCGCCTCGACATAGTGTAGTGGGACAAGTCATACAAGTTGATTAACTCACTCTGATTGCTTGAAGTCTAGAATATCAATCTTTTTAATTCTTATTCTTATTGAGATAACCTACTAATGATTTTAAGATTTCATCCAGATTGCAGATGACATCATTCCAAGTATTCCAACCTATAACTTTCCAAACTACTGGACTCAAGTCTCGTCTCATAATGTGAATGGCAGACTCTTGATCTTTGACATCTTTATAGAGAACTCTTAAACGCATGTTTTTTTACGATGCTTTACTTCACTGAGCAAGTTGAAATTAATTTTTAATAACTTTCCTTAAAATGACCTCCTTTTGCGGAAGACCTAAGTTTAAACCAGCAGCTGGGCAGCTTGTAGATAAATTTGTACTACTGCTTTGTGTACGCTGTGTCCGTCTGCTTAAAGACGCTGATTCCGCTACATGTTAACGTGAGTCATCGAGCCACCGGCCGACCACCCACGCTCAACGATGCCGCTTATGGTTTCCTGTATTGAGATTTACAAGATGCAATTACTTTGCACGTGTGTCCTAACAGAGTTTTGTATTACAAATATTACAATAGGCCCAATGATACAAGAATTGTTTATTAATTGGTCATTAATTTTAGGATTTTTTACAATTCAAAGTGTGGCATATTTTAGATGATTTTCAAAACAATCCAGATATTATGGAAAGATCATTTCCTAGCAGTCAAACGAATTAAGAGTTCTTCAAAGTGTCTATAAAAGAGCTAAAATGAAGTGAAGCAACTCGTTTCAGGGCAGATGCTAGCTCAATCTTGATGGTTTCTCTCACGACCATACAAATGTTCTAGTATCTAGCATTTGTACGTTCTTAGTTAATACCTATCAGCAAAATGTATCATCTTTGTATAGCATAATTTGCTTCTATGCGTAATCATAATCGTATCGTTGTTTCTTGGTTCTCAAGGAAACTGATTAGTTAGATTTTTTTAAAAACTCAACTAGATACATTAGTTCAGTATGTTGTTAAATATATAATACATTGGACTGGCTAGAAATATTTTCCAACACAGTGTAAGTAGGTAAGTAGGGAATCGGCACAATGACTGTTATCTGTTTACTGTTTACATGCGCACTCTCGCAACACAGACTATCGAAAGTGTATCATGTGATAGCTACAGGAAAATAGTGCAGTAAACAAACTACTGTCCTGGAGGCTGGATTTAAATACGTTTTGATAAATGGACACAACGGTCGTTCGTGTTCGCTGGTGTTATGGGCCCCGCGCCGGGTGAATGACTGGGTCTTCAACCTGAGATGTTATAATGACGCATTAAATTGCCCAGCGCCTCCTGCGCCGTCCTTGGACTCGGACATTTATAGAATAGAAAAAACCAAACATCATGCTCATTGCTCACGGGTATTATAAGGAAACTGCGCATACAAACAAATCACTGCGCTATTCGTCGAGACAATGACTCCGTGGTTTATTTGGCCAAACGTTTTACACTTACTAAGAATACCGAAAATGTCCAGAGATTCGGAAAATTGTTACTGTGTCAGATGTTGGCGTCTTAACATTCTAAGAAGTTTTTTAATGATTTATTTCCGTGTATATTTCCTGAAAACTTGGCGTTGAACGCCAAAACATACAATTAGTTAATAGGGTTAATATTATGTAGTTAATAGGGTACATTAAAACAAATAAATGTTATATATTATGTACCGTATACCTGCTCTCCATCGTTTCCAAAGTCGTACTTTGGAAATAATTTCAAGGGTATTAGTATACGATCGATCTAGATTATTTGTTGCATCTTAATGTTGCATACTTATTTAGGTACTACTAAAGTTAATGAAAAGCATGTTAAACTTAAGGTTTACGTTTGTGAATGGCTGGCATGCACCCGCTACTTCCTTCTCACAAGTTCTAATGACACACTGTAATTGTATAATTTTCTCGTGGGAATAATGGATCATGTGATTGTCGTGCGATTTTGTGTGAGAAGAATCACTTCATTTACTCAATACATTGATACATTGTAGTATCATTCAACCGTAAAGAGACTTGCACCTTGGACCACAAGGTGCCCCAAGCACCATAGTAAGTCGGGCCAATCTATTTTTCAAGCTTTTATTTAACTTACAACGCATGTATGTATCTTCTATTTTCGGATCAAATCTTGCAAGCTTAACTAGTACTGACTGATATAATAATATTTTAAGTAAAGGATAAGCAAGTTTAGTTTTTCAATAAATTATTATTCATTTTGAAGGCAGTTCGACTTTTTATTTAAGTTTTTTTAATGGTTCTAGATTCTTTGAGTCAACTTAGTATCTATTCTGTCGTATTGTTAGTATTATAAATAAGGAAAAATGCTATTCGAAATACATATACGCAAGTCGCAAAAGTACGCGAAGTTCGAATGTGGTATTTTATGTGTGTTGTTTGTGAGAGGTGCGTCGACGGTGGCATGACAGTGCGGTGCGGTGCGGTGGTGCGGGTGAACCGGGCGAGACGCGGTATGGCCGGAATGCAGCCTCCTCGGTGCAACGGATCGGCATGTACCGGCGAACGACCGCGCCGGCGCGCCGTGCCGCCATCGCGCCACTCGCTACGTACTCTCAGATCCCAGCCGACCGAGAGCGCATTCCCCTATCTTGATTCATACACTTAATACACGCCCAATAGCATCATTCCTTACTAGGTTGGTTACATCACCCTAGGAAACTGCTGACGGCTTTATCTTTTAATGAGAAAATGAGACGCTGTGGACTGGAAGGAGGAAAATTTATAATTTGTTTTTAAGGATAAAACTGATAACTTGGAAAGAAAATGAGGATGTTCATTATTTATCGGTATTACAAAATATCATTTGAATAACATGGTTTCAAAATCCCTTTTATTAAATTATTTTCCACTTTACACTAAAAATATTATTTATGTTTCATAAATGCCTTCCTTATCTGGAACAACTGAGGTAGAATATGCAATAATTGATAATATGATGAATGTAAATTCATTTGTTATCACTTATGAATGATTCCGTGTATATTTGCATAATTATTTTTAACGTCAATTAACGCCATCAACATCAATCTCCAAAGTGACTACCAGAATGTCCAGTATGGACCTCGCCTAGTGCCGGAGTACCCTATTTTTTTTTCAATACGTATATCTATGCAATATACGTATATCTATGCAAAATTACAGCTTTCTAGCACTAACGGCCTCGTCACTATGTCACGGACAGACAGACGGACGGACATGACGAAACTATAAGGGTCCCGATTAGAGCATCGAGCCCGGGTTTACCCGGACCGAAAAACCCGGGTTTTCCCGGTTCTGAGGATTACAAAAAAACCCGGGTTTTAAAAATCAAACCCGGGTTTTTCGGGTTTTTTTAAATACTTTTGTTTTTGTTATTTATTAAGTTTAAGCCACAAGAGAGAAGAAAGTGGGTCCCTTCGGAATTGGACGACGGAACCACCGAGGACACTTGTTGGCTAACTTTATGGAGAAGGAAGATCTCTTTACGATGAACTCCTTCTTCATAAAGAAGCCTCAACGCAGGTGGACTTGGATAAGTCCTGATGGTTCCACAAAAAGCGAGATAGACTTCATTCTGGCCGACAAACAGCACATATTTAATGATGTCTCTGTGATCAGCAGGTTCAAAACCGGAAGTGATCACCGTCTTGTGCCTCTTACACATTAAATATCGACGTGAAGCTGGAACGGAAGTCTATGAGTCCTGATGAAGTCTATGCTTCGTCCAACACCTGTCCAAATCCAGGGATCCGAAAACTTTCAACTTGAGCTGCAAAATAGTTTTGCGTACCTAGAATCATGCACGACGGTGGAGGAGTTTAACACCAGGTATGGATGGTAGCGACTGTCCATGAGGTAAGGTCGAAGTATTTCAAGACCCACCCCAGTGGTAGATCTCAAGTTCACTCAGAACAAACTCTCGGTCTTATGAGAGATCGACGAGAACTATGTGTGCAGTCTCCAACCTCTATGGCGGAATACCGACGGCTCAATGAACAGATCTCCAAGTGTAGGCGACGCAATTTGCGCAAACACAACGCAAACCCTGTAAAAAATACAATAGAGCGAAACCAGGGCTCCAAAGTGTTCGCCAGAGACCTGTCTATTGGGCAAAGTCAGCTCACAAGGTTGAAGACCGAGTCCGGCACCATAGTTACGTCGAAACCTGAAGTTCTAAGAGAAACTGAGAGATACTACGGACGGTTGTATACCTCCTCTCAAGCTCCACCTCCCAGTAAGGAGAGCGACAAGAGAGCTAAATTAACCCGACACTACACAGAGGATATCCCGGACGTCAGCCTGTATGAGATTAGAAAGGCTCTCAAACAGCTTAAAAACAACAAGGCACCGGGAGATGACGCGGTATCACCGCCGAGCTGCTAAGAGCTGGGGGGAAATCCCTCCTAGTGGCGCTCCAAAAACTGTTTGTTACCGTCATCCATACTGGAACTACCGCGGGAGCGTGGAGCAGAAGTGTGGTGACTCTGTTTTTCAAAAAGGGCGATAAAGCCCTTTTGAAGAACTACAGGCCAATCGCACTTCTGAACCACGTTTATAAGTTGTTTTCGAGGGTGCTCACAAATCGCATTGCACGCAGGCTTGACGACTTCCAGCCTCCCGAACAAGCAGGATTCCAGAAAGGCTACAGCACCATAGACCAGACACTGCGGCAGATTATACAGAAGACCGAGGAGTATAATCTGCCGTTATGTGTCGCCTGTGTGGACTATGAGAAAGCCTTTGATTTTCTCGAGACCTGGGCAGTACTAAATTCTCTTCAGCGGTGCCGTATCGACTACCGGTATATCGCGGTGTTGAAGTATTTGTACTCAGCAGCCACCATGTCCGTCAAAATACACGACATAGCCACGAACCCCATCCAATTGTAGAGAGGTGTCAGGCAAGGGGACGTTATATCCCCAAAGCTGTTCACCGCTGCGTTGGAAGATGTGTTCAAGCTGATGGAGTTGAAACGACGTGGCATTAACATCAATGGCGAATACATCACACACCTGCAATATGCCGATAATATAATCATCCTGGCAGGATCCCTGGAGGAACTAGGTACAATGCTCGGGGACTTAAAAAGCGCCTCACAACGGGTGGGTCTTAAGATGAATGTCCATGTTACACCCGTACCGGTTGTTGTTGACGGCGCTGCTCTCGAAGTTGTAGACGAATACAATTACCTGGGACAAGTGATCCAGATGGGTAAGTCCAACTTCGAGAAAGAAGTCACTCGTAGAATCCAACTCGGATGGGCTGCGTTCGGGAAACTGCGTCATATCTTGTCGTCCAAAACACTACCTCAGTGCCTGAAGTCGAAGGTGTTCGAGCAGTGTGTGTTGCCACTGATGACATACGGATCCGAGACGTGGTGCTTCACTATTGGCCTAATACAAGCTCAGAGTAGCGCAGCGGGCTATGGAGAGGGCTATGCTTGCTATTTCTCTAAGTGATCGCATCAGAAACGAGGAGATCCGTAGACGAACAAGAGTAACCGACATAGCTCAAAGAATTAGCCGGCTGAAGTGGCAATGGGCCGGCTACATAGTGCGAAGGACCGATAACCGTTAGGGAAGAAAGGTCCTCGAATGGCGCCCGCGTCTCGGAAAACGGAGTACAGGACGCCCCCCGACAAGATGGACCGACGACCTGAAGAAGACAGCGGGCATCCGCTGGATTCAGAAGGCTCAGGACCGGTCAGAGTGGCGCAAGTTAGGGGAGGCCTATGTCCAGCAGTGGACCTCCAAGGGCTGATGGATGGATGGATGGAGATTACTTACTAAGTTTTAAGATATTCTGAAGAAAAAATAAATCTTTATCACTTTTTTAAACATTTAAAACTGTTTTTGTAATTTGTAAAGTACTATTTCATTTATTTAAATTCTTCCTCATCCTTTATAATTTGTACTCTTTGCAGGAAATCGATATATAAACGCAGATTAGTGTATTTAAAAAAAATACAATAAAAGGCTCGAAAAGCTCGAAAAAACCGGTCTACCCGGGTTTTGATATTCTTAAACCCGAAAACCCGGGTTTTCAAAATTGAACCGAGCTTCGATGCTCTAGTCCCGATTTTACTTCGGAACTCTAAGAAGGAAAGCAAACCCCCGAAAGCAGTTCTCCAAGCCCAGTTAACATCCTCACCTCCTTCACCCTACCCACGCTGACGCTGATGACCATAGTGTAGCTGACACTATGGTTATCTTAAAATTTTCCCCTATCAGAAATCAACACTAAGCCGTCGCGCATCGTAGTGAATTTACCACGACACATACACACTAACTCACAACATTCACCGGTGAATGACCGAAATCATCATGATAATAATAAACGGACATTCACCAAAACTTGGTGCAAAACTAAAACTTGGTTAATGAACATTACAGTCAACAGTGTGTCTTAAAATACGCGCTGTTTCGGAAATTCACTGTACAAGACGTAACATGACGTGTACAGTTAACTACCGACAAAACTGATTCAAGTCAAGTTAATAGAACAACCAAAGTTGGCCAGAGGTTTTTATAGCTACAGTAGTAAATATAGAAAGGTTCAAGGAATTTTCATTACAAAAGTACCTACCTACCTACCAGACTTTTTGTTGTGATCGCGAGTTCACCGGCCAGACAACGCAGATTACCGATTTTTTGCTTTTTCGTCGAGCATCGAGTCTCTTTAGGGACGATAAATTCAACGAGACAAAATAAATAGTGTAAGTACGTGTTTAGCAAAACTTTGATATGATGAGAACATTATATATATTTTTCTTAATGAATAATAACACAAGGTAATTCTGTTTTACAAAGTTTGTGATGTTTTTTTACTAAATGCCATTCACACATTGGCCAATCGGTCTTTGTATTTTCAAATAAAACGGTCACCGACGCGACGCGACGCGCGTTGGGGGCAATCCGGTTGAGCCAAGTTGAATGTATAGCACAGAATAAATAATAGTGTATTGGCGAAGGGGTCTCATCCTTCGTGGAATTTGCACTCACACATCAGTGTAGTCGTTAGGTCGTTTAGAGGTGGACTTGGACTGGCGGCGGCGGCGGCAGCCTTCTCCCTACTTTTTATATGTTATTATCATTATTGCATGGTGCCTAATGGCCTCATATTTCGAAGAATCGAGGTTAAAGTCATACCTGAATGATTTTTTTTTAATGTAGGTATGACGACTTTTGTTATTTATGCATTTTACAATGGTAGCTTTTCTGTATGACTTTGGAGCGTAATAAATTAGGGGCCAAATCCTTTTTACCTTCATGTAAATCAATGTTAATTTATTCGTCAATAAAATAAGTAATATCTATCAGGTGTACGTATATTTTTCCATAATATAGTTAGTTATATTATTTAAAATAGATTGGTCTACCAGTTTTACTCTTACAGGTACTGTATCAAATATCTTTGTAATTTGTATCCTTATGATTTATTATTTACCTCCTAAAGAGTACCCACCATTTATTCATGTGTGAATTATAATAATCTGAATACATACTGCAAATAAACGTAATCATTACTTCAATGTACTATGTTTACTTATGGATGCAATTGTTTACTTCATAACTTTATTTTACCACGTGGTTTGTTGTTCAGACTACTACGTGGCCACGTGCTCGCCGCCATATTGAAATAATGGAAGCCTTGAGCTTTTGGCGCCAAAGTTGTAGTATTCGGCGCGAACAATTGTAACACCTGTATCATGTAATACGAGTGAACGCCCCAGCTCAGAGTCACTAACGGTTACTTTAATCGCTCCTTAGTAAATAATAATCACCATACAAATTCTGTACTACGGAGCGATTTAAGTAACATTTAGTGACTCTGAGTTTGGGCGTAAGTGTCACTTTATCCATATAATAAGTAACTAATTATTGTAAACCTCTACGATATGAAAGTTATGTTCTAAACTAAAATTAGGAAGATTAAAGATGTATGATTTGGGAATAACGAGGTTAGCCCAGTACTGATATAAACGCTTCAAATGTATGTAGATTATTTCTATCGTGTTTTTAAATCATTGTAAGTACTTATACATATTAATTTTATGCATGGCCACCTATTGCTACTACATAGTTAGGTATTCCCTTTTCCTTTTACGGTTGGCGCCAAAACGTGGAGTGGTTCCACGTTAATGGCCGCCGACCGTTCATTGCGCTCGCTTGGGTGTATTGGCCGCAACGCGCTACGCGCATCCTGCCTACTACGTTTCTTTCGTCTCATTCATCACCGTACTCCAGGTACGTACGGAAGAGGGACGACGATATCACGTGCAGCGATTTTTGTGCCACAGAAGGACGCTCCCCGAGATCAATGCACTTTTCGAGGACAGCGAGGCCGTTTTTATACGGGACGAAACTGTGCACCATGGGAAGTAATAGAGATCTTACGCGGTCGTGTTTAGGATGCATTTAGAAGTAAGAAGCAATGAGCAGACGTCGACGTCTAGACGCGCAGTGCGGGAAGTGAGTAAAAGTATGTATGCAGAAAGCATTCCACCCGCCGGAATACCAGGCGCATTGTGCGTTTGGTGTCGGCGGCGGCGGCGTTCTGAACTTCGTAGCAACGCCCCTCAGTCCTCGCTGCTCTACATTGTGTTAAAAACACCAGAAACACAAATAGATCCAGAGTTCTATCTCTATAAACATACGAGTACGTTTTGTTTCTCTAAGCGATGCATTAGTGTTTTTGTTGTTCAGTGGAAGATTTATGGATAAGTACGTTATGATAGTTATGTATTAAATACATAATGCATTTAATGAAAATCATTTAAAATCGGTAGTTTCAATTTTTGTTTCATGCATTTTGCTTGTTTTAGGTACTACGCAGTTTTGTTGTCATCATTGTTTTAAGTAAATACACCATCAAAGCCATACAATTACCACTATCATGATGGCATCGAAAGGTCAACGGAACTCGTGACCCGTTAACTTTAAAGGCATCGTATTCAAATTCGTTTGATTGTTTTATGTAAATCTAAATAATAATTAAGAATAGTCTGGTCTCTGGTGCAAACTCAACAGTCATTAATGTTGATCATACTCCCGGATGTTTCGAAAGTTACTATTACTTTGAATGACGGTACATCGATATCTTTACAATGATATAGGTAAGTAGCAAAAGGTATAAGATGAAGCGATATTGTTTTGGAATTGTCATTATTTATTGAGATTTTTCTGAGTTGCTTTACAGTTACACATTCGGAGCACTTACAATTTTATTGACACCTGTCAATCTGTTGTGTTGACTGGTGAGTGTTGCGAGACTAGTTTTCAACCTCATTCAAAAAGTAAGATGATACTATAGTTACCTACATATTTACGAGTATATTGATTATTAATTTTATTTATGAATTTCTGTTGCTAGCTCGGGGCATCCAGATTTAATTTAATAACAACAACGCGACAATCGTATAGGATAGGAGGCGCTTACTTATCTTTTCTGGCTCTATCTATGATTGAACTTTTAACGTTAATAGACATACCGATTAAACTTTTCACTTTATTTGTGAATGATAAAAATGTTTTGGTTATGTCTTGAATGACAATCTTTCTCCTTATCTCGACACAAATTCTTGTACTTTGACCCGATATCCGCTGCGGACAATAACATAGCTGCCATGCGTTAATTGTTTTTCAATGCGATGAGCGGGGTCTACCCGTTATTTATTTGTCGGGCCATTTGCGATGCGTTTGTATTACTAATATTGTCGTAGACGAACAAGTTGCAACATAGTCGTTTTGACCCGGGTACGATTCCCGGCTGCGCGTTTCCATTTCCGTGTTCAATAGGAGTCAGTACTGCCTCGAAACGCGCACGGGTTTATCTCTTTCCAAACTCGTGCTTGTTTCAAGGCACGCGTCCTCCAATCGCACATGGGTTTGTAACGCAAACTGTTTTTATAAACACGTGTTCATGGCGATCCATGTACATAATTTATGCATGAAGTTCGCGCGCAATCTTCGATGGAGGGAATCACGGGGGCAATGCTCCCCGTGACATGGGCACCGGGGGAAGGGGTGAAGTATAAAAGCAAAGGAGGCTTGGGGGGCGAAGCGCCCCTCGATGAAAAAACTAGGAATCCAAAACGGAAAGGGTTAGGTTAGGTTTAGTTCGTATATTTTTTTACGCGGAAATAGGGACCACGCGAAGCAAGGTTCTGTCGACATTTATGACGAAATGTAGTTTTGTTGTATAATTTAATTGAAATTGAACATTTAGTTGCCATAATAACGATAAGTATTGCTTCCTATTGAACACAGAAATAAATACGCCAATCAGGGCTCATGCTCTTCGCAAACCCGTGCACGATTGGGGGATTGTGCCTTGAATTCAGCACGAGTTTGAATTTGAAAAGAGAATTAGCGTGACAAACCCGTGCGCGTTTCGACGCAATACTGCTTCCTATTGAACACAAACGGAAATACGCTTCAAAAATGCCTAAAACGCTTCATCGTACGATCAATAAAAAAAAAATAAAGCATTGAACCGATTTAGGCACTAAAAGGGGCGTCATGGCCGAAGCAAAAGTCGTGTATTAAGAGACTTTAGTTTCCTTGATAATGGGATAAGTCAGGAGAAAGTTGTTTAGGAGACGTCATCTACTACTCGTAGCGGAAATTCAAATGAGGAGTGAAAATAGGTGATTGAATTCTCAAATGAACTTTTTATTTTACCTAATAAGTTTTGTAAGCGCACGAAAACGCGAGCAACAGCTAGTCGTATTGAAAAATAAAAGATTAACTTGGCGTTATAGACCAGTGCCGATAATTTTTGAAAACAAAAAAAATTATAATAGGATGAAACCTATTGCAAAAGGAAGAGAATATAACAAAAAATAAAGGAAAAATAATTTACGGGCGATCTGAGGTCGGGAAGTGGGGGGGAGGGAGGGTTTAAGGGTAAAAAACGGTTTATCTCAATTTCCAGCAAAACTATAAGTCCTATGGAAAAAAGTTAAATGGCAAAGTTATAGGTAATAAAAAGGTCTACAATTTTTGCATTTACACTTTTTTACATAACCTCAAAATTTATGTGAAAAATTCAAATAACCAAGTTTTTGGTTTATTATTTTTATCTTATACAAAAATATTTCTTTTTTCACGAAATTTGGTAAAAACTTACCTTTTTATTTCTCAAATATACTGTATTTTTTTTTATTTTATTATTTATTTATTTATTTAATAATTCATGCACACCATACAATTTTAAATAGAAAAACTTAAATTTAGAGACATTCGCACATGGGAGCTACTTATTTCGAAACGAAATCTCTTCCAGTAGCCCCACAAAAGGAAAATTGAAATTTGAGTGGCAAACTGAGTGCACACAAAAATACATAAACAAATATAAAATATACATACATATACATAAAATAGACATATATACATACATATACACATACATATATACATACATATATACATAAATATATCATATACATCATATATATTATACTAATAATACATACAAACAATAGCTATAAATTATAGTATTAACATAATAATATACTTACTAAAAAAGTGAATAAGTGATATAAAAACTAAACCTATATCTAAACAGTGTAAATAAATTTAACTATAAGCAATGGACAAATATTTATTTATTTATTTATTTAATTTGTGCAACACCTTAAAACTAGGGTATACAAGGGCAAAAACTTAATGCCTAATGGCATTCTCTACCAGTCAGCCCTGGGTGATGGTGAAAAATTTAAGGTAGGCGCAAATAGTCGTCGTAGACGATAAAATGCACTAATTTTAATAAATACAAAAAAATTCTTAAAGTATGTATAATAATGAATATAAAATAATACATACACATTATATGATATTATACATATAAATATCTTTACATATAAATATTATACATATAAATACTATATAAATACCTTTGCATATGTGATACAAATAAATACATAACATATTATACATATAATCTAATATATAAATACATATATGTGTGGGTACATAAAGGAGTAATGCCATTACAGTTTGTTTCAAGCCGTGGTAGGTAACTTCAGATAATGTTCCCGAAGTAGTCTTTTTATAGTGTAGTTTGACAGATTTTTTAAACGTAGTGAGCGTTTTACATGCTCTAACACCAGGGGGGAGACAATTCCACAGTTTCACTGCACGTACAGTAAAGGAATGGGAGTAAGCGCTGGTTTTATGGGATGGGAATGCAAGGAGAAGTTTATTATGGGATCTACAAGGAGCAAATGAGGGGCGAGCAAAAGAAAATCGTTCACGTAAATATGTAGGAAATTTGGGATTACGTAATATATTGAATAAAAGACATAATATTCGAGTGTTCCTACGAAAACGGATGGGGAGCCACTTGAGTTGCTTGCGAAATTCAGAAACATGGTCATATTTCCTGAGACCGAAAATAAAGCGAATGCATAAATTTTGCAAGCGTTCAAGTCTGTTAAGAAGCTCCTCCGTGGCATCCAGAAAGCAGGCGTCAGCGTAGTCAAGAATAGGAAGGATAAGAGACTGGGCAAGAATAATTTTAGTTTGCAAGGGTAAGAAATTTTGAAGGCACTTGAGCGAGTGAAAGGTGAAGTGTACCCTTCGACTAATGTTACTGATATGGGCACTCCAATTTAGGTTGGTATCAAATATGACGCCGAGATTTTTTACCTGATCAGATAACGCAATAGGGTATCCGTCTATGAGGATAGGTACCAAAGAATTACGATCAATGACATTGCAAAAATATCTACTACCGATTATGATGGCTTGTGATTTTTTAGGATTGAGTTGTAATCCAAATGTATTACACCATAAACTAATACTGTTCAAGTCCTTGTTGATCTCGACAATAGCTGTATTAACATCACAAGCATCAAAATGGCGATATATCTGCAGGTCGTCTGCGTAGAGATGGAATTTAGATGAGATAACTGAAGTGACAGAGTTAATAAAAACTGAAAATAAAAGAGGAGAGAGAGCGCTGCCCTGGGGTACACCCGAATCCAATGTACACCAGTCAGAAAAAGTGTCATTTATATGTATACATTGCGAGCGACCCCGAAGATAAGAGTTGAACCAAGCTACGGTAGAAGAAGAAATATTAAGAGAAGAGAGAATACCTAGAAGAATATCAAAGTCAACTGAATTGAAAGCACTGCTAAAATCTAGTAGGATGAGAAGGGTAAGGGATTTATTCTCAATGGCATAACGAATGTCCTCACTAACTTTTAGCAGCGCCGACACTGTGCTGTGGCCAGGCCTAAAACCAGATTGATAGGGGCTCAGAAGATTATTACATAATAAAAAGTCCAACAGTTGGTCGTGTACTAAATGCTCCAACACTTTAGCAAGGAAAGGAAGAATGGAGATAGGGCGAAAGTCGGAGAGTGAAGAGGGATTAGGGACCTTGGGTAAAGGGATGACTAGGGCTGATTTCCAGGACCTCGGAAAGGTGTTAGACAAAAGAGAGTGATTAAAAATATGTGTGAGAACAGGAAGAATAATAGGAAGGATGGGAATTAGCATTTTAGAGCATATTTTATCGTTACCAACAGCACATGAAGTTATAGAAAGTACAGCTTTAGAAACTTGTTTCTCAGTGAATAAATTAAACTTGAATGGAGGAACAGCTGGGAGAGGAAGATCCGATAGTGCCCGCAACGTAGATGATTTGATGCTTGGATCAACAAAAGTAGGACAACGAGAGAGATGATTATTGAGGGCATTCAAATCATTGACGCTACTAGCAGTATCAGTAATCTTTCCGATACCATTGGACTTTAAAAACTTCCACATATCAGAGGAGCTACGGTTCAGGAGCGATTCATGGAAATAGCGCCTCTTAGCATCTCTACACAGGCGACTGCAGCGATTGCGTAAAACTTTGTACCGAGTGAGGTTGCGCTCAGAAGGGCAACGCTTGTATCTCCGCTTGGCAATATCCCTGCGCTTCATCGTTTCATTGCATTTTCTGAGAAAATTTACCATAGTAGTGTATATCTTTTTTATACCATCAGAAAGTAGAGATTTTAGCAAATAAAAAGCTCACAGATTTTTTAAAAAAGCGGATATTTTGACAGGTGAATTTTCGATTGAAAATTAGGGTGATTTTTCGATATTAAGTCAAAATAAGGTGAAAAAAAATAAATATTTCAAATAAAAAAAAATACAGTATATTTGAGAAATAAAAAGGTAAGTTTTCACCAAATTTCGTGAAAAAAGAAATATTTTTGTATAAGATAAAAATAATAAACCAAAAACTTGGTTATTTGAATTTTTCACATAAATTTTGAGGTTATGTAAAAAAGTGTAAATGCAAAAATTGTAGACCTTTTTATTACCTATAACTTTGCCATTTAACTTTTTTCCATAGGACTTATAGTTTTGCTGGAAAATGAGATAAACCGTTTTTTACCCTTAAAACCCCCCCTCCCCCCCACTTCCCGACCTCAGATCGCCCGTAAATTATTTTTCCTTTATTTTTTGTTATATTCTCTTCCTTTTGCAATAGGTTTCATCCTATTATAATTTTTTTCATTTTTTTACCGTTTTCAGAGGTATCGGCACTGGCCTATTATTATCAATTTATCATCAATATTTTGTGATTTTTGCTGTCATAATTTTTAATTAATTCTCAATTATAGATCTAATTTATAGTGAGAATCCAATAACCCTATTAAGTAAAACGATAGGAAGCCTTGTAAATGTGAGTGGTTCAATAAACAAATTAACAGCACACCGGTATCATATAACTAGGTTATTGTGCATTATGCCTTCCCTCAAAGTTGTTACTTCGTCGACTAAGGATATTGTTAATGTTACTAATTCAGTAGTTAAAAATAAATGATACAGCATTATAAAAATGGGTATTGTGACACCTTCTTTTCTTCGGAGAGGTTACGAGATTCAAACAACGCTGCTCTGCTTTAGTGCAATAATGATTTTATTTATAGGTACCCAATCCTAATCACTAAAATAAATTATGAAATGATCGGTACCTTCGCTCCACTCATAATCTTTTGCTCAGTACTCCTACCCACTCTTCCTCCTTCTACATGAAATCCTTCTCTGTAACTGCTGTCCGTCTTTGGAATTCCCTTCCCTTAGCTATCCGTCCCTCCCAGTCCCTTGAATCCTTTAAGAATCAGGTAAAATTATTCTACCTTAGTAGTCTTGACACTAACCGCTAATTTGAATTATTTCTTTAACTTTAAATTAATTTCATAATCTTGTATATTATATTAATATTTGTAGTTATTCCTTGTATGTGTAAGTATTATGTAATTCTTATCTATGTAGTTTATCTTATTTATTATATTATATGTGCACCCTACCCTTTTCACACTTATGTCTTTGTCCTCTGCCCAAAGGTTGTCTGGAAGAGATCGCTCTATAGCGATAAGACCGCCTTTTGTACTACATGCTATTTATATTATGTTCTAATGTAGATTACTACTATTTGGTGTGTACAATAAAGAGTATTCTATTCTATTCTATTCTATTCTATGAAATAGTATTATTGGGAACGGATCAAAGGAAATTCTTAAATAATGGTGCCAAGAGAAGTTTTAATCCTACTATTTAATCCTACATTATGTCGTCCGTTTAGTGAACGACTACGAGTAGCTACAGCCTATTTTATAATACCGATATTTTGACCCGGTTACATGTAAGTTTGAAATCATAGAATTATAGTTTAAGGCAATTTAAGCCGTGGTGTTACAGATTTCTATGGGCGACAATGACCACTGTCGTCAAATGCCTTGTGTTTCTTGTTCACTAACTACCCACATATTAAGATAAAATGAGCTACGCTAAATCGCACATAAAGAGAAAAGCATTACAATTTTGTAGATTTAGTTATTTGATATTGCTGCATCAACAGATATCACTGTAAGTTTTCGTAAAACAAATCCAAACTCAAATAATTTATTTCATGTTGGCGCTAATAACATGAGCGTAAGAACGTCTTTTATCAATTTTTTTAATCTACCACCGTTTGGTTTAGGAAATGTGCTTTATTAAAGAGGAGAAGAAACGAAGAAAGAAACGTAAGAAGCGAAGAACATGATGAAACAAGTTCTATTGAATTCTAAAATTAAGATGTTGCAAAACATCTTATTCAAATTAAGCTTTTAGAAATATTAAGTAATTTATAATGATGTCGATATGATTAATTGATAACCAATAATAATAAATCAGTAATAATATAATGTAATAACAATAATACTTAACCAATTAAATAAGTAAGAGAATCTACTAAAATATCAACAGTTACGTAACTAGACAGGTATTTGATGCGTGTCCAAGACAAAAAATGTTACACGTGTATATAGATAAATTTAAGCTGACAAGTCAAAATATTATTTGTGTTACTTGTAATGTAATCATTACTATTAGATAATTGGGCGATTGTAAAAACTGTTTACTCCGAAGAATTAAGTCACACTTAGCGGAAGTAGGCACTTAATAATAGTAGGTACGATAGATTGACCGGTCAAATCTATTGATCAATATTAACTACTAGTGGATACCCGACGTGTAAAAATTTGTAACTCAATTTCGTCAAAAATGTTAGATGTGCATTTTTCAATAATAGCGGCAGTAATTTTCTTGATTTTTATTATTATAGCTTATTATTTTTTTATTATTTGTAACCGTTGTCCGTAGAAATCAATGATGTTTAAATAAATAATATATAATATCTTTGGTAGAAATAATTTAAATGGTAAGGACAGTGACCGTTTTGCTCTGTTGGTGTTTACCCGACGAATGAATAAATGAATTTACCATCTACTTGATAATATTTAAGCACATAAAAGTGCCTAAATGTAGAAGTAAATCATTTATTTGTACCTTAAAAGGAAAAAAATAATAATTAAAAAAAGAAATCAAAACCCGACTGCGTAAAAAACTAAAAAGAAAAAATAAGCCCAGTAGTTTACAATGGTGTTAAAAGTAATACTGGACAAGAACAACTACACCATAGAAGGATTAACAGTTGGGACCCATTCTTCAACAAATCAAATCAAAAATCAAAAATTCTCAAGCAGCCCTGTAAAAAAATGGGTCCTGAACCTGCGTGAGTGACGTGAGTTGACAGCTGAGATGCTAAGGAAATCTGAAATGACAGTGTCACTGACATTTTCTATGTTCTCAATCTAAATGACTCCAACATCTAAATTAAATCTCGGAATACGTGAATTAGGCACGTGTAAATATATTATGCGGTTCTATAATATAAATGGTCAATACGTGACTTGACGCTGTTTGACATTTAAAGTTACAAGTTTAAATTATGTTTGTTCCTCATAAGATTTATATGAAATCGGTCCGTGTTTGAGGTATGTGAGGCACCCAGGCAAGTGGTTTGCGGCGTATAACGAAACACCTACTTGATCGTAGGACGTAGGGTCAAAGGACCCCTCAAGGCCGCGGCTCATGACTTTTTAGCAATGTTATCAGGTAGGCGCCTAACTTGTTCGAAGTGGCATGGCATTATCCATGAGTGACGTACACTATAAATTATCCGTACCATAGGTCAACTACACCAGAGTATGTAGTTTGTTTTTCGATTACTACACGTGTTGTTTTTCGTCGCGTACATAAATAAATACACAATGGGTATTTGAATGTGATTGCCTCGCGTTTTTATGGTTAGAATAGAGTATTGATATATTATGTTGTACTTAGTAGATAACAATAGTAATTACTATGAAATAATTAGTAGAACAGGTAGGCTTACAAAACTCTATGGACTTATTAATAACACGGAAATCGCCCTCGCTTCGCTTCAGGAAAAATAGTAAAAAAAAATATAATTTAGCCCATGTCACCCGGGGATAGTGTAGCTTCCCAACGGTGAAAGAATTTTTCAAATCGGTTCGGTAGTTTCGGAGCCTATTCAATGCAAACAAACAATCAAATCTTTCCTCTTTATAATATTAGTATAGATAATGATGGGTCTCTAAATATTTGTCAGATCTTTGCGCGAAGATTTTCTGTGTCACCTCAAACCCGCCGGCTTAGGTGCTTTAGGCTTTTTGTCAGACAGTATTTTTTAAACGTTTATTTTTTAAACCCGTTTGTGTCACTACAGTAGCTCCAGACGGATAAGCAGTCACATAACTAGTTCTTCTTAGTCGGTGTCTTCATTGCTGAGGGTTGTGTCTAGCTTGAAGTGTTAGTCACTCGGTGCACTATGCTTCTCCACGATATTCTGTCCTCGGCGGTCTTTAGAGCTTGGGTTATTGGCAAGCCTGTGAGGGTCTTTACTAAGTAAGTCGGACCAGCGGCTAGGTGAGCGACCGCGTGGTCTTTTCCCATCGACCTTGCCAACTACCATCAGCTTTTCTAAGTTGTCAGGGTCCCTTCGAGCGATATGTCCACACAGTCCACATAACTCGTAGAAGACTAAACGCATGTTTTTAGTTTTAAAACTACTTAAACTCTGTTAACAAACTAGAAATTTTACATTTTTTAATTTATAATATAATGTTCATGAAATAACTAAAACCCGACAATATTAGGAGCCAACAAAAGTACATGAACATAACAATGTAACGATCATAACTGTCTGCCATGTTATAAAGTTTACACGTGTGCATTAAGTGGTAACTAGGTGCACGCATAGTTAGCTGCGATCTTTATGCGTAGATATAATTGCATTCCTAGTATACCTACTAATAAATATGTATACATAATAATATTTGCATAACTGGAATAAATCCAGGACTTGAGGTTTTTGTCTGGGCGACTGAGTGTTATAAATTACAATTTTAATTTATTGTTAACAGCCAACACCACAATTTTTGCCGTATTTGCATTTTACATGAATTTCCTGTTATATTTGTTTGACTCAAGAAAACAAACACGCCAAACAGAAACTGTTCGGATGTCATTCAGATCCTCGACAAAATAATCTGTATGAAGTGTCAGGAAAAGCCGGACGATTCTCGACCATCTGGCAGTTCGAGACTGAAGTGTTCTTAAGGAACGGAAGTTCTGTATGCGCGCGTCCCGGAAACGGACAGCCCGAGCGAATGACTGGATTATTTATGCTACACCGTGCAACGTCTGTGTCCGAGCCGAGTAAAATGTTAGTGAAATTGCTCGTGCCCGGCACGGCCCGTGCCCGGCTCAGTGTAGCATAAACAATCCCTCAGACTGAGGCTACACGGGCGGGAAACCACTCTAGAAAGCTGCTACAGACCATCAAACCACACTATTGCGCTTTACCGCTGTCTTTTGTTCATTACGCAACATGGATCCGCCAATCATCAATCACTGCTATTGCAACTCTTATACAAATTAATAGAATTATTAAAAAATAAAGTAAAGCGCAATGTTTGGGTCGAACCAGTGTTAGGAGTCGTTTAACTTCGGGAATATTTCATTCAATTTTCAGTGAACACCGAGGTAACCCTCACAAGTTTTTCTCTTACTTCAGAATGTCTGTGAACCCATTTGATGAACTTCTTCCAATTATAAGCCAACATATTAAAAATCAGGATACAGATATGTGAAGATCCATCGCACCCGTAGAACGTCATTCAAAATTTTAGTTAATTGAGGAATTTTTGTACTATGGGTATTTTCCTTTTGTTTTTTTTTATTAGGAATTTGGTTTTTGAGTTAAAGGTCAAGGAGGTTAGTATCCTGATTTTGTGTTGAAGTTGAAGGTACAGGAGATATATTAGACTCACTTTTATCTGAAGTACCTACTGGACGCTAGGGCGTAAAAATGACAATAGATCAAAATAAAGACATGGTTTTTTTGAGAGCCGATTGTTCCGATACTGTGGTAGTTTCTAATTTTACTTCTTTTATATAACTATATCTGATATTGTTCCACTTCTTCATCAGCTCCTTGACTGTAAAAAAGAACAAATATATATATATTGATGTAAAAGTGTAAAAGTTGGGTCCCCTAATATTTTTTATTGTTATTTTTTTAGGTATTTAGCTTCCGGAGCAACATTCACTAATTTGGAATATGATTTTCAAATTTCTCGAAAAAACATTCCATTTATTGTAAAATAAACCTATTAAATTATTTGACTAGAATTGGGACCTTTAGAAATATCGGAACCAAATAAGGAAAAATGAGTAAACATTGCTGAGAAATTTTACTAAGAAGCGAACTTTCCTAATTGCCTTGGCGCCATTGATGGCAAACAGAATTACGTATACTTCGAATGCTGGGTCTAAATATTATACTCGTAATTACAAGAAATATCATTCGATTATTTTATTGACAGTGGTGGACGCAGACTACTGTTTTATATTAACTGACGTTGGTGTTCCAGGTCGAGAAGGTGACTCGTCAAAATTCAAAATATGATAATTTATTCATGTAGGTATCGCTGATACACTTATGTACGTCAATTTTTAATCTACCAGCTTTTCGGAAAGGTCAGTTTTCAAAAGTTCAAATTTCGGGCAAAGGTTAACACGTTCTCAGTTAGATTTACTAGAGCTAGCTCATCTCCCTAACAGTATAGGAGAACCTCCTGTGCCTCTTGTACCTAGAAATGTAGGTGACGCTGCGTTCGGTGTAAATAAAAAAAGAAAATTTATAACTATATATTGTCTAGAGCTCGCGGCTTTGTAAAACGTGCATTTAGTATCCTCAGCAACAGGTGACGAATTTTTTATTCAAGCGTCATGATCAATTTGGGGATTACCGATGTGATCAATCCATCGAGTGCCATACACATTATAAAAGCATCTTGTGTGTTACACAACTTCGTAATGCGCAGAGATGGTTATTAATTTGAAGATACGATTCGATGTGATATGGAAGAATACGAGGTAGTCCAGGCAGTTGAAGGTCGAAACTCTGGCATTGCATTAAGAGATGCGTTTGTTCAATACTTCAATAGCTCTGGGGCCGTTCCTTGTCAAAACAGGATGATTAATTATAATAATATAAAAAATAAAATAAAAAGTAAACTTATTAGCTTTGTTTTATTCTTCCTACATCAACCCAATGAGCCACAACTTCCTGTCCTATCTCCATCCATAGCTTCGCTTTTTGTTCCCGATTGGCGTAGTCCTTTGACTTCACATCATATAAATCTTGTACTTCAACAATAAAACGCTCCGTATCGAACATAATGTTACACGAAACTAACCAGGCTGATACAAAGTGAGAGTATGCTCACAGCTCAAGTTTTATCCGAGTCGCTTACATTTAGATTGTTGTCAAGTGTCAACTTTTATATCGTAATAAGCTTGTTCTGTGTTTTGGTGACATTGCAAATCACATTATTACGTTTTAAAGGAATGCGGTTGTGTCTTTACTTTATATTTAATCTAATGCCTACTGGCTGTGTGTTCATAATATATTTTGTTTACAAACTAAATAATTAATAATTTAATTGTGTAAAGTAAAACCACGTTCCAATGAAGGTAGATATGTATTTGTAATGTTGAACGTAGATAAGTCAGCAATATTTTGTAAAGAAAAACGAGTCAGCAGTAGGTACATTTAGATACCTTTGTTTCATTAGTTATATTTTGTTACAGCTTACACGTGCCGGCGGTTTACATTACTAAAATAACACAAGAGATTGTATATACTTCGACGTGAAGTAATTTATTATCAGAACGCAACAAATTGTTGTTTCTATGCAGCTCGAAACAATAACCAGGCAATTGGTCGAGGCACTTGGTACATAGTAACTGAACGAAGTACCGTAATAAAACTACATAATAAAACTAATACTATTACTTATATTGTGGCATGGAAGTAGTAAACTGGCATCCTTATTAGATACCTATTACCTTCGTTTTTTAAGATTCCGAAGTAAAATGGGTACCCTTGTAGTTTCGTCATGTCCGTCCGTCCGTCTTTCCGTCTGTCCATCCGTCCGTGTGTTAATCCTTCTATGGTTGTGGTGGTTCTATGGTTGTTCAGTATTACTTTTAACAACATTCTAAACTACTGGGCTTACTTTTTTCTTTCTAGTTTGTTTTTGTTTTGTTTTTCAATTATTTTTTTATGGTTAACGCAAAATCAAAATCATCTTTTAACCATGCCGAAATTCACGCTGTTTTGTTTTCTTTACTACACGGCCCAATCTCGAATATTTTGATACTTAAGCATTAAGTTAAAAAAACGTACTTGGATTTTTACTCTTAATAGGTATTATATCGAGTAAAATGTATTTGGGAGCCTTTGCTCCCAAATTTGTCATGTTGTCATGTTGTGTAGAACTTGGCCTCCTTTCAGAACTAGTAATTGTTTTATGGAAATAGCCCACAAACTTATTAGATACCTATTTCCTTCGTTTTTTAAGATTCCGAAGTAAAATGGGAACCCTTGTAGTTTCGTCATGTCCGTCCGTCCGTCTTTCCGTCTGTCCATCCGTCCGTGTGTTAATCATAATCCTTCTATGGTTGTGGTGGTTCTATGACTGTTCAGTATTACTTTTAACAACATTCTAAACTTACTTTTTTCTTTCTAGTGTGTTTACGCAGTCGGTTGTTTTGTTTTTTTTTATGGTTAACGCAAAATCAAAATCATCTTTTAACCATGCCGAAATACACGCTGTTTTGTTTTCTTTACTACACGCCCCAATCCCGAATATTTTGATACTTATGCATTAAGTTAAAAAAACGTACTTGGATTTTTACTCTTAATATTATATCGAGTAAAATGTATTTGGGAGCAAAGGATGTTGTCATGTTGTGTAGAACTTGGCCTCTTTTCAGAACTAGTAATTGTTTTATGGAAATAGCACACAAACGAGCTGACGATCCACCTGATGGTAAGTGGCTATCACCTAGTGTCACCCATGGACATTAGTGACACCAAAGGCATTATTGATGAAATATAAAGATAAATAAATAAGAAAGAGAGAAGAGAAAGAAAGAAAGAACTGGCTCTCAAGCCTCCAGCCGGTACACGAAGAGTCGTTGGCCGGCTGACTTAAGCAAGAGGATAGTAGCTATCCAGGCGAACCACGGAGAAATAATAATAGTAATAATGGTATAAATTAATTAACTACATATTAAAAATTTAAAATCAATATTAACAATATATATAGTCCCTCCGAGCGGGCCAAATTGAGTCGTCTCATAGGTACATACATATAACACCTATCCGGCGTGGGATTGGGTTTTATTCCAGATCACCAAAAGTAAACATAAGTTTAATTCCATGACATGATGGATATGGATTATTACTATTTGAGTGTAGCACTTGACAGGCATTTTAATAAAGCGTTCGTATACCTTTCTTAAAATGCAGTTGTCGTTGAATAGTAATCACCTGCATACACACCTGTTGCTGTTGTATTTATTCGAAACATCTGCTGAGGCGTGCAACTTTGATTCGTTCGTTTCTAGGGTTCCGAAGTAAAATCGGAACCCTTATTGTTTCGTTATGTTCGTCTGTCTTTCCGAGGCATAGCGCCGAGACCCTTAGTGCTAGAAAGCTGTAATTAAAACTCCAAAATCGCAGAATAAAATATTGCAAAATATTTTTTTTCAAGGTACCTCCTCTACAGGTAACGTGAGGATGAATTTTTTTTCCTTGCGTTTCCCATAGTATGGTGTGGGGTATCCTTCGATTACGTTATTAGTGATCGAAGGGGTATCGTTGAAAAGGTCTTTCAAAAATATTATGGATCGTTTAAGACCATTTATTGGATTTAGGGGTTCGTTTGTGAAATAGTGCTAATTTTGGTTAGAGTCAAGTCTTCCCTCCCCCCTGTCGCAGTTGGAGTTGGACAAGCGAAAAAATTCTCAAAAATAGGGGTTATATGATGAATTTACAAGGAAAACTATCACGGTTATTAGTATAAGTAGTAAATTAATAATAGTCGATAAACTTACTACTTCGGAACCCGACATTGCGCGTGGCCATGACGTGGCCTGACAAGCACGCACATGCCCGGTTTTTTTTATTTATTTTAACTTCTTGCTTCCATTTCATATCGGTCGTGCAGCTGCTTATTGTTCTACCTGGAACGTAGTTTTATCTTTGTTGTTTTTATCCATATATGTATATATTATGAATCAAAAGAAATAAATAGGTAATGTAAAATAACATTTATGACTTAAACAAACCCACCAACATCTTCACGAATCGGTATTGGACCAGAATGGTGGGACTTGAAAGTATGCACTTAACCTATAAGATCCTAGACCTTCTCATAGGAACTGCCCCTTGTCCGCTACAAGAGTTCCATTCATGGGTTGAGTCGTTATGAAAGGATTCGAAGGCACGGTTGTCTTTTCACTTCTAGAACACAATTCACAATCTAAAATGATCCTCATGATTGAATAGCCTGATTATACACTCTTTTTTTTTTTTGGTAGATTTCTTAAACAGAAAAAGTCTTTACATGAAGATTACGATTTTTCGACTTTAAATGTGTAACATTAAAAACTATTGTTGTAATAATTAAAACTTGCTTAGATATTGGCCTGACATTATATTTTTAAACTTATATCGTTGAGCGTTTAACATTCATTAATAATAATGATAATATTAATATACTTGAAATAATACTTGCCTTCTTAGATTGATAATTATAAATTGAGTGTCAAATAACATGCTCTCGTGTCAATGGAATTTACTAGTTGGTTCCTACAAAATAAATCAGAACCTATTAATACTCGTTAATACTAACAGAGTCAAAACGTAAACATGTTGTTGTGGCAATTGTTGTTATGTAAATAAATTAAGAGCTCGGTGGAAACTAAATAAAATAATTTATTACCAATCTGAAAACGAACAAGATTGTTATTGATTTAAATATTTAGCGCCAATAGATTTGATGGTTGATGTTAAAATTTATTTCTTTCTATCTAAAAATTAAACCAACAAGTTACTTATAAAAACATGACAGATAATATTTACCCAATGCGTTTTTAAAGCTTTGCTAGGTAGTTTCTTGCCGTGCCGATAAGATTGACAACAGGTGAACAAAATATGTCAATGGACGGATCCCATGACACCAGCAATAAGCCATTGAGTAAGGCGAGTGCCCGCGCCCGCACATCCTTTGCAAGGAGTAGTCTACACCTTGGTACTACAAACAACTTATGACGCCGGCGTCTAACTTAAACGTGTCCGAGACATTCAACGAAATAAGTTCTAGCTAGCAATAGGGTATTTAATATATTGATTGGTAATGTTTCTTCTAATCAGTTGCTCAAAGTATTCAATTAAATATAAATTACTCCGATATTCTAAAGAATTGCATCCTAACATTTCCATAACAAAAAAGCTCGGATAAATGCAAGGATACCCAACATGGTATCCATCCATACGTACGAAAATATAAAAATCTTAAAAAAATCTTTTGTAGCTTTTCACCAAACTTGTATTTTAGCTTCATGTGGGCTCCAAAAGCTGTGTTTACTTTCCAGTATGCTACGTACAACAAAATATTTATGTTGCAAACCATGCTAGTATGTTAAATATTTTTGCTATCAACGTCGACTTTATCATTTAAAGATAATCATAATACAAGACGAGATATAACTCCGTATCAACCGACATTGAGTACCTTTAAGATTATTATTAATAAACAGAATGAAAACATAAGCCGCTGACGCCAGGTGGCGAGTTCAATGTACGAGCGGGTTTTATTTTGTTTTTGTATGAAGCCTTGGGGCTCAAGGGTAGCTGCGGCCTGCGTTGCGTCGGCTCGGCAAAAAAAATCGTAAACCCACCTGGCTTTATAATGTATCTCTGCTGGAACATAATATACGATTGTTTACCACCAAATTGCACCTTACAGAACAATAACATTATTAACTTTTCATAGTTTTCATCAAAGAAAATTCACAGCTTTATTTGACCAATGCCAACGATTTGGGTTGCTGCGAATTATTTGTCTTAGGAAATTGTTAAGAATGTTTAGTGCACTCATTGCTAATGTTATACACTTATCCATATTGCGAGTAGAAGGTGCGCATGTAAGCTTGCTTAACTGAACGGTCTGGCGCACTCCGCACTTTAGCTACGAAGTTACATGTACATGCCGCGTTCGACGTGTCGGGCTAATTCAGAAAATTCATAAGGGATGTCACTATAGATGGGCAATCCACCCACCCGGGTTTAAACCCGGTGGGTAAAAACCCAGGTGTTTTGGGTGTTTTGGGTTTAAACCCGATAAACACCGAAATTTTTGGGTTTTTACGCTTTTAAAAAAAAAGTCGAATAATAAAAAAATGCAAACTGGTACAGTGGGCCACAGTTCCAGCTAACCATTCCCGTTTTTAGGGTTCCGTACGAAAAATCGAAAAACAGAACCCTTATACGATCAATCGTGTGTTCCGCCCTTTACAGCCAATTTACTCTGAAACTAATGGACCAAATGAGTTGAAATTTGTCACTCGTATGCTTTTTTGTGATCCAAGGACGAAGGTCAACAAATCAACAGAAACAACAGTCAGTAAACAACAGAATTTTGAAAATTTTTTTTTAACTAAATCAAAATTAAACAAAAACTGTTTTGATAACCGTATTGTGTGGTATATCAAATGAAAGGGCTTGTTGTAAGGATTTTAAATATATATTTGTTATAGTTCTAGAATGGATAGTTTTAAAATTATCGAAGAAAAAATGAAAATAAAAGCCAAAAATTGACAATTCCACCCCGTATCTCCGAAACTAGTGACGCTAGAATTTTGAAAAAATACAGAGAATAGTTCTCTTCTATGTATATAGTGTAGGTACAGACAGCAGAGCACAAAAATAAAAATGTTGAAAAACCCCCCGTATTAAGCTACTGCAGCGCCCTCTGGTGGCCTTCCGCTATATCGCATATCTATGAACCCGCTCTTTAGTGATACCTTTTGAATGCAAAAAACTGCAATGAAATCGGCCCAGTAGTTTTCATAAAAAATGGTAACATACATACATACAAAGTAACAACCTCTAACCCCTGAATGCATATACCGCATTCGTTTCGTTCCGTCCGTCGTGGGTAAAAATTAAAGTGAAAATAATAGTTTAAAAAAAACTGAAAAACACGCTTTTATAGAAAAAGGTTTTTTCTTTCTTTCTTTCTATTGAATTGTCATTGGTCCTCGATAAGTCTACGAAGTTTGAAAGAAATCTGACCGTTTGAAGTGGGTCAAAATCAAGTCCAAAGAGAAGTTACAAACAAACAAACAGACAAACAAACAAACATAGAGGTGAAGCTAATATAAAGCGTGTAAAAAAGGGATAGATACCATAATAATAAAATAAGGCACAATGTATGCAGTGTGAGTATTGGTAGAAATTACATTTTAAAAATTAAATATTAAAATAATAAAAATAAATTAAAATATTGTTATACGAGTATGTATCTTAAAATAAATCTTGCATGCCCTTTGTTTTACTAAAAACTAATGATCAACAACGCAAAGAAGTTTACGACTTCCTCACAACCTACTTAATTACTTAACCATTTTATTGAATTTTAACAAAATTTCGGCGCGCTAGTGACATATCTACCTCTTTTTTTTACTTATAAATAATATCATTGCTTAATACATGTAAACGGAACATTTGACAGTTTTTATTACGCCTCATTCTTAGCGTCAATGAATAGGCGAACAGAACGAACGTGGCGGTCTCACTTCAAATCCACAAAAAGATAATAACATCGTTCGATACTAGATGGCGCAAGTCTCGTCTAAAGATAATAACACCATTCGATACTAGATGGCGCTAGTCTCGTCTGAAGAAAGTTCGTGGGGTGAATTAATACCTTAATAGGATTTCACACAAGATAAATTTTCGCCCTTTTACAAAAAAACTTAATACTTCTAAATTTTGTTTCTAAGCTGGTGCTAGTAGGTATATAAATTTTCATGTTTTTAACTTCAAATTTACAAAGTTGCGTAATAAGTTGCGTACCCTAAATTAACCCTTTGTTGAATGATTAAAGTTAACTTTTGTTCATAACTATAAGCTTACATAAAAATTTTCATATTTATAACTCTAAAACTGACAAAGTTGGTCTGTATGAAAGCGACTTCCAATCTCAATTTTTACCCCTTAGGGGATGAATTTCCAAAAATCCGATAGCCTATGACACTCACAAATAATGTGGCTTTCTATTGGTAAATATACTTTTTAAATATTACATAAGTATTTTCAGAAATTAAGTAAAAACCCAATTTTTTGGGTGTTTATGGGTGTTTACGGGTGTTTATTGGGTTTTTACCAAAGCACCGGGTTTAAACCCGGTGCTTTGCCCATCACTAGATGTCACACGTTCGTATTCTATCAAACATGACGTCATTACACATTAGTTCGATACAACACGCGCTGCTTCGCGTTATACGATATTAACTAAAATGCAAAAGCATATTGCATCGCATTCCGGTTTCTAAACAATAAAAAGGATCCAAATCTCACGTTTTTCACGTTTATTGTCGTGTGTAAAATAACTTGAAATTTTCGAAACGGACTGAAGGTTATTAACAATTCACTTATTCTTACAATGAAAATAAGGTTGTGACATTAAAATTATCAGAAATTAAGGTGACTTATTTAGAACACAGTTTTATATTATAATATAATCATTTTGTGTACGAAGGTAGGTACAATATTTAACCATTTTCGTTTAACAATAGCTAGAATACGGTAATACCTAATTGCCAAAGTTTAAAACTTACCCGTTTATATCTTACATTGCTTATCAAAATTGGTTTTACCAAGCGACGTGTTCGAAAAAATGATAATCATTAAACTTTTGTAATTACTTCATTAGCACCTTTATAAATTCCATTGTAACTATTGACGTCAATTCGAAGAAAAAATATTTATCAAATGTATTTGACTGTAATAATATTTGAATTACTTAATGATAAGATTTAGCGCTAATAAATAATTGGCATTGTATTTTATGCGAAAACAATACGTGGTTACCTATGACGTTTGTCGTAATATGACTTCATCAACCCTTCAACTACACTGTATAACTGTGTATCCTTGATCGTAAAATTGAAGCAATCCATTTTTTGTATTGACGATTTAGTCGGTTTGCAAGAATATATCTTGCTCGAGTCCTCTAGTCAATCTTGGTAATGGCCCTCGTTGTAATAACGTCATGAAACTTATTTTGGTCTCAAAAACAATCCGTAATATGGAATACAATAAAAACAAAGTACCTACTATGGTTGCATTACTCCTCAACAGGTTTTATGCTCAGAGTTTTATGGTGTTTTGTTATGTAAAAAGAAAAGGTAAACATGAACAATTTATCGTGTTTGCATTTTATTGCTTAGGCCACTTTTCCGTGTTTTTTGTGCCCATTGTCGATTATATCGAACCAAGTACATAAATGCACATGTGGACAAGTCCCGCGCTGCACGTGCCACAACAGCTGCGCTCCGACTAAATTCTCCGATCTACACAAAAAGTTGACACGTGCTCATTCTAAAATTTAAGGCTTCATGTCCATTGTGCTGCCAACAATAACGTCCTACGTTCACATAGCTCCTTTTGAGTAATTTACCTGCCCTTGTTTCGTTGACGCTGTATATTTAATTCTAATTTAAACATAAAAGTTAGAAGACCATAAAAGTAACGAAAGATGTGAAGAGTTTTGTTCTTGCCAATGATGTAATTAAAAAACAGTTTTTTAATTACATCTATGGTTCTTGCTAAATGCTCGAGTCCCAGTCAACCTCCCTTACACGTGGATAAAAAGCCACGTGTTTTCCTTTCGAGGTCGGTGCGCTGTTTAACAACCCATTCTTATTTCTACAGTTTTTTACCTACACACTCCTTATGCAATCAAGATATTTTCATCAACTGATCTGATGTTTCATGAACCTATTTCGGTTGTAATCTCGCAATGTGCGGATTTGCGGGACCATTAATAAGTTTTTTCTACTTGGTCGGCAACCCACCGTTGACGTTGACGCCTTCAATGCTGCTTGGGTAAACTACTATTACCGACTAGGTATTAACATTCATAACAAATGTCCTTGCAGTGATACCAAATATCTCTTATGGTATGTACGGGGTTTTTACGCTGCATCTGTATTTTCATTTCATAATTTTCTTCGGCTTTATTTTTTATATCATGTTACGTTATTCGATGTGTGTACTTTCTAAATAAATAATATCTTGCGAAAATGCTTTAAATATTATTTAGTCTTGTAAGTAATATGCCCATGTGGTAAGGCTCGTCGGGGCCACGTTGGCGCGAGAAACGCGTGATATACGATTTTCATGCAGTTGCGGCGTGGTGTTCTGCACATCTTGATGTTATTGATTTCGTTCTCGTTTCCCGCGCTCCGATGCACCCCTCCCCTTCACCCCCCCTACCTTCGTTCCTGTTCCGCCATCCCTGCGTCATGCCGCCGCCATGACACTGCGCTGAGATATTTTACCCCCGAAGATTTTAAAACACAGCCCGCGTGTTCTCCACATGGCGCGTGTTATTTTACTCTTTGAATTCCTTTTGTTTATAATTAAATCACAAATTTAATGGATATCAAAATAATCCAAGTATGTATTTACATAATTAGGTAGAATAAATTAAATTCGCGTAAGCAGGATTATAATGTTTTGTTATCGTTAGGATTACCTAACAATAACAATTACCTTAGTATCTGATGTGATATAATATGAGCTCACTTTTTAAAGTTCGGATCTTCTGGAAGAATTTCATAATGTTTATTAGTTGGCATTGTTTTATTTTTATGACCTGTCTTTAAGTTTTGCTACAGATTTCTATATTATATTAAACAGTTTTATCTACATAACATAAAATGAAGCAATCAACGAAATTGTAATGAGTATAGTAATTGGCGTGGGTGGTGAGGTGGTGAGGGTGTACCAAGAGTGCATTGCTGCGCTACCGACCCGCCGCCGCACAGGGGGCAGGGGAGCGGAGTGGGAACCCCGCGGCTGGGCCCCCCCCCCTCACCCCGAGAGGGGAGGCGGGGAGCGCTCGATTACACCAACAAGCGCCGTACGTAGCACGACGCGACCGTGCGATTATTCCGTCTACTGAGCGGAGGACGTAGTCAATGCCTTGCTTGCGTCAAGCGACGTGTTTGTTGCTTACTACTTTAGTTTAGTCTGCAACGCGCCCTCGGAGCGAACGGTTGTGTTCATCGCGATATCTCAAATTTAGTAGACGATTATTTAGTACCTAGTAATTTAATTATTTCATTGCATTCCATAGCAAAATTTCGTAGTTCTTACATATCTTAGTTTAATTATAGTGAAATTAAAAGCTTGGGAAATCGATAAGAGCAAGCTTCATGAACTGTGATTGTGTTTTGGACCAACGACTATAAAACGGTAAACAAACTTCGTGTGTGGCGGGTAGAAATGAGCGGATTGACCATTAGAGTTAAAAGGGGATCGAGGGGTAGTGCCACGCTTGTTGAGGCAGCCAACAGAATTCTCAAACTCCTGGGAGTGAGCTCTACCAAGCGTGGGAAACAGCCCTCGCCCAAATCGACTAAGGTAAGGTCAACGGCTTTTCGGCTCCTTTATTATTATTTACTTGTGGCACTTGCCCGCCGTAAACAAACACGGGCGCGCCAAATATCGAGCACTGATGTTACATGAAATACTAATGTTTTTGTATCTTTATCAAGGTAATGTTTATTTAGTGACTAAACTAATAAAAATAAATTTTATAGATAGCAAATAAATTCAGGCCGAGGTGAGAGTGCTAGAAAAATAAGTGGATTTGAAGAATGCTTGCTACTTGCAAGCATAACGAGGACATTTTAATTAAAGTATCGAGTTCTTACCAATATTTCTTAATTTATTGTTTTGATTTGTACCTTTAAAATACAAGCTGTATTTTTTTAGACTTCTGCTTGAATTATTTTCATCGGCAGTATTTTTGTAGTTCGGTTTATACTTTATTTTTAGGATGTTCTTGGATTCTGAGAACTGATAAATGTTGTACTGTTATTAGTAGGAGTAGGCGTTGTTGTGATATAAAGACTAGTAATGTATTCGTTTGTAAATGTTGACGTGGCGAAATTGGTCGCGCAAGTAAGCATCCAACGTACGTAAGGTGTTGATAAACTTTCGCTGCACTACCTACTATAACATCTAGGTGCGCACTTTCGCTCGCCTTTTCACGTGCATTGTGGAATGTGAACGGGAATCTCACCGGCCTTGTACATTTTATTTCAGTTTTTTTGCGACAGTTTACCTTATCTTGAGATTTTTTTACAATTATATAGTATCAATGTACACTCATTCATGTATTTCAAAACAAACAAGTAAATTATTCATAAAGTATTCAACAAGAACGTTCACATTCCACAATTATTTGATGTCCGCCGTCGTACAGCTTGTTTTCGTCAATTGATCCCTTGTTAAAGTATCATCATTTTAGGTATACCAAATAATACCAGGAAAATGTTACATAATTCAGGTTAATATTTTTGCAATGTATATTTATGGCTTGTAAAAACAATTTTGTAGGCGTAATCCGAGGTGAACAAAATTTAAGATGTTTAAAAAGCCAATCGTGGGATATTCGGCGACATTAGCGCCGCGTACGATCGTTATGATGCAAACATCAACATCAAAGAGCGAGTGACGGCGGACGGGGCGGGCGCGGCAAACGACAGTGTCAGCACCATCACTGACACGCCACTTGTTTGTTCACGCGCTGCCGGCGTGACCACCTTGTTTACCATTACGAACGACTCACGGGCCGCGTTCATCATTCTGTTTGTTACATACGCAACACAACAGATATACTCACCTTCAATTCACGCGGATATGACACAGGCAGACTGCATGCGTCATGACTTGTACTGCGATCAGATTATTCTTTAGTGGGTGGGTCATGGATTTCCGTCGCTTGCATTGTAATGAAAATATTTGATGCATAAAAAGTTTTGCCGTTAGAATTTTGAGCATTTCCTATAACGGTGTGAACCAAGCCCTCCGGTGGAGATTGTCTCACTTTTCCTTGAAAGGAATGCAGTCTTTACATCATTCGTTCAGAATGTGAAAGCATTGCGGGCTGTGGATAAATACAGCTGTACATCAAAAGGCATGCCATTAATTACTAACAGATTACCTTTCACCAGTATAAACAAACATACCTGTATTGCTCAAGACCTATCAACATTCTTTCCAATTTCAAGGGCTCATCTATAATGCATTTAATTAAGTAATGCAAACTGAGCGTTTGTTATGAGCACTCAATATAATTAGTACCTAAATGAATGTTAAGTAAACATTTCTATTTTTATCAGCTGTTTATGAAACTGTCTTTTAAGTATCCGATAGTGGTACAAACACGCTTGAATCGTAAATAAGAGATGGATGATAAAAACATTTTTCACTAGATTCAACATACTCGTAACCATTCATTAGTTGCGTGGACATGACGCAAACAAAGGATGCCAGTGAATGTTTTTAAGATAAGTGGATAGCGTGCAGTATGTTTATGTTAAATCAGTATTGATAAAGTCATTTATTGACAAATGTTATTTCTTTTCTACAATGTTTTAAAATAGAATGTCAATATTAATGTTTTACAAGAGGAGTTAAATCGAATAATATTGTGAGCAAAGACAGAGGCGCCACCCCCTTAACCTCCTTTCCGTAGTTGCAGTAGGATGCGTCAAATCAATAAACAGATTCAGGAGGTCAAAGTAATTATGATATTATTATAACTATACCGGTACATCTTTAAGTGCAGAACTTTACAATATTGGCGAAGTGTTCGTTGGTATCGTATTTCGATTATTAAAGCCGGACTCTTAAACTCAAAAGGGATGAGTTCATGAATGACATTCATGTGACTATTGTCTTTGCGCCTGCGAGTGCGTTCGTAAAGATAATTAACTGATGTGTGTTGTAGGCGCGGTCAACGACGTAGAGGGTCTCGCAATGGTGGGGGATCGAGGTCGAGTACAGAGTAGGTGCGCGCGGGCCGCGGAATGTGTTGCGGTGGGAATGCGCTCCGAGTACCGTTGTGGCGGTGTAAACCGCTCCGCACCGCCGCCGCGGAATGCGAGACCCACTTGCGGTCTGCATGGACCACCTCGCTTATTTTGTGACTCATGCGCCATTTAAATCGGCCACACTCTCCGAACAGACCGTATCGCTGTCGTATCTGAAATTAAAAACGTGAAATATAAGCTGTAGTATGCAGTAGTAGGTAGTAAGAACTAGAAAAGATTGATGATTTACTAAAGGTAATCATTGTAAAGAGAAAACATTGACAAGCAATGAAATCGAAAATTATTTTCAGTCCTTACTTTATTCATGACTTGTTACTCGTTACAGATCTTACTCCTTTACTGTTGATGAGAAATACCGTTTGAATTTCGTTTACTACTTATTGTTCGTAATGTTTGTCTTCGCAAAATTTACCGTTAAATACGTAGCTTGTAAGAGTAGAAAGAGAGAGCGGAGTCTTTCTTACCCATCTTGGCATATGTTATTGAATGAGGGCGGCATTTTTTGTACGAAATGTCTGTAAGAACATGAACAAAAAATTCGTGGCGCAAACTTTTAGAAATTGGATCATCGAACTGTTTTCGAGGCCAACGAACGTGGCGGCGACGTTTCGAATACATGACTCGTTTATCATTTATTGGTAAACTTATACTTAATTAGTAATTAACAGCATAATTAATTGCAAATATTCATGAGGCAACCATGAGTGTTATTTTACTGACCTCTACTGTAGCTACTGATGTAGACGTATATGTGATCAATTGAAGTAATAGCTTTTTGACTTGATAAGTTGTCAAGTGACGTTAAATTTAATACGTTTATAGGCGTTTCAATTTTATGTTATGACGATCCGAAATATTAAGTGTGTGAGAAGAATTCCGATGATGTAACGTGTTTCTAATTAGCTCATCAGCTAGTAAACAAACATCATTGATTTGATGCATCAATAATATTCCTAGTACATTATTATGTCAACAAATGTTTCATAGACTCTGCGATGGTGAGAGGTTTCAGTCGTCTTTTATTAAACTCTCTCTCTCTGTTTGTTACAGTCGAACGGGAGGTCCGGTAGTGAAGTGCGGGCTCCTATTGCAACAACGGAGGCCACTGTGGAGTCGCCAGTTAAGATGCAAGCATCTAAAACTGCTGCAGCTCCACCGACACCCACAACTACGCCAGCTTCTAGCCATTCGTACAGACATATAAAGCGAAGCGCCAAGGATTATATATTTGGCAAATTAATAGGCGATGGTTGCTACAGCACAGTGTTTCTTGCAAAAGATATTCACACTGGGAAGGAATATGCAAGTAAGTACCGCGAATATCTAATGAATATCTAGTCTTCGTAATTTATTGTTATTACAAATATCCTGTGTACGGCTTAACGGGACACACCGTTAATTTTGAACTATTTTGTTTTTGCAGTTAAAGTCTGCGAGAAAAGCCACATAATTCGCAACAAGAAAGCACCATACGTAAAACGTGAGAAGGATGCTTTGAATATGCTGTTCCATGTCCCACATGGATTTGTGAAACTGTATTGCACGTTTCAAGATGAAGAAAGATTGTACTTCGTTTTGTCGTACGCGACAAATGGCGAACTATCGCATTATATTAATAATAAAGTAGGCTCTTTTGAGATAAATGTAGCTAAATTTTATGCCGCTGAAATGTTATTGGCACTAGAAAAAATGCATGCTAAGGGAATAATTCATCGTGACTTAAAACCTGAAAATATTTTACTGGATGAAAATATGCATTTACAAATTGCTGACTTTGGAACTGTTAAGATACTCGACCCTGAAACAATTCGGTCGCCTCCTGCCCGGGAGCCAGCCCCTGAAGAAGAAGCCGAAGACCAAAGTCCGCCGAGAGGTGAACGCTCTAGGAAAATTAGTTTCGTAGGAACAGCACAGTATGTTAGTCCGGAACTGTTACAGAATCGAGCAGATACTCGCGCCTCTGACCTCTGGGCACTCGGCTGTATTATTTATCAGATGATATCGGGTTTGCCACCTTTCCATGCACCCACAGAATTTCTGACCTTCCAAAAAATACTCAAAGCAGAGTATGTATTCCCGGAAGGATTTCCTGCTGATGCAAAAGATTTAGTCGAAAAACTTTTGGTTTTGGATTACAACAAGAGACTGGGAGCTACCGACGAGGGTGAAATATATGAAAGCATCCGGAAACATCCATTTTTCGAAGGCATTGATTGGGAGAACATATGGGAGCAAACTCCACCTACAATAAGTTCGAATGTTGATAAATACAGTGTGCCCGACTACCTTAAACCAGGATTGGGGAAGGATCAAATAATGCGTTTGTGGGAATTTGACCTATCTACTTCCCGAGGTAATTATAATTAAGGTAATTACTTCATTAAGCTTTACTTTTTGTCAAAATAATGATTAACGTAAAACCAGTCAAAAAAATTGTATAAATTTAAAACCTATTTACATTTTAACTTCAATGGCCAAATTCCATTCAATCAAGCCTAACATCTTTTAAGGTATTTTGTGTTTGGTCGGTTCAGTGAGCCTATCATCAATTGAATTTGTTTTCATTGACTACTACGAAATGAACGTACAATAATCTCACATTGTATTATAATTGGTAACATGATCCCGGCACATGTTGCATTCAGTGTGCCGCGTCACCGCGTTCACTACTATTCAAAATTAACGGACGTCCTTTATGTTGTTGGTTTACGGTATAGTATGCGTGACGTCAGCTTTCCGGCGCGGCGCTGGAGTTTGCATTCTCAGCCGCTTGCGACACGACATGAATGATTCTCCCGCGCGCCGCGCCGCCGCGCCGACCTCTTTATTAATGACCATCATACAAATAGATGACATGACAATCACATCATAGGCATTTGAAATCAAATTAATTACATATGTTATTCCAAGATGTAAATTATAAATAGAAATTATGAAAGTTACAAATTATATTTGTTTATCATTATTTAAAAATTTGTTCGGTTTGATTGATTCAGAATAAAAGGTATAGCTTGATTATTGTATTAGTAATAATATTTCGGGTTCAAGTTTCAATTGAAATTTATTCTTTACAGGTATTCTAACTATCAGTCCCGAAGAACGTCGCCGTCGTCTTGAAATTCAAGCCAGAGAAAATAAATATCACCAATTTGTGGACGGAGAACTTATTTTGAAGCAAGGCTTAATAGATAAAAAGAAAGGATTGTTTGCTAAGCGTCGCATGCTCCTATTGACGACTGGCCCGCGCCTGTTCTACGTAGACCCTGCGAATATGGTACTGAAGGGTGAAATACCTTGGTCACCGGAGCTGCGCGTTGAAGCAAAGACCTTCAGAATATTTTACGTCCACACGGTAGGTTTCCTACGATCGAATCGATCAAGCGATACTTTTGTATCGATCACTTTTAATGCTTTTGGGACTTATTGTGGGTTATAATATTAATGAAAACATATTTTTTTCAGCCTAATCGCACATACTTCTTGGAAGACCCGGACTCATACGCTCTAGAGTGGAAGAACGTAATCAACGAGGTACGCATCGGTACGTACGGACGAGACACGACTTAATCGGTGGCAAGAGTTGCCACCTCGTGTCGCGCCCGAGCCGGGCCGCGCGCCCGCCTCCCCCGCTCTCCGCACGCCGAGTGCACTTCTAGGATATAACTAGCCTTCATTTCAAGCACGATTATCATCCGGAAATGTTTTGACGTTGAAGAGGTTCGTGTTCTGATCTAAATCGGCATCATCCTTTGAATTCGGCACCCGCCGGCGCGGGAGTGGCCCGAAGCGCCCGAAGCGAGCCGCGCTCCGAGCGAGAAGCCCCGCGCCGGGCGCCCTGCAGAGGTTGTTTTACGAGACGACGGCATCGGTTCCCTGAGCGATCAGTGACGATACTGAATGACTGATTCCTATTAGTATGTCCCTACTATCTTAAATTATTCTTATTTAAGTTACTTATTTAAATGTGGATTGCGGCGGTGATGTGTAAATATTTGTCGTAAATTATTATTGCAATCTTTTAGATGTAATGTAATGCGTATCATGAGCCGTTTTCACTCAATTATATACGGACCTCTAGTAAAAACGGACTCGTTATTCGCCACCCGCGTGTTCACGAAGCCCATTCCAGTTGGTAACTAGGCAAATTGTAGCTAAATCTAAATTATTATTTATTTTAATTTAATTTTGCCAACGGAATGTGACTGCTGTACAGTTGTATCGTTAGAATATTATTAGTGTCGCTTGCGTGTTCTGCGATGCGCAAATCCGAGGCAACGTAATATAATATAATATTATTATTATTAGCGTTAAGTTGTTGATTGTTGAAGAGGCAGCGCTCGCCGAAACGCAAGTGAACGTGCGTGAGATGGCTCAACAGCGAAATGGAGAAGTCCCATGCACCTCTCACGACACGATATCCATAGTGATGAAGGCCTCAGTGCTATGCACTATGTAATCCTAACTTAGCAAAAGTATACGGATGATTCCACCAAAGGTGACCCTATACAATTATTATTATTATTATTATGCTTTGATAATGATATAATTCAATGATTCCCTTAAATTGGTTTGATAATATATTTGTGTTTGTTGTTTGTGTTAATAATGTAACAGAAGATGATGTTATCGGTAAAATTCAATGTCATGGCTACTACGTAAGACTATATCTACTTGTGTTCAGATAGTTATCGCGGTAATGTATTTATTTCCCTTAATCGTCTACGTAAGACTATTGTTTGTGTTCAAATAGTTATCGCGTATTTCCTTTAGGTTAATAGTCTAGTTAAATGCCTAAAACTTGCCCAGAGGAACGATTGTAGTGGCGCTAAAATGGGATTTGATCCATATGACCCATGTAGTAAAATTATAGGCTAATAGGATTTCATCTTTACTGTGTTTGAGGACTTACTTTTCGGTAGATGAATATGTTTTGGACTTCATGCGAGACGCAATAACTGTTAATGTAAATTGGACTTCACCATGACATTGTTACTAATAAATCTGCATTTAAAATTCAATAACTGTTAACTATTGTAATTATATTTTAAAACAATTTGTATTGCGTAAATTCCGTAACATAACAGTATAATAAATTGAAATAAATTGAAGTTGATTTTTACTTACTGTTTTTAATTTACTTAATCTTACACAGAAATATGAAATTGACCTGTTACGTAAATGTAAACTTGGATTTAGACAGCTCTCTTATGGAACTATGTCTATATTATGGACTTTTACAACTCAGACTGCCCTAAACCAACCTCAGAAAAACCTAGACTTATTCCTGAATGGAATTTTCGACCACTGGAGTCAATTCCGATAATCCCATTGAGTTGTCCCATGATTGGACTTTGGGTAAGTAAACCAGTAGGTCCATAAGACCAAGTCAAAGTAACCTACGCACAGTGGACCCTATTGAATGAGGCTTGAATTTTAACTACACTGATATTTATTGCATACATTCAGGGATATAGATGATGGCCAATCATCCCTTCTGTTAGTTGCTGGATCCTGCAGGCCTATTATGATATTTTAAAATATTCATGTTCCAGGCAAATCATTTATCGGGCTTTGAACAATATTATGATTGGCTAAAAAGTGTCACGTGACCGCTTTGATAATGGTAATACGAATTTGACGTTTACACTGGAACATGGCTGGAATTAAGTGTTCATAATAGACCATCTGATGCCAGTACTGCACAGTTCAATCTTAAAGTACTATTATAAGATTGCACTGATCTTTACTTGCTTGGCCAGCTAGCCACCCATCTCCTAAGAGCTTAATTACTCGTGAGATGCATCTAGTTTAAAATTGTTATAACGAGTTTAAATTAATTAATTTTAATACTTAATTAATTAATAACGCTTCACACTGGTAGCCTCACACTAAGATTCCCTGTGTTGTGGACAACACACAGAAACAAGAACACTCATACCTAGACCGAGAACAGAAATTCAAATTCATCATTCAATCCACCTCGTTTGGAATCAAACCCAGGACCCTTGAAGTTGATGCGGCGATCCAGCATGGTAACCATCGCGCCACATATGTAGGTCGTTTTGGTTTACATTATTGGAGAGTCACTAATACCGCTTTATTAGTAACTCTCCTTCATTCTGTTAGCGTGCTCTCTATTATTACAGTGTAAGGTACCACTTGAGACTATTATTTTGAACTATTGTGAATATAAGTATGATATTGACTAAACTGCACAACTATCATCAGTCGCCACTTGGTGGCGCTAGTGAGCATATTGACGACATTGATGTCGACGTTAGAGCATAGAACTCGGTAATCGGTACATTCGCCATTCGACAGTCGACCTGAACGGTCGCATGAAAACCCGAGGCTAAACGTATTTAAGGTCTATGATTTTAGTGATAATTTATTTTGTGATGAGTGTAATGGAAGTGCAATTAAAATAATTGTGGAATATCGTCGTTTTATTGGGCCGAGCCTTATAAGTCAGAAGTGGGATTCGAACCCACGCCCACAAGAGATAAAAACGTGAGTATTTTATTTTCTTCCTGATGACACGTGTTGAATTTGGGAAAATGGAGAACTAAGTGAAGTATCTTTTGAAGGATAAACCTCTAGCCACGCCCCAAAGAGGTGAGGTAAAGTAAAAACGTGAGTAATTTTTTTTTTCTCTACTACCTGATGACACATGCCGAATTAGAAAAATGAAGAACTGAAATGATTTTTTCTAATTTGCGCTTGCTCTTAAATCTTTTCGTTCGAGAACGGAATTGAATTGAAAGACTAAAGATTTTATTGTGTGCAGCTGATCATCTATACTAATACTATAAAGAGAAAAGATTTGATTGTATGTTTGCATTGAATAGGCTCCGAAACTACCGAACCGATTTGAAAAATTCTTTCACTGTTGGGAAGCTACACTGTGAGTATCCCCGGGTGACATAGGCCATATTTTTTTTACTATTTTTCCCGAAACGAAGCGAGGGTGATTTCCTAGCGTTATATTTAAAAAGAAAAACAACGAACATCATGAAAAGTGTACTAAACAAATGCTAGAGCATTTAATAAAGAAAGAAAAGTAATAAAAGATCCAGCTTATTACGAGTAAGTAACCATTATTAGCTAGAACTGATAATACAAAATCCTATTTTTATTATTAGCTACTGAATCAATGCATCAAAATTGAATAATAAACGAACTGTGAAACTTGCATCCGAAATATTGCCCCGATAAGACGTGGCGTTCTATAAAGAGTATTATGTCTCCTTCACTCGATGGCCAGCAATGCACTTGAGTTCCCTCCATGTTTCGCGGAAACACCAATTACCTTCTTAATAGTTGAGTAGATACTGTGACAGTTCTCCATAATGTTCTCAAAGGTGTGTGAAGTCTACCAATCCGCACTTGGCCAGCGTGGTAGACTATGGCCTGTACCCCTCACATTGTGAGAGGAGACCCCGAGCCCAGCAGTAGGACAATTATGGGTTGTTGCTTTGCTAGATACTGTGATGCAATGTAAGTAAGAATATATTGGAAGCCAAAAATTAAATAAAACATCAGGAGATATTACTTACAGGATTTTTATTACTTGAGTAAGTACATAAATGTTTCAGTGATTGCTTAGAATATCGCAACATTACGTTGGTCTAGCCACCAGTTGTGCATTGAGATGATTTGAAGGTAACGCAGAACCGAACTTTACCATTTCATTTAATTTGATCCTGTAGCTATATTAATTTACTTTTTCAATATGTAAAACTATGCACCTAAAGAGGTCACCGAATACACTAGTACGAGTATGCGTATGGTAGTTTCAACTTGTTGATACTCTGACGAGGTGGCCGTGATGGTATCACAAGATGGACAATAGAATTATTCTGCCATTATTGCAAGTCTCTTCGACTTTGAGATCGTATTGCTTTATTTTGGTGAGCTCTTATCCATATAATATAAAACACAAAAATGCTTGTACGGATGTTTTCTATATACTTTGAAACCACCCATCTGATGTGCCCCAAACTGATTTAATTTGAAACGCAGTAATGTGAAGATGGTTTACGACTAAAACAATCCTTTAGGCACATTTTTGATTTTCGACTTTGCATAATTGCAACATTTTAGCCTAGTGGAATACGCTGTGTATCCGCTAGTTTCTCATAATTGTCGTATATGAAATCACAATATACCCACCAATATACCAAATCCGAAGATGAACATACAGATATTTACACAAAAATATTTTGCTGTCATCAAATAACCTTTCCGAATTGCTGATGGATAAATAAAATTAAATAAAAACTGATATATATATACATGAATAAATGATTTTGAATTGAATTTTTGAATGTTGATGCTACTCCGTGATGGGTCTTTTTGATTTTATGTACAATAGACAAGCTCTATTTTATTTAAGATACATCCAAAAAATAAATATAGAAATCTCGTGTCACGGTGTTTGTGGCGTGTTCTCACTCCTTCGAAACTGTTCGACCGATTTTTTATGACGAATAAGATATGTCGGATATACATTTATGATAATAAATGAGGTATAATTTTACCACAATTAGTGTACCCTCATACTGAAATTTTAGTGAGTTCAAACTTAATTCGAGTTCCATACTTACACGTGAATTTGGTTACGGCAGCAAAGGGTAAAATCAATAATAGAAATACACTTTTATAGCATTATTGTAATAGAACTACTAAAGCGGAAAGAGTGTGTTGTTGAGCCAAGTTTGAGAATGGCAATTATTTTATGCGTGTGAAGCGAGATATCATAATTTAATGTTTTAAAACTAAAGATCTGTTATTCTCATGTTATATTATATCATGATCGATAGAAGTTATGTCATCTGACATATCTGTTATATTAGGAATGTTAATATACAGTCACGATAACCAAGTGCTTGTGCCGTATGAATCGCGTTTCAGATCAATTGGACACTGGGAAGTGAATCAAGTTAACTTACAGGATTTGATTAGACACCGGATATTTGAAATGAAATGAAAGAAAAATAACGGGTTGTTGAGGTAAACCATGTAGTACTATTATCTATTCTATGGTAAGACATTTGTTTTGGTAATTTTTGTTAGCAAGCGGGTGACTCGTTTAGATCATGTACTATTCTTCAAATTACAGCAAGTCAAGAGGATTATTAGAGATTATTTCTTGTGATATCTGTTTGATTTAAGTAACTATTGTTACTGTCGGTTATCATAAAAGCACATTAGCGTAAAGGTAGGTACATTACAGAATAAGATGCAATGAATGCACACTCAGATGACTACTCGATAAATGCGGTTATCATAATGGCTTCTGTACGTTGCACACCAAATATGAGCTTAGATGGCTACTCCGGAATTTTTTGGTGATTCCCGGTTGATGTTACAAGTATTGTTCTTATAGCGTTTAGTTATGGTGATTGTTATCCCGCCCACTCTACAGCAGTACAATTTGTATAATTGAAGTTAACGGACTACTCGACGAATTCAAACAACTGATTATGATTACAGATTTCTTTGTGACATTGCCGGACTGCGGTCGGGATTCTACGGTAATTGATAAACATAATGTATTTGTGAGATACCGCGTACTAACATGTGAATTTGATTACGCAGCCTGATCACATCCCTATGTGCGTACATTGCTCTTCCAAGGAGGTACAAGGTAATGTCTCTACTTTACTTTTATTAGTGATGTTTGATAATGCTACATACTCATAGCACCACAGTTATGGCATAGACCGATTCACTGAGACGTCGGGCAAACTGTTAGAGACACAGAAATGAGGTTTAGACATTGCAATAATTGTTGAATGTGATGGGTATCTCCGAGGATTATATCTTACATTTGGGATTTGATGTGTCTGATGTAAGACACCAAACTATTATATTTATTACTGCAAAGAATGGGACATCTATGTGTGTGGTGTGTGATCGACAAGTGTCTCTGCTATGAAACTTTGAGGCATCAAACAGGCTTCAAAGCCAAAGTGAATAGAATGGAAATACGCAACATCCGTTAATATTAGATATATTAACAAACTATATAGATTTATTTGATGATGATAAATTATTTAGTGTCTTGCAGTCGAAGAGGGAATTCATCATAGGAGTATCCATGTCTAGGTACTCCATATTATGGAAATAATGTCATATTGATATCCTTTTCCTTGGAATGCGATAATAAAAGAGGAGGTGAGGAGTTTCTTTAGGCTTTTCTTCTCCTCCACGACACAGCACTTTTCCGAAAAGAAAAAAAAAATGACGTGCGTAAGTGTATCAGTGATACCTATATGAATAAAATATTTTGAATTTTGACTTTGAAAACCTGGTCAATTAATATTCTTGACTACTTATCGGGCTATGACTACCCCGGTAGATAGATGGGTCTAGTACAGATTTGCTTACAGAAGTTTAGGGTTATTTTTCCCTTTAATGAAGCGATTATTCAAAGGAGTGATGAACATTGACGTGAACCATGTTAATGGATTGATTTGATGTATGTATTGCGCTATTGGGGTTAGTTTTTACGAGCATTGAAACTACTGGAATTTTAAGATTCTATTTATTTATTGATATTATTATACAAACAAGAGTACGTAGGTACCACTGTACCAGAAACATTTTATCTGAAAAATAGATTTCTTTTATTACATAAATGTCCACTTATTCTTAATCTCCAGAGTATAAAGAATAAATTAGAGGAATATACTATTGATTTTTAGTTGCTTTATTTCTGCGACAAAAGACGTTGCTGGATACTGGATTGACAGAATATACTCGTAGTTTAACATATATACTCTGATTCTTAAATAATAACGTTACGATATTATATCATGGAGTCCTTATGACTTCTGCCTATTTGCGTTAGTGTATGAATCCACACTTATACAGTATTTATAAGTTTCAGATCGAATACATACATCAGATCAGGAGGTTCAGAGACAACACTGATGAAACCACGATTCTGACAAAATTCGATGAACAACTCTTGGATGAAGCACCTGACGAACGGCGGGCACCAGAAAACTGGTGAAGAATATGGAGGAGGTGAATTGAATCGAGTTGAATCGAATCGAGTTAGATCGAATCGAGTTGAATTGAATCGAATTGAATGAAATCGAGTTAAATCGATTCGAGTTGAATCGAATCGAGTTGATTCGGATCGAGTTAAATTGAAACGAATAGAATCGAATCTAGTTGAATCGAATCGAGGTGAATCGAATCGAGTTGAAATGAAGCTAATCGAAATGAAGCAAAATGAAACGAAGCTAATCGAAATGAACCTAATTGAAATCAAGTGAATTGAAATGCATCTATTGAATTGCATTAATTAAAATGGATATCAATGAATGATATAATTTGAAATTAAATGATGAAGCAATGAAATGAGATAATACTATATGAGACAAGATTATATGAGACAAGACTATATGAGACAAGACTATATGAGACAAGACTATATGAGACAAGACTATATGAGACAAGACTATATGAGACAAGACTATATGAGACAAGACTATATGAGACAAGACGACATGAGACAAGACGACAAGAGACAAGACGATATGAGACAAGACGACATGAGACAAGACGATATGACTAATATTATTCAGGACTATGGAAAACAGACAATATTTGATGAAATGATACATTAATTGACACCACCGGAGAGCTAGAGCAACGGTCGTGAGAGAACTGATACGTTTCGGCGGTGAGCTTGAGCAACGACCGATGCGTGTGCGATATCACCACGGTGATGATATGGTTCACTGAATTCCTCAGACGATGAGCAAGAGCAGCGTCTGAGGTGCTGCCAAAATGACAGTCCGAGCGATGAGCCTGAGCAACGGTCGGGTTTAGTGAACCAAGTGGAAAAGCTTGGTCGTGACTGACGGTGTGGTGAGCTTGAGCGACACTCCCCATCACGGCCAAGTATGAATTGAGAGATGGATCTGATCAGAGAAGAAAACCAAGTAAGGAACATGACTGACGCATGAAGCCGTGCCACGCGGCAAGGTAGCTGGCGATTTGAATACGTACCGCAACCGTAAAGGTTTGATTGGATCATATATGTGAATAGTTTCGGTGTGATCATTGATTCATGTAACAAGTTTGATATGTTCGTAGTAACACACAACTTTCATTTAAATAGTTTAATGTAAATGCTTAATTTCCGGGATATTGTTAGTTTAAAAGCATAGTATAATACAATGATATTACATTATAATATATTATTAGTATGACGTAAAAGTATTCCGATCAACTTTTTGCTTGTTTGATAGAAAAATTTAAATATTGTTATTTCCCATTATTCAGATATTGACTATAATTATTCTCATTTAAAATTTACATTCCAGTAAGAACTATCATAATTAATAAATCTGAACATTATGTAGATCTTTACGATGAAAGTCATTAAGATGAAAGTATAAAGTACCAAGTATCGAAACAACAATTGTAATATTTGCTCTTACGAAATAAAGGATTTTTTTTATAGATGTATTAAATGTTAAGTATGATATCGATTTGATCATTTTATAAAAAAGTATATATTATATTTTTAAGTTTCAAATTTGAGAGGAAGGATATAAATTTATAAACTATATGAATATCTCTTCGTTTTGATGAATAACATAGCTGTGAACAATAGGTTTATGAAAATTCATTTTCATATAGATATAGGCAACATTAGCAATATAATTTATCATGATTTCTTGGATTGTTGATTTTTTGTTTAAATGATGATTGTACAATAATGAATGCAACATATTCTTAATTTGCGATATGTATCACGTACGAGGACGTACGAAAAGTCAGATGGCCGAGCTGTTAGCGTGCTCTCTATTATTACAGTGTAAGGTACCACTTGAGACTATTATTTTGAACTATTGTGAATATAAGTATGATATTGACTAAACTGCACAACTATCATCAGTCGCCACTTGGTGGCGCTAGTGAGCATATTGACGACATTGATGTCGACGTTAGAGCATAGAACTCGGTAATCGGTACATTCGCCATTCGACAGTCGACCTGAACGGTCGCATGAAAACCCGAGGCTAAACGTATTTAAGGTCTATGATTTTAGTGATAATTTATTTTGTGATGAGTGTAATGGAAGTGCAATTAAAATAATTGTGGAATATCGTCGTTTTATTGGGCCGAGCCTTATAATTCCTTTTTTGGTCAGCAAAGCATTGGTGTTATTGATGTTCATGGGTAATGGTAAATATTTACCTGGTGCCTTGTCTGTTCAATGTGTTTCAGTGGCACTTGGTATCATATTTTCAGTGTCATCATACAACACCATCTTTAGTAGGTACAATTTATAACCATCAAGAAGTATAATTACCTTACATAGTTTCTTTATCATAATTCATAAATTATATCTTCACATTCCTTTACATCTTTTTGCAATGTTTTTCTTACGTTCTGATCATTCAAGAGTTTATGTGACGTATTGTGTGCTTTATGACTTTTATGGCACGTTTATCTTCAGCCTCAATTATCTTAAATTAATTAATTCCCTTTCAGCAATGCACTCTAAATTATGCTTATGGAAGGAATTAGGAATGTGATCTGTCGGTTCGTGCGTTAAGTTTTTGTAACAAGTTATAACTTACCTGACTTAATTCATCTGTTGTGTGTACTTTATAATTGTTGAATTATGAAGAAAACTGAAAAGAAAGAAAATGGAATCCGATTGCAATTTCGACACAAGCTTTTTAACACATAAACAGTATACACCGCGCAACTGCAACTGAAAGTTAAACAGACATTCGAAAATTTAATTTTTGTGCCAAATTTAGTTCCACAACCATTCGTAAATTTTCTAAAATCTAGTGTCACTAGTGGCGCTACTTAATGCATACATATTATAGATAGGTATATCAATTACAGTGTTGGCAACCTGGAAGATGGCGCTGATCGTACCAGGGGCGTAAAATTATCGTACCTGCCGAAAAATTATCGTACATGTTCAAATAACTTAAAAACGCGTTAGTTATTAAGAAAAATAGTTTTTTTTTTGTTTCCCCTCACGGGAGGGAGGCAGTGAATGCATTTACGCATACCAGCAGAGCCGTCTATGCTGGTTATGTGGCGGCTCGATCCAAGGATAATAAATAATTAATATTTATTTCTGATTCAAGGATAATACCCACTAAACACATTATTCCTCTCGACATTATTTCTCCAGTCGTAGGTCTGCTGGAAGAAATTTCTTAAGAAATAAGCAGTGCCTTTGTACATAATTATTACCTATATGTTGTGTCCTCATTGTATATCCACTGTGTGTACATAAATAAATAAATAAATAAATAATAAATAAATAAACACTGCCTCAATGGTTTTAGTCCTACGACCTTAAAACCTTCGTCTGAAGCGACCCCGCTTGAAGAGACGGGGCGCTAGTCAGCTCCTATATCGATTAATCAGAAAAATAGATATTCATCATGAACTTATATTGCGCTCGACCACTCGACACGTCATTTAAGAGTTTTAACATCCATTAAATATTTGCAAAAAAATTAATAAGACCGTAGGATTTGCGAAAAGCCGTAGATTTTGCTACGGCGATAGGGTTCCAGCCGTAGGCCACAGATTACTATACTAGTAGCTAGCCGTAGGCCGTGGATTTTGTGATTTTTTGGCCTCAAAGCCGTAGAACACGGTAATTGCCGTAGCATTGGCAACACTGTTACCGAGCCGAGCTATGAGCTGACGAACTGAGAGAACCAACCTACCAATGAAAGATGGCAGGGACTAAACTAACGTCTCCGATTGGCTAGGTTGGGCCCAACTAGAGATGCTTGATAATTCCGGTTTAATCAGCCAATCCAGACAAAGGAATACACTGGAAATATCGCCAATGTGTCGCCAGTGTCGCTCTGTGTCATTGTTGGAAAGCTCCGGTTGCTCAAACTTCGATCTTCTAATTTGTTCAGAAAAAAAATTGGATTTTTGAAAATTATCGTACATTTTCGTACCATAATGAATCGCAATCGTACATCGTACGGTGGTATCAAATTATCGTACATGTACGATAATTATCGTACGGTTGCCACTGCGAACTGATCAATTATAACCCTGTCCACAAATCTTAGAGACTAAATTGACGTTTCATGGGTGACCAGTTTCGGACGCAAATTAAATAGTGATGACCATAAACCGGAAAGTAAATCGGAAAAATATTCGCCGCTTTTACGGTGTGTCGAATATTTGTATTAAAGAGTCCCTAAAACTGATGTAATAATAAATTTAGGCAACCATATCAAATATAATGATATCCATAATATATTTACCCTAATTAACTGAACTTAAAAGTTATTTTACTTACAAGAACGAATATTTGGTTATAGCTACATTCGGTATACCTACAGTTAATTTTATACTATATAGCCAAATATTAAATATCTAATTAGATATGACAAACAGGTGATTCTCACACTGCTCCGCGCCCCGCTACAGAGCGTAGATCTGCCTCACCACGCGTTTTCTTAACGTTGTACCGAATTATATCAGTTTTTATAGAAAATACGCGTGGTACCTACATCACATTACAACGACTGAAGTATAAAGTATGCCATATTTTATTTATACAAAATTGCCAAACTGAACACCGACCTATTACTCAGGATATTTTGGTTTAGTCGGATATCTTGAAATAAATTCCTAAAAAATTTACTACAAACGAATGTGTATATTTTGCATATTATTTCGAGAATGGCTAAGTGTTATTGATATACTACTTCCGTACCAGCGGCCATTTGCTTCAAAATTGCATCAATATCAGTGGGATTGAATTAATTTAATTTAAACGATGAAGGATTTAGTAATAACTTAAACACATCAAGAATATTTATAACATAACTTTATTCAGAATCAGACCTAGTGCTATTACTGTAAAATGTATCATCTGAATCACTACCAACTTTTAAAAACTATTTTAATATATAAAAATTGAGATATCCGAAATATCTCATCTCATCGACTATATGCCCCAGTCAATAAGTTTTAAGTGAAAATAAGTCTTATCATCTTATCAGTGATGATATTGTTACCAACTGAATGTTTTTTTTTATTTAGTTCAAACTTCTTACTATTCTTATGACATGGTTTACGATTCAAAAAACCGGAAAAGTAGATCGCACAAATTTAGCTGGTAACATTATTTCGAACTTAGACATTAGCGATTGTCATTTTAGTCTCTGAGATTTGTGGACAGGATATATATAGATTTGGTGTAATGCAATGACAAAATAAAAAAGAGAGGACAGGCCCTAATTTGCGTATATATTTTTTCATTATACATGTATTGTGCAAATATGACCCGAAATACCAAAAATATATCTGTCTTCTTCTTACACGTTTGAAACAGAAGGGGCAGGATCTAATGACACCACACACTCTTGATCACACTTTTATTTAATTTTTAATTACTATCGTTACAATAAAGATATCAAGATATATTTAAATAAAGATCACTATAATGGATGTAAATAAACAATTGGGCAGAGTTTCGCCTTAGGCTGATGCTCGCAACTGAATGTCCCTCCAAATGAGCGGCAGGGCATTTTATAACCTTCCGGCTGGCAATTGGATGTGTCGTACATCCGTAGCGTTGGCATGGCGGACAGTTCCGGCGTTGAACTGTCATGGCGTGGCTTTGGCTTTGGCTCGGCAGATGGCGTGGCGTTACAGTCGGCCGTCCTGCAACAATTGCTCCCGCAATGGAGCACACAATATCGATTAGCTTTCCAATAGATCAATAAGGTCTTCAGTCTCTAGTTGATCATCAGTACTGCTGGCACTGTCAGATATAGGAGCTACGCTACGATAAGGGCGCAGTGCGTCTGCAGAAACCAGACCTGTAAAGCTTTTGTAACCCCTTAAACCCTTTATGCTCCTGATCCTATATCTGTCATTGCCAACCACTTTAGTTACTATGTAGGGGCCGGAATACAAATCATCTAATTTGGTGTTAACCCTGGCGGCACTACTTGTTGATGCTTGCCTCCATAGAACCAAGTCCCCTTTCTTATAAATCTGACAACTTTTACGACGTTTGTCGAAATTACGTTTCATCTTTGCACTGGCTTTATTAATACGCGCAGTAGCCTTATCACGTTTGGACTGGGTTGGTTCAGATACGCGACCCGGAATAGTTACATCGCACACCGACCTGCCATTACGCGCAAACATCAAATCATATGGCTTAAAACCGGTAGTATCATTTAGAGTATTATTTATACCCCAAATTACATCAGGCAAAGAGTTAGACCAATTGTTAGCTGCTTCACTAGGGTCAGTAGCACGTAGGGCATTTAGTATAGTACGGTTCGTACGTTCAACTTGCCCGTTGGCACGTGGGCACGCAATTGCATTCAATGTGTGTCTAAATTGTTTATCCGCAGCAAATTTCTTAAAATACCTACTAGTAAAGGCTTTGCCATGATCGGTTACTACCCTATCCGGGTACCCAAATAATGAAAATATTCTTTTGAGAACTCTAATTGTTTCTATTGAACTGACTGTTCGAGTAGACTCCGCGACGACAAACTTCGAAAATGCGTCGGTTATAACTAACATATATTGATACCCTTTCTTCGTCTTACAGAATGGTCCTAAATGGTCTACATGTATCATTTTAAAAGGTTCATTTGGCTTAGGAATAGGATGCAACTTGCCCTCCTTTCTACCATATTCCCCCTTCCCATAAGCACAATTCAAGCAAGATGTAACGTACTTTTGTATGAACCGCGTCATTTTAGGGAACCAAAAATCATTTTTAATCAAATCAGTACAACGTTTTAATCCTATGTGTCCTATTTGATCATGATGCATTTGAACAACCTTCCACCTCGCTGCTCCAGGAACTACGAGGCGATTGCCACCCAGCGTCTTCCTATACAACCTATCATCTAATAGAACATAATTATTTACTATATCGCGTTCGGCCGACCCGGTCTTCAGCTGGTCTATAATATTTTTTAGTTTTTCATCCTGATATTGAATTGTGTAAAACCAATCAGCGACATCAAGGCGATTAATATTAACAGGGTCAATCGGATTTCTACTTAGCGCGTCGACGTGTTTCATGCGCTCGCCGGGTCTATATTCTACACTTAAATCGTATTCTTGTATTAATAACCACCATCTTGCAATACGGGGTATGACATCACGTTTAGTAAGTGTGGCTCGAACGGCGGTACAGTCTGTGACTACCTTTACGTGTTTACCTACTACATACACCCGGAATTTACGTAATGATTCTACAACTGCTAGTGTTTCTAGCTCATAGCTATGGTACATACTCTCCTCCCTAGACGTCACTCGACTGAAATACATAGCGGGGCGCAAGGTACCGTCGGATTGCTGTTGTAATAATATACCCGCTATACCTAGCTTGCATGCATCGGTATGTATTTCTATATCTAATGTAGGATCATACAAAGCTAGTACTGGTTTAGAGCACAGACATTTCTTTAACTCATCAAAACTACTTACTTGTTTATCGGTCCACACCCAAGGTACATTTTTCTTGGTTAATTCCGTCAAAGGGCGAGCTATTACTGCAAATTTGTATATAAATTTTCGGAAATAACTACATAGGCCTATAAACTGACGTACTTCGTGTACATTTGTGGGTACAGGAAAATGCGAAACTGCAATTAACTTGTGTTCTGCCGGCCGTACCCCTTCACTAGAAATTTCATGACCTAAATAAGTTACTTTGTCTTGTAGAAAAGAGCACTTTTTCATATTTAATTTTAGGTTTTCTGATTGAAACTTTTGCAGCACAGATTCTAACATTTTTATACCGGAATTAAAATCAACCGAGGGCAGTAACAAATCATCTAAGAAGGCAAGAATTTCATTATTTGAACTGTCAGTGTCATCGGATTGTGTTGCCTGTGCACAACGAATTGAATCGACAATTTTATTGACCATTCGCATGAACACCGAGGGGGCGTTGGCTAATCCAAACGGAACGCGCAAATATTCAAAGTGACCTTGAGGTGTAATAAAAGCTGTTTTGTGTGTGTCTTCAGGTGCAATTAACAATTGGTGATAACTTTGGGCCATATCAAGACTCGTAAAATATTTCTTTCCAGCTAACTTCGAAATCTGATCGTCAATATTTGGTAACGGATATCTATCTTTTATAGTGATCGCGTTGAGAGCACGATAATCAACACATAACCGACTATCCCCATTCTTTTTCTTTACTAGGATGACAGGCGAGGCATAATCTGACTCGGATTCCTTAATAATGCCAGCATCCAATAATTCGCGAACTTTGGAGTTAACTACTTGTTGTTCCGTATGTGATAATCTATAAGGTTGGCGATATATTGGCTGCTGCGTGGTAAGTTTTATTTTCATGTGTAACAAATTTGTACAACCGAGATCATTCGTGTTATCTGCAAAGGTGTGTTTATATTGTAACAATAAATTTATTAAACTATTACGCTCGTTTTCATTCAAATTCCCCATACTAATTTCGATTATAGGTACCCCGCCTATGTTTTGATTAGTGATTTGGTTCGCAATTAATGTGGATACAGACGGACGTGTAAGGTTAAGTGGGTCGGACGATGTAGTCACTAGGCAATTTGACTTATTTGGCAAAATATTAGGCAAGCTAGATAATGGTTTGACTGAACTTACTTGGCTTGGCTGGATGGCAGATTCGTCACAGCTGTCGGCTCGCACAAGAACTTCACCGGCTTCCCAATTGACATTTTCGGTCCCAGTATTAACAACTTTCATGTAGCCCTCCTCGCCTTGGAGCAACGTAGCTGGCAACGAGTAGGAAACTCCTTGCAGTTCGTAATGGCGTGGCGCCGTGCAGACATCATTCCCCTTAGTATTGCCCAGCACTCGAACTTTAATAACAGAGGTACCGGGTGGCAGGGATTCTTTACTGAATGTCACCACTCTAAACTTATGAACTTCTTCGACTGCCTGAAGCTTCCCAAAAGGTTCAGGAGCTCTTCTTAATGTGGCTGTTCCATTGCTTACCACAAGTGATACATCATCAGCATTGATAACTGGCTGACCAATTAATAAATGAATATCCTGCATGTCAATTTCTGTTACGTGTGCGGTACATCTCACCTGAATGTTATCAACTTCCAAGTCAAATTCTACTACGCCACGACTCTCTAGTAAACCGCCTGAAAAACCTTTCAAGATTGTACTCGTAGGCGTTGCGTTGAGCGCTAAAAGACTTACAATCTGAGTATTCATAACATTCACTTGGCTTCCAGTATCTATATAGGATTTCAGAAAAATTCCATTTACCTTCACGACCTTTTTATAAATCTCGTTGTAATTTTGTACCAATTTGATTTCTTTGATATTGCTGTTCGCTTCAGCCGAAGACTTGGTATGCGTGTTTGAGGAGTTAAGGCATCGAGTTGCAATATGACCCTGTAGACCACATTTGAAACAAATCCGCTGGTCAGGTAATGAGCAATTTCGTAAGATGTGGCCAGTTTTTTTGCAACGCGGGCATGGATCAATTTCCGGGTTGACCTTCTTATCTGGGTTCGGTGGCAGTCTAGCGTCCCTATTCTGTTTGTCACGCACTTCAAACGTGGGAGGACGATAATCATCGAGCGCGCAGAGGAAGGCTTCGTACAATTCATCCGGGCGCTGGCATTGAAAAGCACGTGCGTTTGGTTGTAATGAAGGCGGTAAGCCTCTGATTATGCACGAAACACTAGCGGCGTCAGATAGGTTACAACGAAAACACATGGCGTTTTTATCCTGATAATATTTCGTCATTGTTTCGTTCGGCAGTTTCTTCCTGTTCATCATTTCGTCTAACAATGCACTATAATCACGATGTTTAGGAAATGCTCTCATCAACATACGCTTCCATTCGTCCCAAGGATAATTATATTCGTCGAGTCTGTTGTACCACTTACGGGCCTGGCCACGAAGCTTATCTTGCAGGTGAAACGCTTTTACCTTGTCGCTCCAGCCGTGTATGTCCCCCAGCTGGTCAATTTTCTTCAACCATACCGACACCGTGCAATCTTCTCCTTCGGGGTCGAATTCCGGTATAAGTGACGCCGCACGGTGGCCTTTAAAATGGCTGAGTGGCAAGGTTTCTTCGCCCAGTTCGTGTACCGCCTTGTCGACTTCATTTTCTAACAAACGTTTCAATAATTTTCTTGCCGGAGGTGACGGGCATTCTTCATCTTCGCTGGTACCGTCCTGATCTTGGTCGTACCAACCAGACGGGCGGACTCCACTGCCAGCAGACTTATTAGGGCGATTTCGCTTCATATCCCACTTCTGAGTGAAACAGAAGGGGCAGGATCTAATGACACCACACACTCTTGATCACACTTTTATTTAATTTTTAATTACTATCGTTACAATAAAGATATCAAGATATATTTAAATAAAGATCACTATAATGGATGTAAATAAACAATTGGGCAGAGTTTCGCCTTAGGCTGATGCTCGCAACTGAATGTCCCTCCAAATGAGCGGCAGGGCATTTTATAACCTTCCGGCTGGCAATTGGATGTGTCGTACATCCGTAGCGTTGGCATGGCGGACAGTTCCGGCGTTGAACTGTCATGGCGTGGCTTTGGCTTTGGCTCGGCAGATGGCGTGGCGTTACACGTTACAATATGGACTTGTAGAGAAAGTACAATACATATAGCATATTTCAATTTTCTAGTAACATTTTAATAAAGTCTATGCAAGCCCTGCCTTGAAGCGCTTTTCGGTTCGGACGCCATTTATTGAAACGAACATCCTAAGTAGTTCGGCTGTCATCTAATGCGTTGTTCGAAGTTTATTTTTGATTTTAATAGTGAATTTGTGTATTTTGCTACTTTTAATTGTGTATCTAAAGTGAACTAAGTAAAACCTAACATGGCAAAGTGTTGCATCAGAGGGTGCAATTCAAACTTTCGAAAAAATTACGAAGGATTATCATTCTTCAGGTTAGTTGTAATTTTCATGTGTATTTTGGGTTTATTAAGATTATGTGTCTATATTAGGAATTCTGGACTGCGTTTTTCGCTATTATCTATAATTTCTGATAACTAATTTCAACATAAATAGATCAAGTAAATATTTGAAATGGTTATAAACACACCTAGCGTTGTACCGTATTTTTCGAGTTATCGATATTATATGCAACATTTATTTACATTAGTGATTAAATACTGTTTTTACCAAAATGTCACTTTGCCAATGTATCAAAATTCAGAGCCATTGTCATATGTTTCTGGAAATAATATTTAAACGTAATATTGCACATTATTATTACGAGTAGATAATAGCACAAACTATTAAAAGATTATTAATACTGCTACTACTGAACTGAAGCCTCTTCCAAAAATGGAAGTGTTTGCCCATAATCACCAAGCTGGGCAGGCAGGATTGTGATTGTAGTAAATGGTAGTTGTTACACAGAGGACGCTTCTGCCTGTTCTCCATTATATTCCCTTATTTGCCTCTTATGACACCTGGGGCAAAAAGAGGGATGGTGTGGTGACAATTGTATTTTGTTCTGCTGTCACCAGACAGCTGATAAGGATATAATTTTATATTTTTAAGTAGTGATCTAAAATACATGTGAACTTATTTTATCATGGATTTATAACATTATTTTATCGGTGCATGTATTTTTTTTAGATTTCCGAAGAATGAAGGACTTAAAAAATTATGGACTGATGATAAAGGAGGACCTGCAGGAGTAATAAGAATATGCTCCAAGAATTAAAAAAAAATATATAATCAATAGGACGTTGGATGTTGGCTAAAGGATGATGTGGTTCCCACTCTTTTTCCAGTAAGTATACCTACATTTTTTATAATGTAGTAAAATGAATGCTTGTCTAATCTCTTTGTTGTCTAGACTTTTAAATGTTAATGTAGGTTATTTTTCTTTTAGTTTATTTTACACATAATTATACTAAATTGTTGTTATATAAATTTTTGATTTCCATGTTATAATGTGATAACTATACATTGCATATTCAGTGATACTCTAGCACATTAATAATAAGTAAGTAATAATATATGTTTTCTTGCAGCGTATATGCCCATTGACATCGACAAACTTAATCTGATTTACATGGATCAACTGCCAACGACACCAACAAATATGGATGTAGACTTAACAGTTAATATAGGAGTCAGTACCATGGTGAGTATTTTCATCATATCATATAAAAAGAAATCAACTCTCTGATATATCAATGTACAAAAATATTATTTCAAATTAAAAATGCTGTTACAACAATTATTTATACAAAAAATCTTTATCAGTTTAAAGCATTTTTATATCTTGTATGTATATGGAATAATCGCCTTGCCACACTTAATTATTATACTCTATATATAATTGTATATGGATATCCTAGTTAATACTTAATATATTGTAAATTACTTTCCAGGTTTTAGCAGCTAAATCTGAAGATAAACTTAAAAAATTAGGCAGACAAGTACAAGAACAGCGTAAGAAAATAAAGATGCTGAAGCAGAAAGTATCGACATATCAAATCAAAATTGACGAGTTGGGGAAACAAAATTTAATTTATAAAAATGAACCCGATAGGTATTATAATTGTACCTAATGGTAACATTTTCAATAGCGTCAACAGCAAACATGAGAGTTCGTATGAATTACTTATAATTAAATCAGTAATTATGACTTCTTTATTATCTTTTGTTCTACGATAGTTTTAATTTTTTTTAGATGAACAGCAAATGACGCCACCGTCCACCGTCTTTCGCAGTTCAAGCCTCTGAAGAAAAGGGTCCAAAGTGACTACGAGAAATACCTTAGGTTTATCTTCATAAATTAAATTATATTGTTCACGCTTGCTACCAACATCACTCGGGACGAAGGAGGTGAGGCGGGGGCTCCAGCCCTTTGCCCGCGCCTGTGAACGCCTGCCAACCAGGGACTCTTCTCTCCTTACCTTACTTTCACGCGTATCCCCATCAGACTTAATAGCATTCTAGACCAATTACTATAAGCTGTATCTTTGTAATATGGTAATTGTTTGCAATAAATATTGTGAAGTTTAACCTTCTTTCTCTCATGTACATGCGTTTACATATGTCATATATATTTTATTTCGCAAGAACCTTGAAGTGTACCCAGGATCCTAGGAGACCTATATTTGCGTTTGACAATCACCTTTTCCCTCCTGAATTGTTGAATGCTGAAACACTGTTGGAATATTAGGTTGGATCTTGCTATTTTGAATACATAACAAAACAAAATTCTTTGCGAGATTTAGCCAGAAGTAAGTGTGAAACATATAATAATTAAAAAACTTCTATTTCGGAATACCACTGAAAATAAATTATAATGAATTATAGGTATTTTTTGTCTTAAAATATTATATCGATATAAAAAATACAACACTATTTTTATGGGTGGAGCATGGGCGGAGTCGACGCCATTTTAGAGAACTATTTGGCTTCAGATCACGTGACCTTATGGCCTGTCCTCTCTTTTTTATTTTGTCATTGGTGTAATGTAATGTCATATAGATAGTTCTGTTATGGAATAGTTTAAAAGACGAAATAATAAACATAATGGCGTCCTTGTCTAACGTATGAAATAAAAACAATCTAACTCTATACGCAACAGTTTCGCTATAACTGTCAAATTTTTCATGACGTCAGACGTGTGCCATGTCGCCATTTTGGATTTCTCTTTACTACAGTGTAAATTGTGACTTATTACTAAGGTACTAATTACTAAAACCCACTTTGACAAAGGAATGTCAAACTCACATCAAATTGGACATTAGTAGGAACCATAGATTATCTATGTTAAATATAGATTCTTCCATACATTACCCTGGGAATACACGTCCGATTTTGTTTCAGATTGTCTGATCAGACTAGTCTGATCAGACAATCGGAAGGCCCTCGTGCCATACATTTGTTTGAATACACAATACACGTCCGATCGGATAGTAGGATCGGACGTCCGAGTCGGAAACAGCGCCAAGACGTCTACGATTTTATGGCCGATCCGATTGTCTGAAGGTGCGGTCTGCATACTTTTCTACAGAGACCAATACACGTCCGATTCCTCCTTCCGACTTGCCAGTTTACCACAGAGTACTTTATTATATATATCAGTTTACTCTCTAGCGTGACAGTGAACGCACGCGTCGCATTGTTATGTCATTTTAGTAGTTAAGTAGATAAGTAATTTAGTACATAAGTAATTTAGAAATTTTTCTGTTAAGTAGGTGGGCGGGGCTTATCACTTAACACGTTTGGACGGGCACTTTTTACTTAAAATTTAATTAAAATTTACTAAAATGGTTAAGTAATTAAGTAGGTCACGAGGAAGTCGTAAACTTCTTTGCGTTGTTGATCATTAGTTTTTAGGAAACCAAAGGACATGCAAGATTTATTTTAATTTAAGATATTATTATGAATATTTTAATTTATTTTTATTATTTTAATGTTTAATTCTTAAAATGTACAATAATTTCTACCAATACTCATACTCCATACATTGTGCCTTATTTTATTCCTATATGGTATCTATCCCTTTTTTCATTTTAATTTTTACCCACGACGGACGGAACGAAACGAAGGCGGTATATGCATTAGGGGTTAGAGGTTGTTTGTTTCTTAGTTTGTATGTATGTATATTACCGTTTTTATGAAAACTACTGGGCCGATTTCATTGCAGTTTTTTGCATCCAAAAGGTATCACTAAAGAGCGGGCTTATAATTATATGTTTTATGGCAGTAGGCCACCAGAGGGCGCTGCAGTAGCCTGATACGGGGGGGTTTTTCAAAATTTTTATTTTTATGCTCTGCTATCTGTACCTACACGCTGCTAACTATTCCAATTTTTAACCGACTTCAATAAAAGGTGGAGGTTCTCAATTCGACTGTATTTTTAGGGTTCCGCACAAAAAAACGAAAAACGGAACCCTTATAGGATCACTCGTGCGGGGAAAGGGAGGGAGGAGCTTATTTCCGAAACTATCGACGCTAGAAAGTTCTCGCTCGAAAGCTGGTGCTTTTCATGGGGTGGGACCACATGACAAGCACCTTAAATTTGAGCGAGATCTGACGAGTAGTTTTTGATTCATCCCTTATATTGAAGTAAGTTATTTTGTTGTCCAGAATGATTCAAGTACAAAAGTACGTTAAAAGAGCTTATACCTACTCATTCTATAACAATCAAAAAACTTCGGGGTATCTCAGTAGTTTTGAATGTTATATGTAGAAATTACTCTCAGTAAGTCTTGTCAGATTGATACTTAATCAATCTGAACTGAAATTGAATATTGAATCCAATAGCGACGTTATTTCTTCTTTCGCGCTAACACGAGCAAATATGCAATAAGTAACCATAATAGGGATGTTGTCTAATTTTAGGATTCAATTTTATTTTATAGATAGAACCTCAATACTCACGAAAAAAATATTATAAAAATAATAATCTTCAATTTAAAAACAAAAATTGATAAATAAAAATCATTTTCAAATTTCCCATCAAAAACGTCACGTGTCGTCATTAAACGATATTCAATACTATCTGTCTACTAAGTTTGTTGAATTTCCATATAAAATTGTTCCAATGACGTCATATTCTCAAAATGGCGTTTGAGGTCACGTGACAGTGAGTACAATGTTTAGCATTTTAAATTATTGATATTTAATTTATTGTGATTGATTTCAATAAAAGAATCATATTTTAGGCCTTTAAATGTTACCACTAATATTTTAGACATTTTATATTAATTTATAATTAGTGTCAACATCCCTTCAATCGCCATCAATCTTTTCTTTCTGGCAAGAGTGGCAAGCAAGCACACAAAGTACTCTGTGGCAAGCACTTACCGCTCTCGCAGCTCGAGAACGACTGTGTTCAGAAAAAGTCTGACGCAAAAATCGGACGTGTATCGAGTAAATACGATCAGATAGTCTGATCAGACAATCTGAAACAAAATCGGACGTGTATTCCAAGGGTTAATTAAATTGTTTGGCACGTACGTATGGATGACTATTGGTTAGTTACGTGCCAAATATTATGAATGTGATAAGTGACTTGGCTATTTGAAGATTTACATAACTTGTAAAATTCTGTGTGTTTTCTGTTTTGAGACAATTAATAGTTTTGTCTTAGTTTAAGTACGATGGTTGGTTGCAGTATTTTTGGCTGCAAAAGCCGCAGTGAGAAACAAGTTGAAGGAATAACGTTCCACCAGTATGTATGAGTATCTTAATGTTTTGAAATGAATTTAGATATATTTACACTAAGAAAATAAGATTTTATGAGACGTTTCATAAATTTCTTTTAAAATAACCTCAAAGAAAAGTAAATTCAGTATTATAAAAGGAACCCAACTACCCAAGTTTCCCATTAAAACATTTTACTGCAAAATTGTGATGTGCGCTATTGTGTGCGCTTTAAGGTGAGGTTATACTGAAGTGATTTAGAAAATTTGCATTATTATAGATGAATACACATTAGGGGCCGTCCATTAATCACGTGAGGCTTGAAAGGGGGGGGAGGGGTTTGACAAAAATCACGAAAATATCACGAAGGGGGAGGGGGGGTGTAGTAAGATATCACGTGTATTTATTTTTTCGCCAAACGCGCGATTTTTACATAGAAAAGCAGCGTGTAGTGTGACTTTGACTTGCCGTTGCCAGGCAACGAACGAAGGCCTCACGCGCCGCCACCGACTACCCGGCTCGGCATGTTTTGGATTAAAACAATGTCGAAAATAGGTGATCTGTATAAAGACCTTTTTGCAGAGTATAAGAAAGGAAAAATACACGTGATGTTGGGGGAGGGGGGGGGGGGGGGTAGTCATAAACCTCACTACATATCACCAAGGGGGAGGGGGGTTAAAAAATGCTAAAAAAAGATCACGTGATTAATGGACGGCCCCTTACGCAGTGATCTAATATATTTTTACTTTTCAGGTTTCCCCACGATGAAGAAATTAAAAAAAAAATGGCTGGACGCCCCTGGACGCCCAAATTGGTTTCCTACAAAAAATTCTAGAATTTGTTCAATTCATTTTGTCGATAAGTCATTTAAAAAAACACAAATGAGAGTTAAGTTGAAACAAAATGCAGTGCCAGAAAAATATATATCTTTTTCATCTTCCAATAAAAGAAGCGATACAGAATGTTCAAGAATCTTACAGAAAGTTAAACTTGAGATCCTAAGTTTGGTTAGCACATCTATAGTAAAATATGCTTTATTATATTTTAATACTAGTAAAAGTCTTTGCTTTGCTTCGGTAAACCCACAATAAATGTATGGACAATATTCTTTAAATTGACATTACTTATTTTTAACCGACTGAAGAAAAAAACACTGTTAACCCAAGCTCACAACAAAACATTAATGAAAATGGCATTTAAATCTGTTAAACCATTTCTGAGATTAGCCGGAACAAACAAAGATAAACAGACAAAAATTCTAAAACTAATTTTTATGGGATCTATTGTGTTAATAAATACCCTTGTGCAAGTTTTTCACAAATCTTCAATGTACAGAAATCGATCAGTCTCAGTTTTATTACATGCATTGATTACTTTAAAATATAGAATTATATTAATTAATATTAGTGTGTTTAAAAATTACATAGATTTTAATAACCTCTATTTCTTTTTAGGTCGGTCCTAGTAATATCTTGAGTGGTGCTTCTAATAAAAGGACAAGCGATAATGAGAGTGAAAATGTTCAACCAAAGATGCATTGTTCGGTAAGCATACCTATAGTAGGGCCAAATTAATATAAAATATTTGACAACTGTACGGCAGTGATGTTCGATAATTATTGACAAGCTAACATAGACAAAAAAATGCAATAGTTCATGAATGGTTGGTTATCTTGTCAATAGTGTAGCGACATGTCTAAGATTCGACATTTGTCAATATTGTTCTTAATTGAGCTGAAAGATAATATAATAAACATATTAGCTAATCTACATATTTATTATATTATTATGTTTGCAATGCATAAACTGAAAAAACCAGTTTTAAAAATTCTTTCATCATTAGAATGCTACATTATCCCTGAGTAACATAGGTTATCGGATTTTAGGAAATTCATTACGTACCTAAGGGGTAAAAGTAGCGATTGGAAGTCATTTTAATACAAACCAACTTTGTCAGTTTTAGAGTTATAGAAATGAAGATTTTTATTTAAGTTAATAGTTATAAACAAAAGTTAATTTTAACACATTTTTTTGGAAAATCATCCCTTAAAGGGTTAATTTAGGGGATGAAACTTAGTACGCAACTTAGTCATTTTTGAAGATAAAAACATCAAAATTGTTCTATTACCTCACGATTAGAAACAAAATTTAACAGTAATGCGTTTTTTTTAAATCACCCCCTAATGGGGATTACCACTAATGGGGACAAGATATTATGGCAACTTCGTCAGTTTTGAAGTAAGAAGGGTGAAAATTTGTATATAAGCTTTTAGTTAAACACAAAAAATAACTGTATCACGGTTTTCTCGAAATTCATCCCGTAAGGGTCGTAAGGGTAAATACTTCATCATTTCTGAACTCAGAAATGTGAAAATTAATATGTAAGCTTATAGTTAGAAATAAAAATTAATTGTTATAGTATTACACGGGAAAGCGAAGGGAGCAGGAGCGGGAGAGGGAGAGGGAGGAGATATGCACACAAAAACTATAACGGCTAAGAACGGCTGTACCGATTTTAATGATCTCTGATTTGTTACATTCTTATTCTTATTTGATACGAAGTTCGCCGGGTCAGCAAGTGTATAATAAATTAATTTAGGCTTCATTGTCATGATACCAAGTAATATAAACTTGAATAATGTTCTGTTGACTTGATTTGATTTTTAATAGAATTCATTTAAAATTACGATACCTATACGATAAGTATCTTTTCACTATAACTGCAATCGATTCACGATTTATGGAAGTCTGAATAGATTCATTCAATTTAATCGATGTTTAAAGCAGGTCATAACACTATTGGCCACAGAGCCCACAGAGTACTTAATCACTACATATTGGCAATTGTCAAATATTGAATAATTATTTATTTATTTATTTATTTATTTATAACAAAATCCACAGCTTTTTTTACAATGTTATATAGACAAAACTAATTACATAGGTCTTTAAGCCAATTACGGATTTACATTTTTCTTATATTTCTTAATTTGTCACAAAGTAAACACCACATAAAACAAGAAAAGCAATGCGCTCACAATTATGTGTGTGTGTGTGTGTGTGTGTGTGTATGTGTGTGTGTGTGTGTGTGTATGTGTGAGTGTGCGTGTGTGTGCCTATGTCTGTGTGTTCATGTGTAAATAGTAAATAATAATTGTAATAAAAAAAAATATAACAATATTTATGAATATAATAAGTGTTATATATATAATTTTATATATATATATATATGTACCTAATTACGCTTACTATAAAGATATATACCTAGTTTTCATTTATACGAAGTACCTTGATAACTTCACGTTTGAAGGAAGTTTTACTAGAGTGAAAAATATCGATCCTATTAAATTTTTTATTATATTTTCTGTGTAGCCTACTGACAATCGAATTTTGAGCATACTTAGTACATTTATGGGCAGTAGCAAATAGTGCCGTATGTCTGGTTCGTAATTTTGGGATACAAAAACTTAAAATTTGTGACGCTAATTCAAAACAATCTATGTAGTTATTACATATCCCATGCAGAAAGGACATAATTATCAATTAATGTTCGTCTACTTTCAAGAGGCATACAATTGTAGTGGAGGCTAGACTCTTTGTAGTCTATAAAGCGGTGGGAATATCGGAAGTGTAGTTGCTTTAAGAATTTTAACTGAATATTCTCCAGCTTTTGAATGTAGGTTATATATTGAGGATTCCATACTATACTACAGTATTCGAGAATGCTTCTTACGTATGCAAAGTATAGTACTCGTAGACAACCAATATCTGAAAAAGGCTTACTCACTCGTAAGACAAAACCTAAGTTTTTATAAGCTTTAGTCACTATTGTATCGATATGTTCTGAAAATGTTAATTTTGAATCCATTTTGACCCCTAAATCTAGTACACTATTCATTTTAGTCAAAGTAAAATTATCTATAGTATAATTGTAAACAATTGGATGTTTTTTCCTAGTGAAAGTTACAAATGAACATTTCCTTAGATTTATGCCAATACGATTTTCTATATAGTAATGATTTAATCTATCGAGATCAGCCTGAAGGTTAATACAGTCAATAATGCCTGTTATTTTCATAAAGATTTTAGTGTCATCAGCATACATCAAAAATCTTGCATGCTTCAAACTTCTACCCACGTCGTATAAATACGAGGCATACAGTAGTGGCCCTAGAATGGAGCCTTGCGGTACACCAGACGGAACCTCAATAAAGTCAGAGCGGGAACTACCCACCACTACAGCTTGAGAGCGATTGCGCAGATAGGACTCCATCCATCTCAACAAATTACCGTGAATACCTAGTTCAGATAGTTTTCGCAAAAGGATGATGTGGTCGATTATGAATTTGGCTTTAAATATTATATCCACATTATATCTATGTTTATAAATAAAAATTAATCGCCAAATGTATTGCTACAAAACTCGAGAACGGCTAGACGGATTTCGCCAATTCTTTTATGTTTTATTCATAATTGTCAGGAGAAGGTTCTTAAAGAAGAAAAAATTAAGAAAGTTGTGCGGAAAATTAGAAGATTTAAGAAAACTTAATGACCATATCCTAATGTAACCTGTAGCAGCATATCTTTTTTGTTTTATAACTATCAGTCGAGGGAGAGTGAGGGGAGAAGAATTTATTGGTGATACAAAGTTCGCTGGGTCAGATAGTTATTAATAATATTACTATCTAGGATTATAAATACTTAATTAATGTGTTTATAAATTTATACTCTTTATTTTTATCACTTTTTGTTTTTTTTTTCAGGCAGGTCCCAGTAATATCCAAATATCAGCAAAACCTAGTTCAAGTGCTTGGAGTCAACAACAGAAAGAAGAAAACCTTAAATTACAGTTTCAAAAAGTTGCAACCAAATCAGCTATTCGACTTAAAAAAATACGGGCTTTGCGTGAATCTAAAAGAAGGCTGTTAAAGAAAATAGCATCTTTAGAAAACATTATAGTAGAGTTGAAATCTAAATTGCTTATGAAATGTGACGATTTGGATGTGCTCTCCAATATCAAAACAGAAAATTTTAAGGAAGAAGTCGATTCTTAAGAGATATTTTGCCAAAGAGAACCGTTTAGGCTAATATTCAGCATCATTACGCAAATTTGTATTATGTTAACATTTTATTAGTCCTAAGGCCTACATTTCTGTAAGGAAACAGTTTGACACATGCTTGCTTCATCCAAATACATTAAGTATATAAATGGTACAAATGTATAGATTGTGAACCGGGTTTCACAAATGAATCTTTTATAGCTATTAAACTGATTGTTGAAAAATTCTCTGAAAAGTTACTTTGCTGCATCAGTCTTGATGAAATGTCAATCCAGCAACATCTGCAGTGGAATAGAAAGAAGACTGTGGTCTGTGGGGTATGTGAATGTAGAGGATAACCAAGTTACAGATCATTTGCCGTTAGCTAAAGACGCTTTAGTCTTCATGGTCACATCATTAAATGGTAATTGGAAAATACCTGTGGGTATTTTTTTACAAATAGGGTGAATGGTGAACAAAGAAGCGCACTCTTAAAAAAATGCGTGCATTTGTTAGTAGAATGTAATGCATTTATTAGTACATGTAGTGTCCGTCACATTCGACGGATGCCCAACTAACTACGCCATGGCGAAAGATTTAGGGGCTCAATTTGACAATGTTAATAAAATTCAACCAAAAATAATCATTGGAGATCAAAATATAGTATTTTTTCCAGATGTCTGCCATAATGTTAAAATTAGTGACAAATACTCTGGCTGACAAAAAATAATTAATCAATGCTAATAATGGGTTTATATCTTGGAATTATTACGAAAACTTACCCAGCTTACAGAACAACGAAGGGTTACATTAAGCCAATAAAATCAGGAATACCCATATAAATTTTAAAAAGCAAACAATGAAGGTACGTCTCACTGCTCAAACATTCAGCAGGTCCTTGGTGAGACTTTTGTATTTTTTAAATTCTTTTGTATTGTAGATTTTTTAAAGTCTTTTAAATTCTGGTGCAACTATAGAATTTATCACCTACTTCAACGATATCTTTGATATATTCAACTGCCGAAAATTTTGTACGCATGGGTCTAAAAAACCAATATCAAGAAATAATTTTGGTTTAATAGATGCAAAATTAAAAGATTTTGAAAATTTTGTCATAACTTGAAAGTTCGTTCAAGGTGAGTTAGTTGTTAAATCGGGTGGAAAGACTGGTTTTCTAGGTTTTTAAACGCTTTTATTTAGCTTCACTTCGGAGCATCAAAGCATCAAATCTTCAAAGCATCAAATCTTGTAACGTTAATTTGAATGACTTCCCTTTAATGAAAATTGATGAAATTTGGCAGACATGTGTATTTCCGATGACAATACACGAAAATCATATTTTAAACTAATTTTCATTGTTTATTTGTTGTTAAATTAAAAAAAACGATTTTCAGACTTTAGACGCATAATTCTCTATGTTCTATTTTACGTAGAGACTTGAAATTTTCACAACTTGTAGCTAATTTTATAAACTAAACATTATTGAAAAAAAACGCTTAAAAAAAATTTTTTTAGGATTCAACTTATTTAATATGCGTCCAAGCCATACGAATAATTTTTAACGAACACATAAATATAGAGAATTCCCCTCCAATATTTATGTAGCTATAAAATGAGCCAAGATCATTCAGAGACTTTTTCAGTGTCATTCGATCAAAAGGAGGTTTTAATAATAATCCCACAGCTTTACAATTTACATCAGCATATAAACGTCTCTTATTTCATGGTGAATTGAAAAATATAACAACAGGCAACTGCATATCTCTAGAAATCCGTTTGTAGCAAAATAAATAAAAGCAAAGAAAGATTATTAGCAATGAGTGATTGTGGTGATAATCATTGACATACCTGAAAGCCATGACTACATAGGAAATTGTGAAATGTCTGAATTTTCAAAGCAGGCAACCATTTACATAGCAGGTTTCATTATCTGAAATTTAAAAAAGTTAATAAAATGTGAAGAGTGCTTAGGAGCAATTGCTTCTCATCAACCATTTTCAAGCCCTTAAAGGAAGGATGTTGGTGGATTACATTATCCATCGCAAGATGTCATTAAAATCTGTTTATGTGCTGAAACATTTTTGAAACGAACTATAGTAGCAAATGGTAATGCATATTTTACAAATAAAAATTCCAATCCAAGTTTAAGTGCTGATGGATGAATGGATGATATTATAAAATGATCATGCTCAGTTCCTCAAATGCCGCAAATATAGTTTTATATCGGAGAACTATGCGTTTGCGGCATTTGCAGTTGGAAGGCCCTTGGTCGGTTGACATGATCATTTTATTTATTTCGTTCATGAAGGAGATATCCACCAGGCTTATCCTTGCTTCGATTGCTTTAAGGGCTGGCAGCTTTTTTAAACAAAGCATTGCTATCCAACAAGCCAACGCTGCCAGCGTTCTGAGCACTATGCCACATGAACGGTTTTGGAAGACTCATTTCTTGAAACATTAGACAGACTCTTAATTAAGTTTTCTGTATGGTGTAAAAATCTATTCTATAATAAAACTGAAAGGCAAATTTTCTATACATTGAATATTTTTTTTAAAATTTCGTTTACTACGGGGGTACTACAGTAACGTTTTAGAGCACAAAAATATTGAATTATTGTATGTTATTATTATTTTATGTTATGTTAATATTATGTTTGTTTTATTTAAAAATTATACTATTATCTAAAATCAAAAGTCGTACTTATTTGGCTTCAAGCCATGAATGGCCCACATCTCCTTGAGGAGGTTTTTCACTAGCGGTCACCCATCCAACTACCGACCGCGCCCGCTGTTGTTTAACTTTGTCGATTACTAACGATCGACACAAGCCGCCGGGCTATGAACGCTTAACTATAATAATAACGTACTTATTTGCTTAACCATTATCTCAACTCATCACTCTACTACTAGTCACGGGTTTCCTCTCAAAGGGTTTAGTTTAGATTAGTCCTTACTACACTAGCCAACTTTATGGCAAACTCAAGAAGAATACTGGTTCCCTCACGATGTTTGCTTTCACCGTTAAAGCTGTGGCGACAGCGCACACGCGTCACAGTTCACACGGTGACTTCACTCCAACCTGTGTGCGCCGTCGCCACAAAGCAAATGATATTATTCTTCTCAAAACGCACATATTTCTGAAAAGTCGACATGCATTCCTGGCCTGTGGTACAGCGCAGTGTTGAAGTAGGTATTTTATGGGGTTCAGGTTCAGACTTCCCGAAAAGGAAGTCCGTTTACATACTCTGCGAGTATAGACCAAGTTGCAATAGTATGCAAGCGGCTAGTTCGAGTATACTCGAAGTCACACCGTGTTTTCACTCGGCGAGTTGCTCTCCGAGTATGTAAACGGTGCGTAATGCTGAACGCATCTGTCATCAGCATCGGGCTCTCATAATTATGATTTCATACAAATGCGATGCTGACAGTGCTTACGATGCCGATAAATGTGCGTTCAGCTTCAGCATAAAAGTACTAGTTTCGTTAAGAAAACTCGTGGCACCTCCAAAGAAAATGGGAAATTTCATCAACCTGGTAACACTACAAGAACTCTTCCATAACTATAATATGTAACGGAGATTATGCCTGGTGGGGTGGTGGTTCGGGAAATAATAACAACAGTGGGCGTTTACATCACTTTAGTCAGAAACTCATTTTAACACAGGTTTTACACTGGTTATAATTAAACACGCCATTAGAACTGATTGTCTTCAATTATCCGAGTAACAGCCAACAAATAATAGGGCACGACGGCCCAGTGGCCTCCCATCACCCCTTACAGCCACCCCAATGCCTCGCATAATCGTCTGATCCTGTTACTCGTCAATCTGATCTCACAATACAATTCACACGTCGCGTTCCGTCTTTATGTAACTACGTTCTTGTCTAGGCGTCCATAGGTTCTCTCGTGGTCCAGTTGATGGTTGCCACAAGATGACTGCTCGTTTGACGTTCAACCAGAGTGACAATGACGTTTCACTCTCATAATCTTACTTCAACGATGACAGTAGTTAAACGCATAGTGTTGCCATCTTCACAATGCGAATACACATTTTATGATCTCCGACACGGCCATCGTGACGATCTCACCGTCCTCGGTGAGGCAGCAGGGGACCATCTGGAAAGGACATAACCTTCGCAAAGTAAATGTTTCCCACTCGGCCTCCCTGACCTCAAGCCTCAAGGCTTCATAATGAAAACATAATATGTAGCAGCCAGAACGGGATAAAATTACCAAGAACTACAATCTGATAACACGATCTAGCTTTAAAAAGAAAGGCTTCATGGCACTCAAAGATAATTTAGATTACAGTTACTTTTAATAAAATCAACTTTGCCATTAACTCGATAAGACACAATTTGAATTAATAAGGTAATGAATTTTATCTCCATCATCGCCTGTTCGGCGGCATCGTTTACCTAACAACATTGCTTAACCAACGGCGTCACTTATCCAGTGGCATCACTTAACAAGCGACATCGCTTAATTAGCGACATCACTTATCCAGCGGCATCACTTAACCAGCGGCATCGCTTAACCAGCGGCATCACTTAACCAGCGGCATCGCTTAACCAGCGGCATCGCTTAACCAGCGGCATCGCTTAACCAGCGGCATCACTTAACCAGCGGCATCGCTTAACCAGCGGCTTCGCTTAACCAGCGGCATCACTTAACCAGTGGCATCACTTAACCAGCGGCATCACTTAACCAGTGGCATCACTTAACCAGCGGCATCACTTAACCAGTGGCATCGCTTAACCAGCGGTATCATTTGATCAGCGACTGCCTACAGCTCCAAGCCATTCGCACGCCACTCACAGTCGTGGCCGCACTGCGGCGGGAAATCTAGTGCCCGATCTTACGCCTACGCCTACAAATGACCTGGAGCTGCATGCTATCTGAGCGACTTGCATACTACTTACTACTCATCAACAACAATCGACAATCGGTTCACTTACTGTGAAGATTTTAAGAAATTTTTAGTGTGTTATCCCGTCTGTCTTAAAGATTCTCAAAAACAATTCAACAAATCAGTAAAGGAATTACTATCTTTGCATGACACCTTTAAATGGCAAATAGGCATTCAATTCGCTCATTTCGCTCACCAAATTCTCTCTGTGGCCTTCATTACAAAAAATCGTCAAGTACACAAACTCAAGTAACCATCAAATGTCATATGTTGACATTACGTAATATCAGCACAAACTCAACAAGGAACAATTACTGTCAGTGAGCAGTAATCAAAATTAGCTACAAAAGTATCAATACAGATCACCTGTTATATCATGTCGCCATACAATCACCGACGATGCTCATCGTAAGCCACGGTACAAGGAGCCACGATGCGCTCCCGTCAGTATCAACGAAATTAAAGACACGTAGTTGACGCCAGTCCTACTTATCTCGCATTGATGTAATTTCTAGTCACCGTTTAGACATTCGCAGGTTACATGTCCATACGACTTACATTGTCACTTAGTTTACCTGAAACACACACAAGAAAACAAAAGACAAAAACACGAAATGTCTAATTGTTATTTTTCTGAACTGAGGGCAGACGATAATTAAAGAATATCAAGATGTTTGAAAATTGAAAATTCTTGATATCATTTACAGAATGCTTCTGGTGTCACAAAACAATATACTTGCACTGACTTTGAATAACTTTGTTAATCATAATTACGTTGAAAGATACTGTACAATGACTTTATAATACTTCGTTGAATCAAGCACAAATACAACGAAACGATTTGTAGTTTACGCAAACCACCATTCTAACCAGTTCTTTCTAATCAATCTTATTTTAAGGAAATCCTTGCATGTTCCAGGATTTCGAAGCACAATAGTTTTTACTTAAGCAAGCTTAAACACAAATTCATGAAATCTTAACTTTGAACATTCTGTCAGGTGTTTTTTGACATTTCAAGATGACGGCACCATTTACACTGCTTGCCGTCCACCGTTTGTAACATCATATCTGAAAAACCTGAAATGCGGATTCTTGCAATCCGAATGAAAAGATAGTACTTTTCCCTCAAAGACACGTCTTATGAATTTTTTTTTTTTTTTTTTGTTTATTTGGTTTGTTGTCTTGTGTTGGTTTGGTGTCTTGGATGCTATTACTCCCTCGGCCATCTCTGACAAACTGAACACGTCCTCGTGTTCTGTGTTCAAATAGTAACGCACTCCGTTCCACCGTTCACTTCCACCATAATTGCTACTCGACTAAAATCGACATCTTGCGTGAGGCGAATATCTGGGGGTAGGTTCACATATTTTCTTTGTAAAATTCCACGGTTTTCATTTACTCGCGTTTACTGTCGTTACGTTTCTCATTGCAACCAATTCATTTCAATATCATCCGAACCACCGTCAGCCGTTATTGCTTATCGATGTTACACTCGCTGATGTACTTCTTCGTAAAACTTTTCGTAATGTTTTGCAAACCAACGTCAGGGTCTCGTTTGCCGGTCCGTAGGTATTGCAGTAGGTATTGTCAGATAGCCTTTTATTGGGGCTTGAGCTACATGCCACTTCTGATAACGGAGATTATGCCTGGTGGGGTGGTGGTTCGGGAAATAATAACAACAGTGGGCGTTTACATCACTTTAGTCAGAAACTCATTTTAACACAGGTTTTACACTGGTTATAATTAAACACGCCATTAGAACTGATTGTCTTCAATTATCCGAGTAACAGCCAACAAATAATAGGGCACGACGGCCCAGTGGCCTCCCATCACCCCTTACAGCCACCCCAATGCCTCGCATAATCGTCTGATCCTGTTACTCGTCAATCTGATCTCACAATACAATTCACACGTCGCGTTCCGTCTTTATGTAACTACGTTCTTGTCTAGGCGTCCATAGGTTCTCTCGTGGTCCAGTTGATGGTTGCCACAAGATGACTGCTCGTTTGACGTTCAACCAGAGTGACAATGACGTTTCACTCTCATAATCTTACTTCAACGATGACAGTAGTTAAACGCATAGTGTTGCCATCTTCACAATGCGAATACACATTTTATGATCTCCGACATATGTATAGTATATATAGGTACTAGCGCTGTCTCATGTGAGGCCACGTCGTGGCTGAATCCAGTGTCGCCAACTCTACAGTTTTAACTGTAGATCTACAGTTTTTCGATATCTTCACAGTTTTTAGTTTAGACCTACAAATCTACAGTTTTTTAGCGCGCCGTCTATTTTATTCGCTGCGTACCCAAACTTAGGAATAAAATATAGTCAACCACCACCCTACAAGACTTTACAAACAAAGTCAGAAATTAAAAATTATTATGAGTTCAATGCTACTGATGACCATTTATAGACATTTTATAAAAATATGTACGATTTTAAAAATAAAAATAACTGAAAATCAAGAGAACGTGCAAATTGAAAACGAGGCAGTTTTAGTAGAAATTGTGTAATTTTTTTTAGATTTAAAGTTGACTTACGAATACAAGTATAATTTTCTTACTATTTTATGTTGTTTTTAAGAAAAGCTGTAGATTTACAGTTTTCTTAGCAGAATTTTACAGTTTTCTACAGCTTTTTGAAAGCTTATTTACAGTTTTAACTTAGATTAGGGTTGGCAACACTGGCTGAATCTATATTATGTACCTACTAAATCTATTATATTTTTATATGTTTTTTTTTGTGTAAGGTAATAAGGAAATTAAACAATGTTATTTATAACGGTACATTTCTTTTAATTTAAGTGCACAACACTCATAAAAATATTTTAACATAATCGAAATACATATCCTGGGACCATTGAAATATAATGTCATACATCTCGAACAAAATGTGTGTCCCGCCCGGGAGGTTCGATTTTCAAAATTGAGCCCCCGCTCTCCTTTCAAAATCGAACGAATCTATTGAAGATTGAAGCCACGATTGAAGATACGCTAGTAATAAATTAATACTTCAATGCCTGGGACTATACATAACATGGACACATATAAAAATGGTCATTCCGTTGTAACGTCATCCGTCTCCAGGTACCTTTATGAAGTTATGTATCCAGTTAGAGTAATATATCCATGGTCATGGTAGGGTAGCCATAGAGCAAAGTATGTTAGCAGAAACAAAAACGACAGATAACTTCAGTTCATTTCAGCTAGAAGATAGATGCAAAGAATAAATAAAAAATAAAATTAACTAAAAGAATAAGAATAAAATAAATAACAAAATATTGATGGTATAAAGAGTATGCTCGCTACTTTCTGTGATAATATTATTTCAAATTGTTAAGAATGTTCAGCTCTGCATGTTCAGCGCCATCTACTAAACAAACTATAAAAATTATTGACATTTTAAGAAGCCAATTCGAGATGGCGCTGCTTAATTTTATCCTATAATTCCATGAATTCTTTCAATGCCAAACAAACTGCACTAATGTTACCAAAACATATGCACTGCTGTTTAAATAAATAAATTGCTGTTTTTATCGATATTATAAAAAGATTAGAAAGATTATAAAAAGAGAAAATTTGTGTAACAGTGTGACTTAAAAATCAAATTATAATATTCGCATTCTATATCGAAGCAGACCCATCTAGCGGCAGTGAGAAGAAAAGTTTCGGTCCTGTACAACTCGCATTTACGTAGCGAGTCCGTTATGTCACGTAAAACTTGCACTAAAGTCCGCTTTACAGGTATTAAGTAGTTAACTATTTAAGTAAATTAATACGTGTTAACAGACAATTTAGTAACTTTTTAGTTAATGTTACCTACTTAACTACTTAATACGTGTGAACCGGACTTAAGGCCTCTGTGGACCACACTGTGCACACTTGACAGGCCTAGGCAATATACAATCATATTAATCTATGGGCCCAGGGCAGATATAATAAAGTACTCTGTGCAGGGCAGCAAGCAAAGCAGTCAGCAAATTAAATACTAAATAGCAAACTGTCACTGTCTGTCAGTGTCTGTCACTGTCTGTCCTGTTTTCTCCCTGCAGTTCTAACCTATCACATTATTAATAAATTTTATTTTTTCTGATAAATTACACAATTCAATTACAATGTCTATAACCGTAGTTAAATACGTTGGTAGAACTACAGATTTTAAAGGCAAAACTTTGTGGGAAATTGTTGGAAGCCTCAAGAATTTTGGTGTTGGGAGATATATTGTGCGATCGGTTTTCCAGCGGTATCCTGAACCAAGTTTTATGAAGATTGTAAAAGTAGAAACATGCCCTGATGAGGTAAGTATCCATTTAATAATTAATGGTTTGGCTGGGTATCAAACAAGACTTACAATCTTGCTTAGTTCACTTATTTCTATTTATTTACATCTTGATTTATAATATATATCAGTGGTATAAAATTACAGGAAAGGCGCAGAGTAAGAGTGTGGGTGGAGAAAACTTTTAGAGGTAAAACATTACCAAAATTTACTGAAATCTACCGCACATCTTACAAACCTGATTATCAACTAATCCCAAAAGATGAGGAAGCTAAACTATTGGAGTCTCTTAAAACATCAGAAAAGCCAGTTGAACTTATCTTACCTAATACTATTGAGATGCCACCTTTGATGAAGAAATTTATTACCAGAGACCATGAGATGAAGGGCTTAGAGGTAAAGTATATTGTTATTTATTTATTTATTTACTCAATAGAACCACCAACAGAATTACATGTAATACATGATCCAATAATACAAAGGCTTTAGGTTACTATACACACATAATTCCACTTATAGGCAGTCACAGCATGCATGTTGAAACTATAAAGAGTACGATAATATAATACTATAAAAACAAGCAAAGAATTGGGCTCAGCTTTAGAACAGGGAATGTTGAAAAATTGGTTCAAAATTTTTTTTTTCGGTAGATTATATTATTAAATGTTGATTACCAAAGTTTCACTTTACGGAAATTTATAGTTTAAGAGATATGAATTTTTAAAATATCAAATTATTCCGAATTATTTGCATACATTTATGACATAATATGCCAAAATGCAACAGCCATCTTGAATATCATGTCAATTCAAGGGGTTATCTGTCAATTAAGCTTCAATTTCTGACAGTAGCTGCCATAAATCGGCCATGATAGTCGTCAAATATGTCAAATAATCTCATCATTCATTCATTGTCTATACTCGCGTTTGAGAACATCATTGTGATCGCGCTTGAGAATTTTCGTTGAATACAACAACTATCATTAAAGGCAAATTATTTTGATTCCCAGACATCAGGTCACTAAAGCGAGGTCACTAAAGCTTGCCTCAGGAAAATCAACTGAACTCAAATCGAAAGAAGGATAGGTTAGGTTATGGTTGTCTGATTTTATTTAGGAGAAAAATAGGAACCCCGCGAAGCGGGGTTCCGTCGACATCTATGGCGAAGCCCCTTGCCGTGAAAAAACAACTGAACTCAAATCGAAAAAAGGATAGGTTAGGTTATGGTTGTCTGATTTTATTTAGGAGAAAAAGGAACCCCGCGAAGCGGGGTTCCGTCGACATATATGGCGAAGCCCCTCGCCATGAAAAAACAACTGAACTCAAACCAAAAGAAGGATAGGTTAGGTTATGGTTGTCTGATTTTATTTAAGAGAAAAATAGGAACCCCGCGAAGCGGGGTTCCGTCGACATCTAAGGCGAAGCCCCTCGCCATGAAAAACCAACTGAAATCGAAAGAAGGATAAGTCACATATTTGTGACTGATACAAACAGTTTAATGTACCTTTTTGTCATTTCTGGCGTTTAATATTTTGGTACTGAGGTTAGAAAAGTTATTTTCCATTTTCTCGGAAATGGTGCATCGCTGAGAGTTGCGAGTGGTATCGTTGTAATCAGGAGCGAATCCTTTATAAACGTATGATTAATAAACAATGAAATAGCCAAGAAATACCTTAATAAATTATCTTGATATTTTTTTTTCAAATTTTTTTTTCTCGAAAACTAAAAGTTTCCGTAGATTGCGGTATTCAAAAACGTGTTGTACACCCCCCCTCCTCCCCCCAAAAAAAATTTCATTGAAATTGGCGTCATTCCCTGTTCTAAAGTGCTTCCAAGAATTGAAGTTAGTTAACAGATAATATGACTAATCTAATGTCTTTGTTATATTCATTATTTTAATGATTTTATTTCTGAATTTTATAAGATTATCGCCAAAAAGAATAATAGTTTTGTCTTTAGACAATATTTCTTGGTAATGTTTACTTATTATAGGTATTATGGAATTTTTCCCAAGGTTGGTCCAGTAGGTATTATGAGTGAGCAGTGTTATAGGACTCTGCGGTAACCGAGATAATCCGTATCATGCAATCCCCACACAATAAATACCCACAAATGATTATGAGTATTGTAATCCATCTTAGATGTGGATAAGCATTAAAAATCTGATCTAAGTATGTGGCTTGCTGATCTAAGTATGGCCAGCTATAAGTGGCTATATTATATATGACCACTGGCCACTTATATGCCGCATCAAGTCCACTGCAAACTTGACAAGTATACTTGATCGTGTATGGCCAGCATTAAAGGTGCCTTACTGTTCAAGCATTCTTTGTTTCTTCTTATTTTAAACATGCTTAGTATCAATTGAGTATAGTAATTGGTTGGTAAATCAATATTTAGCACATCATTACATGTATAATGCTGTCATAAACAGATTCTTTATGTTATACCTTATAAATAAGAATGAGTAGGATAAGTATAATTGAAAAAAGGACATGTTCGAAATTGCGGATTCCGTTAGTTCTACAGTAAATGCCCCCCTGACCGACCAGGTGGACTGACGACCTGAAGAAGACAGCGGGCATCCGCTGGATTCAGAAGGCTCAGGACCGGTCAGATTGGCGCAAGTTAGGGGAGGCCTACGTCCAACAGTGGACCTCCAAGGGCTGATGGATGGATGGATGGATACAAAAAATGAGGTCATAGGACAAAGTGACTACTTTTTTATTCCACCAAACTATAAACTAACTCTTTAACTTATGCCCACTTTCACCAACAGCCCTTAAATTTTAAGGGACACCTTAGGCTAAAATAGGTGTCCCTTTACATTGATTAACACTTAAACGTTAAGAGGTCCCTTAAATTTTAGGGAGCCTGAATTTTGGCACCCTATACCGAATTCCTAACTAGGTGACACATTTGACAATTAGGTGACAATTGAATTTGTCAAAAGAGCCATAAAGTACAACTGACATTAAGCACTGGCACACTTAGCACAGAATAAAATGCAATTAAACTTAAAGAAATTTAATGAAATTCATGAAACTTGATGATTAAACACAATTATTAATACCTGTGTAACATAAAAAATATGCTGGTGAAATCGGGCATTACTCTACTCCCATTTAGCAAAATGGTATAATAATATAATTTACTTACATGACATGAAATAATTATAATATTAAATTAATAACTAACTGCTACTGGAATGGAAATACTACTCAATGGAAAAAATGTCAAAAAGATGCTTTGAGCTTTTAAATTGGCTCCAAATGTGTTAGTTATATTGATACTACTAAGTTCATAATAATTTGACTATGTTACAAATGTCGACGGAGCCCCATTTGACGGGGCTCCTTTTTCGCTTAAATAAAATCGGCAAACCCTAACCTTATTAAACTTTCTTTCCTTTTGTTTGCAGACGGTAAAGGAGTATGTGATGCCTCTGTCCTACAACCACAGTCCTAACAGGGTGCACAGAGTAACGGAAGGTGATGAAAAACCCACTATTCAGTTCACAATGGGCCTTGGGAAGCCGGCAAGTCCTTCACTGTATGAAGGTTTATCACTTCAAAATTAAATAATACACTAGTTTTTAAATACATACTGTAAATTGAAAATAATTTGGTAGTTCTTATAATGATTACAAATAAAAATATTGAAAAGTATATTGAGAGTTTTAATTAATTATAACATTAATTTTTCGTAAAATTTTGGGTGGATGCAAACTTTTTGGCTAAAAATGGATTTATTTCCATATCAGGACGGGTCTTTTCCATTTCTAATTTCTGAAAACATACAAATTAAATTAAGTATAAAGTAGGTAGGTACTTTTACTAACAAGACTGACTTAAGTATAATAAATCTATTATGTAACAAAAAATGCTATTTAGACTACTATACCTTATAGTACCTTATAAATATTTTTATATAAATTGCCGATAATCGCGTAGATTTTATCCATCTAAGTAGTGGAGTAAGGTAAGTGGTCAATGATCTTCGGTAATTAGGGTATTAAATTGCATTTTACTGCAATAGACAACTGCTACCTCAGTTGTAAACCAAACTGTACTGAACAAACCTTCCAGAACTCGCGCATTTCCTGGACTTCCTCTTCTCTCTGCACAAAGTATTGCCGTACCGTTTTTTGTATCAATGTAGCCGCGTAGTCCTCCGGCCACAGCCAGGATTTAGGGTAGTAAGGTCTGGGACTGTAAAAATGTAGCTGTCTATTCATATCAGCGTTGCCATTGGAAAGGGGGCAAGAAAAAGTCATGTATCTAGTCTTCACAAGGTCCGTGACGTGGTTTGTGAAATCTAGAGGAATGAGTGTCCCCTATCTAAGGTGCCTTTCGCAGAATATGAATACTGCTAGACTCTCCGTGGTGTGATGTCCGAGAGAGAGGAGAGTCCGGTATGGGCCGCCGATGGCCGCGGTGTCAGGTAAGACAAGTGTGTGGGGACATTGTATTAGAGATATATGTTTAACGCGAGGTTCACGCCCGAGCTAAACTACGTTATCGAAGTTTTCTATACCTACGCTCGCATATAAAGAAGTTCCGAACACGAAGTATTGGAGGCGGCTGATCCACAGGCACGTCCATCTAGCTTGGCGACAGATCTCCCATTGCTAAAAGGGTCTACAACTGCTTATGGACTCAAAGCCAACCTCCATGTTTTTGTTGTAGGTACTCTGCTAAACTACGAACGAAGCCGTGGTGAGCGTTCCCTTCTGTTGAAGGTCAATTGGGGTCTATTCCACTCAGTTTAATGAAAACGGTACTGTTGCATGTACTTTGTTTAGTTCTAAACGGTTCCCTAGCTAGGTATCCATTGTAGTGTAAAGGATGGTCCCCTGCTTTTTTGGTCATTCATGCTTCGGTCATTTGAGGTTGCTGCTCAAATAAATAAGAAAATCTAATTAATCTGAAGATGCTAGAGTGAAAGAGAAAATATTGAACTTACTTAGTTTTGAGGTGCTCCCGGACCCAAGGCATGTTAAACAAGTGCATATTTACTTCTTTACGTCCGGGATATCGAGGATTGTTATTCCATAAAACCTGTTAAAATCATTGTTTTTATTTATGTCTGTTAATCTTTTCCTCTAATCATTATAATGGCCAGTATGTTTGAATGACTTAAGTTTGGCATTTATCTTCTCGTCAAAACGTATTTATGTATGACAATTAAATGTTTTCATGATTTACAGCGGGTGCGATCGATAGTTGGATGGGTAGAGTGCTTGTGGCAGAATTTTCTTAAGCGTGTCCGTGTTGCCGTTCGTGGCACGTAAAGCTGTTGGTCCCGGACATCCTGGTTGTATTCGTAAGATTGGTAACAGTCGGAGGCCTTTTGGCGGCATAAAAACTTCTGACACTAACAGGACTTAGTTGATGGAGGACCATCAATCTGCATTGGAGCAGTGTGGTGAAGTATGCTCTAGGAGTCTAGGCCTTCTCAAGAAAAGACCCGTACTCACTAGTGGGCCATTAATAAGCTGAGGCTAGGTATTAGGTAGGTATGTTGGAAATTTTTAACAGGCATAGCCGCTCTTCCGCCATTTTAGCCAAAATATAAATGACGGGGAAGCGGCTTATCCACTAAGGTTCTATCTCCTTTAGATCCCGTAGAAAATTTTTTTCTAAGTTGTAATCAATTTTAAACGTATTCCCGTTATCGCACCTGGGCTATGTGGTCAAGACCATTGAAAAAACACTTTTGTCTAATTAACGCTTCCCATAGCTTCGCTTTATTGAGTGTTTCTTCTAGAGCTGGCAAGAGATGAACAAAAACTTCGTTCTTTATGTAATCACATTCTGTTTCTGAAATAATGTAAACGGTAACAGTTATCTTCATTGCTCACATTCATATAATACAGCTTTAGAGATATACTTAGGTGTACCAGTGGACAAGCGGCAACTCATAGCTCTTCCGTTTGTCGGCAACACGTCGGTGACACCCCTTGTGATACAAATGTACCTATCTACCTACATGAGCGATTATCAGTTATCACCAGTACCATTATTATTCAAAATATTCAATCTGCACGGTATTCAGCTAGGTATTGAAATAAGAAGTTGAAACTAAAGTAATTACGGAGTTCTTACTAAGAAAGCATGACTTTGGTACAAGTTTTTGCTTGCTCTGCATATATTCCTCAATTTCTTGGTACGCTTCATCACTTTCCCTAAGAATTTGTTGCCAATCAGCACCTCTAGTCTTCTTTATCACAACCGGGAATTCGATCTCGGAGCACGGCAGGCTGTCGGGCAATGTGAACGTCGCTAAGGTATCCACTTGTTCGTTTGTTACAGATTTTGTGTCCTTAGCTTTCTGTTTACGATCTGTCGCCTTTCCTGCCATACTTTATAATAAATACAACCAAAATAATTCGATAATATAAATTATATTATTATCTGCTTTTCCAATTGCACATTTGGGGCATTGACGTTTCTGTCACAGAGTACTTAATCACTACGTTTTGTTTCTGTCACGTTTGTGTAAACAACCACTCAGTTGCGGTGATTGATTTATTATTTTTTTGCAGATTTATTTTTGTAGATTGTAATAAAAATGGCATAAGTGCTTTAAGGATATAAAACGTGATAAAAGTGGTAAAATATAGGTATAAACCTACCTACAACTCTTTATGGACTGAGTGAGAACAAATCTGAAAATTAGAAACATATTAAAGTAAAATTTCTGAGACGCAGTGTGGAAAATTGTGTAGGTATTAAACTTTAAGAATATTCCTTTATTCTGAAAAATAAACGCGTATAAAACTATAATAATAATACCTCATAATTGAATGTTACGTGTTCTATGACTACCGACTACCGTATCTTGATCGCAAAATGTATTTGTATAATAAATACCACTCAACTAGCTTAAGTATCTTGACCGGGATGTTTGCTTTCAGAAAAGTACCTTCCTAGTTGTGATATTTATGTAACTCTTACTGTAAATAATGATTTCTTACAGGTGAAAGGAAAAATTATGAAAAGAAACATTAAGAATATTTTTCATATTTACTTATTTATTTTATAAAATCTGCATAAGCAATTACTCGCATTCTCTGAGCATTACCGCTCAAAGATAAAGAATAAATTACATATAAATTAATTTATTACTACTAAGTACCTATTTCATATTTGAGTCGAAAATAATGTCATGATTCACCTTTCACCACAAGGAGTATCTAATATTGTGTGAATTTTCCAGTAATTTGAGAGATCCAATCTAAGTAATGAGCAACTTTGACGTAGACGCCGGGTACACCAGGTTGTCCACATCCGATGCCCCAAGACACGACGCCCACTAATTGCCAGGTTCCACCACGTTCACAGACTAGAGGACCACCGCCGTCGCCCTTGCACGCGTCCTTCCCTTCTTCACCGCCCGCACAAATAAATCCTGGGTTCAGCTCATAATTGTAGCCCAACCTAGTTTGTCTCAGCTGCTGCTGACACTGACCGTGGCCTACTACAGGCACGTCGACTTCCTTCAGGATGTTCTGGTACTTTCCATAATCTCCGAATGCGTCTTTTCCCCATCCAGTAGTCCAACATCTTTGTCCTGCGTATTCTGTGTATTTGTCGGGCAAGCAAGCGGGACTGATGTGCGGATACTTGGTCCATTCTACGGGGTGATCTAATTTCAGAATTGCTAGATCGTTGTCCAATGTTCCGGCGTAGTAAAGTGGATGCACGTGTACAGATAATACGTCTCTTTCAATGTATGGGTAGAATTCTACGTCGTGATTGACATCCCATTCGCCAAGACGAACTCTTAGATCGAAGCCTTGGTATCTACGAAAGAAAAGATTACTTTATTAAAATAGGTGATTAATTAATATTCGTTGAAAATACTGACATAAATAAATTTGTTTTGTGATATATTATTTTTGTTCAAATGCACTTATTCTTATTATAAAACAAACTGATACTTACGATTTGATACAATGTGCTGCTGTTATAATATGAAGTCCGTCGATGAGTGTTCCTCCGCAAACATAAACTGATTCTTTCGGGTCTTTCTTCAAAATAGCCACTTGCCACGGGTATTCTCCAAATTCACTATCACCGTCGACGTATTGTGGAGTCTTGATTCTTCCATTAATGCCTTGTGAATGTCTGATTCCACATTGACCACGGTTCCCTGCTTGAGGTCTTAGAGGTCGACGACAGCACACTTGATTTGGCTTGCATTGTTGGATTTGAGGTCGGCCGAAATATCCTTGACGCTATAAAAAAGAAAAGGTGATGGTTGAATTAAACGTAAAATTAAGATTGAACCTACTGGACTATGGAAATTAGGACATATAAGTAATATTTAAAGAAAACTATGGATACAGTATATTCAAAATCTGTCTAAAACGCAATCAAGTTATTCAGATCGCCTGAAAAACTATGTTTTTTACAACATAAAGTTTTAAATTTAAAACTTTCAATATTATATTCATGGTTTAGATTACCTCTTGAATCGTTTCATTTGATGGGTTACCAGAAGAAATGTCTCGCTTCTTCCTTCTTTCGGGAAATTTGATAGTTTGGCCTCCCCGGTTTGCCCCAAGGTTTTTGGAAGGAACTGACAAGGAGCGGGAGTGGGCATAGCGGTTGGCATATAAGTTTTGATTATTATTGAAACTAGCATTAGCAGATCTTTCGAATCCATAACCTTGGTTCGGATTGTAATCTAATTGATCATCATAATGATTACCGTTATCGTCATCGTAGTAATCTTCATTGCCTACGGATTGTTCAGGAGTGTTGTATGGATGTCCTCGTGAGTACCCATCATAATAGTTGTGTTGCGGTGAATAAACTGGTCCACCGTCGTAATGCGGAGAATAATGTGGACCATGAGAGTACGGAGGATGTAAATGCGGCTTATGTTGATAAGGATAGTAAGGGTTGTGGTGGTGGTAATGTTCGTGTTTGTTCAAAAGGTACAGTTTCTTCTCGTGAAATAGGTGACCTAATTTGTTAACTACGTGCTCGTTCGGTGTTACGTGTAAATTAACAAATGGTTTAATTACTTTTTCCCCATAATCATCCTTCGTTACTTGTACGGATAGTAAAGGATTTACGGAAAGCAGACCAAGATTTATGCCTCCACTGTTTAATGCAGGGCCATAAGGATTATATACAGGGTTCGAGTTAAAGGGATTGATTGGATATCCACCATGGGAAGGCTGGGGCAACCCAAAAGAGACACCAAACGTGGGCTGCACTTTTTTGTTGTTATTTCCGCCATTGTCGCCGTAGCCGGCCAGTCCGAGAAGGCGCTGTAGTAATATTTACTAATAAATTACTCAATACCAGTTTACTTAATGAATCGAATGTTAGATTGTCAGTGCCCAATGTTTAGTTGTCCTTTTGTAAGCTGTTTCTAAGGCGTAGATTTCTGCTAACATTTAACATTATCAAATTTAACGCGATGGTGGCATTGTTACCCCAGTCTTCTATGTGGTAAGTAGGAATATGAATGAAAAAAATGGATGGGAAGAAATAATTAATTTTGGATGAAAAGTAATTAAAATGAAATGTGTTAATTACATAAAAAAGTTGTTAGTTGACGTAGGAGTTGAGTTGAAAATATGTATATGAATTAACTTACCGGCTCTATTTCTTTCGTTGCTTCCGCCCCGTTGTCGTTTTGAACTTCACGTTTTGCTACAGTTTTGTCTGCAGTGGAGTTTTGTACGGTGTCCACCTTATCAGCGGATACGTTTGTAGTTTTATTTAGATTATCTAATTGTTCTTCAGTTAAAGCATCGATTTGACTAAACTTGTTACGGGGATCAATGGGCAAGTACAAGCCATCTTTACGGTCGATAATTTCTTGTGCTGGGCATTGATCGTAATTCACGCAAACACACTCAAGCCCTTGGGCTTTCGGTTCATGATAACTTTCTTGATACTGGTTACTCTGGCCAAATGTAGCTGGTCCAGGATTGTAAATGTTGTTGTTATTTGACCCAACATGAAGCTCCTTTTTATAAAATTCGCCATTTTGGGAGGCATAGGCACCTAAAGAGTTGCCATACTTCTGGTCTTCAAAGGCATTATTGCTAAATTGGTTTGGTAAACCTTGTGTTAATAAACTGGCACTACCTTTGTTGATATTGCTGTGTCCGAATTGAGAACCATAGATAGTATCCGACTCATAAACTGGTTTCAGATTTGATTGGAAGTTCCCTGACATTGGTTTAAAGCCACCATTGATTCCACTGTAGTCGCCCCCAGTAGCAGTCAGAATCCCGGAAGATTCTTGAAGATGTGCTTGGGAAGCTAAGTGTCCTACGGATCCAACAGGTATAGCAACTGGTTTGATGATAACTTTTGGATCTTTGTCAGCATCACTATGTACATAGTGATGGTGTACATGTTGCTGAACAACTGAGTCAGGTTTTGAAGTACCTTTGTTATATGTTGGTTTTGGAGTTTGGTAAGCATAAGGTTCATCGTTTGTATAGATAGGTGGCTTTGTAACATAATTTGCTTCATGGCCATTGTACAAGCCGCTACTCTGAGAGAATTGGTAGTTACTGTTAGAGACTCCATATTTATCAGCGAATCCTGGACGAATGTTAGGGCCATATCCGTTTCTTTTAGGAGGAGCACCTTTGTATGGTCGAGAAGGGTATGGCATAGGTTTCGCAGGTCCATAGGCTCTAGGTGGTCCTCGGATTGGGATTGAAGCTACTGGTTTTCCAATAGGTTTAATATCGACAGGTTGTGCATAAATAAGTTCGTCCGGTGAGACATAAGTTCTTTTTTCTTGGGTATCATCTTCTTCACACTGAAATGAATAAACACATTTATTAATTACCACCAATTTAACAGTCCTTTAGTTGTATTATATAATTTATATATATCAGCAAATGTTGCTGTGTGAATAATGAAAATCATGCTTACTTGAATAAGTCCAAGAGTACAAAGTCTTCCCTTGATTAGGTTTCTTGCCTCAGCATCGTCTCCGGCATCTAGAGCTTCCTTTATCGTTGGATCGCTGTATACATCATCGAAACCACCTAAGCTTCTTCCTTGTTTATTGCTGACCAATTCATCTACAATATCATCGAGAACAGAACCATCAGCCTCAATGTTTTTGTCTTGAGCAGCTGCCATTTCTTCGCCTTGCAATAGTTCGGCAGGTTTATCTTTTGCTTGGTCCTTTCCATCGTTGGCTTGGTCGTCAGCACCCCAGGACCATTGAGCTTCTGTTTTACTTATTGCTAACGATAGTAGGACGCAACTTAGTATAAACCACCGCATTGTCTGTAATAAAAATATGATTTAAGATTTCTGGTCTCCTTTTGCATATGGAATAGTGTCGACGTTTCGAAACTCTGTTAGGTAGGCGGAGAATCACTTTTACTTTCGCGGACAGCGGTTATATAAGCTTCCATAATGTCAGCGCTCCGTTGCACCGAGCGGGTACAAGCAGGGGCCTGCGAAAGCACTCACTCTCTCATGTTATACTAGAGAGAGGTTACGTGTACCGATTAAGTTAAGACGCATGTCGTAGTACAAATGAGTTTATAATATCGTCTTCCGTAAACAACTGTTACAATTTTTGCTGTTTAATTTATATATTAATTTTATTATTTGGACTTGGAGAAATATAGCTTAATAGGAAAAGAATGCTTAGAAGGTGTTAAAGGTCCAAATTATGATAGTTTTGACGGTGTTCGTTATTAAAAATACAGTTATTGGGGTCAATGTCGCTGAAAATTGGCACAAGACATCAGTAAGCAAAACGCGTCTCTTGATGCGTCATAACTTCTCGTAACTGCTTCTACTCGTATCTGTGATGTAACTTCCGAAATGTAGCTCAATGTTTATGCAATACACGTTACAACACCATCAACAACAACAAGCGCAATGCTTCTATATTTTTGACTAGTATATTATGGTATAAAATATTTGTTGTTAAATTCGTATTTGCGACTTTAAATTGAAACTTGAATTAGAGTTGTTGGACTTGTTTGGTAAGGGACGGTAGGAAAGCCCTAACTTATCAAACCCGTGGGAATAAAACAAAGAACAATGTAAGTAATTGAAAGTTCTGAATGCATTGTAATCCAGGTATTCATGTGTTGGAGTAATGCCTCTTTATGGTTCACTGAGAAGAGAAAGCGTTCGCAATGTGTACTTATGTCTCTTTCGGTTTGTAGAAGCGACCAATTAATTTGAACCCGTGCACTTAGATTATATAAAAAAATTTAGGTATTTTACACAAATGGTTTTAGAAAGAATCGAATAACAACGTTATAAACATGTTACTTTTATATATCTTGTAGGTGATAATATAATACGTACCCTACGTTTTTGTTTCATATCGCACCTTCAGTAGAAAAAGGCATAAGATGAAAATTGCAATTTTACAGAAGAGCAAAAAACTGTTAAAATATTTGAAACTAGTCAAATGAATTAACATAACGATTTCTTGCACAAAACCGTCAGGATAAAAAAAATTAAAAAAAGAAGCATATATGCAGGTTTTGTCCCTCTTTCCAATCATATTAATAACTAAAACTCAACGTAAGACGACTTATGCTTTTTTCCACTGAGGGTGCGATATGTCGTAAATCGTGAGTACCCATTTCATGATTAGAAGAAGAAAATCCACAATGAATTAAGTTACATGCTATTTTGGTCATGCTATTTTTGTCTGATTGGTGATCACTTTTTTGCCATTATCTTAAAAATACTTTTCAAAAAATTTAATTTTTTCACATTAATTTCAATAATCAAGCTAACGTTTGACAAATTAATTGAGTAGATTTTTATATCACATAATTATTTATTCCGATTTCACTGAGATAATTGTTTTTCACTTATATTCCACTACAATCGCTTCACAATAACGCATCAAAAATACTTATTTTTAAATATGAACACTTTTCAAAACTAAACTTACTTTTGTTAATCCACTTCTTTGTTTATCACTTATTATAAAATTAACTTTTTAAGTCAAATCCGACACTTAGCCGACGCTGTGTTTGCGTCCGAATGGCTGAGACATTTACCACCACGACGCTTTATACTTCGACCAACGCAAAGATGCACGCAGCCCGATTTTGTAAGATGATCGACTCCGACTTGTACCACTATACACTATGAATGATTTCGTCGATCAAAAACGGTCACATCTTGCTAGAAAACTTTAGCTTGGAAGTCGTCGTACACGAAAAATGTCGTATCGTGGTAAGGGGCGTGACGTCAAAGCGTGTATCATTGATCAACCCTTGTTCATTCACGGACGTGTTCCGAGTAGAAGTTGGCCAATAAAAATATTGAGGTCAAATTTGCGGATCTCTTTAACCTTTGTTGTTATCTATAATGGTTCTAAATAATTTAAGACTATGCTAAATGCCAAATTAAGATTATGCTTTGTCACATTGGAGACTGTAAAATCTGTACATACTTATAGGTTACATTTTTCAAAATTGTAATGCAGGTCTGTTTACTTTTTCAAATTATAGAATACTAGGAAATCGTCCTCACTTCGCTTCGGGAAAAATAGTAAAAAAATATATAATATAGCCTATGTCACTCGGGAATAGTGTAGCTTCCCAACAGTGAAAGAATTTTTCAAATCGGTTCGTCAGTTTCGGAGCCTATTCAATGCAAACAAACAATCAAATATTTCCTCTATATAATATTAGTATACTCGTAGATAACATTTCAATTATTGTCAGCTTGATTGTATGTTTGGCTATTAAGAATCAAGATCGTGAAAATCATTGAACACATTAGGATGTTACTTTGAATATTTATAACTTTCCATCCTGGGAAATGTAGATCCAATTCCCAAAGTAATACATACATGCTATAAGTTACCTTGGAAGTTTTGTCATAAATTAAGTTCTGTTAGAAGTTAGGATAAGATCTTTGGGGTAATTTTTTATAGCTACCGCATTGAAGTATTGTTGTAAGTTGTATTTTTTTATTCATTAAAATCTGGAACTTCTAAACACAAAATGATGAAATTTAGGAAACGCCTTGCAAAGTAAAACTGATCCACAATTCTTCTAGATGTGGTTCCTTAATAATGAATAGAAGCGTTAATTATATTATAAAGCATATAAGATTTAAGTTGTGTTAATAATTTTTATGTGATAGAATAAGAGGTCAATGATACTAGAATACCTACGTAGGTACATATATACTTAGTATCTGTAGAGGCGCTCATAGCCCGATAAATTGTGTGCATCATGATTGATTAATATTTACTGCCGGCGAAGAACCCATGATTTGTAATTTGTTTTTTTAATAACAAGATAATTCTGATATTTTTTATCGATAAACTTAAGTTTATCGTAAATTAAGTAACTCAGTTGTTAGTTAGATGGGCGATTCACACCTGAAATCCCCACCAAGAAGTCCCCATTGGTGGGATGGATGATCGTTAGTGAAAAAGTTTTGAGTGATCCTCTTTATCAGAGGGCAAAGACATGGAGAAACACATATTTATCACACTGTGAAGAAGAGTCAACTTTATTTTATTGAGTCTGCTTGTTCATGATCCTGGTTGATCCTGTGATCTAATTATTTATATCTACGCCCTTCTAGTCTTAGTTCTTGATAGGTTCTGAAATATAAATATGATTCAGATTAAGTATGCATGGTCTTGTATGTGCAACACGAACAAATCTTGCAACTCACATCCCAATATGGAAACATCTACTTTGTTATTGAAGTGCGTATTGTGACACGTTATCTAACTGCGCGCTGCGTCGCTCTGCGCCCGCGCACCTTCCAAATTAGAATCTCCCGCCAAAAGTGGTTATAATTGTCGCGAACTACTTTCACTGGAGAATCGTTCGCACCAGAAAGGATAGGTAACCTACTTGTAACGTGTTTTCAATTTGTTATTTATTATTGTTTGCTAAGAACTTGATTTCAATCAATTAATCTTTAGCTTGGGCTTGCTTAGGTGGTGTTCCTGTACATATATTTGGGAGGGTTCCTGGCCGATGAACGGACTCTCTTCTACTACACTGCTTCTACTCTACGTAGCTCCTTTTCCTACTTTTTACTCTTATGCCTTTAGTGCGACCAAGTTTAACAATAGGAATTGCAAACAAACTGACCTGTTGATTTATTCATGTGAATTGTGTTTTCCTACTGTGATATAAAAGACATCAACGCGGCGCTGCTACGTAGCACTTTTTGAATCGTGGAACAACGTAAGAAATATCTGTTCTTTAATATTTATTTACCTATTTTTATTTGAAAAAGGATAGTAAGTGCTATTCATACATGTAATATCTACGTAACATATGTAAATCACTAAAAACTACCTATGTACTTGTATAATAAATTCACTAAATATAACAATAAGATTATGAATCGTGTTGTGTGAATAGTTAAATAATATTATGCTAGTAGGATTATATTTCTAATTACGTCAGCTCAAATTGGCTTCCGTTATGAGTACAAAATTGGGGACATGTATGTAATTGCTGCTATCACTTTAAACTAGACTTGATAGCTTAATCACACTTCTACCCAAATTGACTAAAGTAAAGATAACAATACATATTGCGTATAAGATTCAGAAAACTCAGAACCGGTCAGCGTGGCGCAAGTAAGGGGAGGCCTATGTCCAGCAGAGGACCTCCAAGGGCTGATGGATGGACTGCTTTTAGTGAGAATCAAAATTTTCTTAATTTCATAACTAAGCATTTTAATTGTCACATATTTCATTAGCTGTATATTTTAATTTTTTTTCTACCATGGAGAAATAGGCAACAAATATTCGACGGGATCGAACCAGGATCTTTCGGTTGCACGCTCGGGTACCCACTTGCACAAGAGCAACTGGAAAGCCCCCCGATGCAACGCGAACCGGACCTGGCAGCTGACGGCACCACGCGCTGCGCTTGCGCAAGAGTTCGCTGAACCATTTCTATGACTGCAATTGTGCTTGCTTGCCTCCGGTTACGTCGAAGCGTGTTTGGTGTAATGGATGCGATCAATCAAATGTTAGGAAAATACTATGTTTAAATGTGTTTATGAAGGTCACATAAAATTTTATTTAATGATTTGTTAAAAAGAGAACTATTTTTAGGGTTCCGAAGTAAAATGGGAACCCTTTAGTTTCGTCTTATCCGTCCGTCTGTCCGAAGTAAAGCGCCGAGACCCTTAGTAATAGAAAGCTCTAATTTGGTATGGATATAAATATTTAAAAATTACAACTAAGAGTCTCGTCGCTATGATTCGGACAGGCAGATAGACGCGACGGACAGACAGACGGACGGACGGACGAAACCATAAGGACGAAACCATTTTACTTCGGAACCGTAAAAACAGAACATATAGGACATAGGTATGTCATATGTCTACTATATGGGTAGTTTTGTAAGTATAATATGGTTTCACAATATGGATGTCCATTTACACCTTCTTTACTTTATTATCAAATGATGATATCATAATTCTTTTGAATTCTTGGCGAAGTTGAAAAATTTTCAATATTGTACACATTCCAAGTAATGACACAAACACACGTCAGTCTGTCGTTACCAAACTTTATTCACGCTTTCTGCTTGCCATGATTACTAAGAAGAAAGAATGATACAGTAAAAACGACATAGGTTTGCGATGGAGTAAGATTTTCGTCGATACTCGTTTGACTAGATAATATTACTAGGTACAATGCACTTGAGTGCATCGAACTCAAGTTCAAATTATTGCATAGTAGGTTTTGAAAATCATACCATTTTAAAGCGTATTCTGATACTAATAAGGTGTAATATTTGCTGAAACAATTGGGATTGATGTGTGTCCAAGATTTGATTGGAGTATGCCTTCGTCCGGTGATTTAATAGATGCCGTAGGCGCGGCGATGATTCAATGTTTACTGGTTTTATGACGTCTTCATGTACCTACTGTCACTAATTATATAAATGCATCTTATAATATGAGATTCAACGAAGAAACGACGCATACACGCAATACTACTCCAGTTACAGTAATTCATAATCTGATACGCATATTTATTCATAAAATTTTATCGTAACCTTAAAATAATCTCTTTTTTTTTATTATGTTGTTTATATTCTGTCTATACTGCTACTGAAATAACCCCCACGGTCAGTTACTGGGAATCAGTGTTGCAAGTTTGAGAACACGGATTTTCCGAACTCTGTCTATTGCAATATGCTGCGGAGGCCGTATGCGCCTTATTCATAAGACAAGAAAACTGCGGAGTTGCTAAAGAGAGCGCCTGTCATCTCGTTCTCATATGATCTTTTTTAATAAAAATCACTAAGAGAAAAACATTTGTAAAAACTATTTGAAACAATTCAAAAACTACCTGAAAATAAGTGTGAATATTTTCAATTAATCTTTTACTAACTAAGTTATTCTAAATACGTACGTACATACTCTTTGTTATTTCAACTTATTAATAATATAGTAGTAAGTAGATATACAGAGAATGCAGTAGGTACTCCTTGGCGTCTGTAGAGTAATTAACAATACGACCTAGTTTTAACCGATTATAAGACGCTACGTAACATTACGCTTCCCTAGGGTCTGAGCCAAGGCCTCCCTATGGAATTTTATACTGAATACTTGTCTGTTTTTTCATACACCATTTAAGAATTTCCAATAAAATTAATTATGATGTCGCAATATCGTTACACGCGAAATAAAAATATGTTTAACGGATTAATATACTACTAATAACACAAGTCTAGCATTTAATCTTTGTTGTTATTGTTGTAAAGACCCACTTTTATTGAGGTGATTTTTGGCGTCGCGCAATCGGTGCAGTTATGTAAAAGTTTTAGTGAGAACTCGACTCCTTAGCGTTCATAGTCTAATTGATTCGACGACCTACTTTTGGCCGATTGTCAGACGCTACGTAATACTGGGCTTCCCTACGATTCCTGTCAAGGACTCGCTGCCCAATTATATTCTGGATGCTTGTGGGTTTTACCACTAACAATCAAAGTAATGCCAGTCAATCAATATTAGGATTGCACAACAACAATGCACGCGATAGTGCAACAAAAATGTATTGGTTAAATAAATTAAACTAGATTTTTTTTTCATAACTGTCAATCATCTAGGAATTTGATTAACAATTGTTATTTTTACTCGACTGACAGGAAGGATTATGTTTTTTGCGCGTATCTTGTATGTAAGTATATTTATATGTATGTGTGTATGCATGTAATATTCTTTATTACCTCATATCTGCCAAACCGTTGAACGGATTTATGCAATTAAGATATCGTTGAATTTGTCTTGATAATCCAAATGTTCTTAGATAAGTGAAATAAAAAACCCAAATGTTGTGGCTGTGAGATGCCATTGTTTGAAGCTAAAAATTCGTTGCCTACGGACATTAGCAACACCAAAGAAATCAGATGCGTTCAAAGAAAGAAGGGATAATTTCAGAAATAAACCGTTTCTTTTTGTTTAGGCAACGGGTTGCTGATGCGTTTGGTGATGCTTTGGTCCATGACGTCACTGATGTCCATGGGCGACGCTGGCCACTTGTCATCCATTAGACCGTCTCCTAGTTGCATAAAAAATATCCATGAGAAAATTTTACTCATTTCTTATTATTTATATGTTAATAATGAACTTGTTATCTGATAGAATAGTTGGATAATCTGTCTTAGAACAATGTAAGTTGCCTGGTTGGATGATGATGTCGTTGTATCGGGAGAAAGCTAATGTTATTGTAATTGCATACCCTTCTCATGACTTACAATACATTTACCATTCGTTATGTTTCTGATTTATACGTTGTTGTAACATATTTAGAACCTTTCTAATTTTTACTAATCACTGTCTTTTCACAGACTTTATGTCTTCGCTAATTTTATTCTTTTAGTGGTTAGTTATTGACGAATGTTTTTTTTCTTTCTTACTAGCACAAGTACTGATATACAGGAGTAAGTATTGGATCAACCGTAGATGGCAGATAGCTTGAGGGTTGACTTATCATGTCAAAAAATTACCTTAGTAAAAGTGTTACCGTTTTCGAGATTTTGACCTTTTTTAAAATTATGAAAATTCGGATCCATTACCCTACTTTTTCCTTTAGAGTCCACAAATGAGCAAACATTTTGATATTTTTTTCTAATAACTCTCCGATAGTTGCTTTACAATTTCTAGTAATTAATTTTGTTGAAATTATTAGGAAATCCTGACAAAATAGCGTCTACTTTGGATATATTTGTTTTTGATTTTCTTTGACACAAGTTTGACGCGAGGTAGTTGAAAAAAAATGTACTGGGCAAGTATGGAACATAACTTTAAAAACTTGTTTGTTAAATGCAGATTTTAAAAACGTACAGGCTACTTCAATAAAAAAATTTTTCAAGTTAAAGCCACAGATCAATAAATAAGATAAGATCAAAGATAAATGAGATAAGAATAACATCAATATCTTATATAGTGATCTGTGGTTAAAGCCATTTCAGTATCAAAGAGGTGTATCTGAATCAATAATTATTTTATAGTTCAATATTATGAGCTGAACTTTTTAAGTGGTTTTTGCTTAAAATTAAATACGTTTCTTTAATCAATGACGTAATCAAAATTAAAAAATATTTATATTTGCGCTCTTGTTTGATTTAGCCGCCAAACGACTCGTGTTCCCGATGGGAGCTTGAGAGCCAGTTTTTTCTTTCTTTTTTTTTCATGGCACCCCCCTCACTCTGCTGTCAGCACCCATGATTGTTAGTGTTGTTAAGTTACTGTTGTAATCTGTGGATTAAAAGCGCCGTAAAATGCACAGGCTCAGATGATATCGTATGAACCAGAGTATAGACCTGTATGAACATACAAACTGTAAACATTACAATGACATCTATGTTTCTAATGAAATACTTCTTTAAAATACCTACAGAGAAGCTGTTCACAAGTACATTATGTAAACCTCAGACATAAACTTATCAAATTGCCGACAGATAGCGCTTTTCTATGTGTACCTACCTACGCGTTCACTATGTTGAATGATACAGCATTGTTCAATAAGATATACAGAGATGGCGTTGAATAACATTTAAGTACATTTGGGGAACATAAGAAGATACATAGTTATGTACCTCGGAAAAATTTAGTGAGAGCTGCTTCTGATATCTTTTGTATGTAAACGAGAAAACAGCGTGTGCTCATTTTCGACCAAATTTAATGGTTTCCTCCGCCTATAGACATCAGTTCGTAACGGAAGGAAGCCATTTAACCGGCTGGTAGGTACATACCTGGGTACTTATAATAAATTCCATCAATAAGATAATTTTGTCCTTTTTGATCAGCAAAGAAAAGGCTTATGAACAGGTTTTCAGTATCAAGTAGATATTTCAGTGTTGCTGAAGCGCTCAAAGCCCGCATAGTGGCAGCAAGCGCGATAGTTAGATGGGGTAACAACGGCAAATATTTTGTTAAACGTTTTCGAGTTTCGGAGGGCATGTAAAATTGTAAAGCCGTTGGTCCAGTTTGTTATCTTAATATATATAAATTACGTGTCACGTTGTTTGTCCGCGATGGATTCCTAAACTACTTAACCGATTTTAATCAAATTTGCACACTATGTGCAGTTTGATCCAACTTGAAAGATAGGATAACTTACAGGTTAGGCGATACGAAGTTCGCCGAGACAGCTAGTACATACAGCTATATACATATAGGTTAATGTTATCGTATGGTAACTGGCCTCCGAACCTTCGGAGGCATGAATACTTCCGACCTTTAAGTTGGCCAGTAACCCCTTCACCAATCCGCACTGGAACAGCGTGGTGGTCCGGTGGAGTATGCTCTAGGTCTCCTCAATAGGAAAGAATCGTGCTCAGTAGTGGGCCATTAATGGGTTGAAACCAGGTATTAATTACCTCTGTTACAAATTATGCAATTTTCAATTCACAAGTAGGTACTACCTATTGCATTAGTAAGCTCATAATTAATAATGTGTGTTAAAATACTTCACAAGTTATTTATTTCTGAGAATTTCCTGAGTTCGCCATTTACAGCCAATAATGAATTATAATTTACATCGCAATTGCATTAGAAAAATAGTTTTGTAAGTAAACATTAAAAATAAGTTACATTCAGAAATGTACAGTTTCAAATTATTATACTGTGAACAAACCGGCTCCAGCAAGTTTATGACTCAAACACGCAAACAGGATACCTAGGTAGTACATGTTGTGATAATTATGGAGATAAATTTGCATTCCTGTTTCACTTTTGCTGGCCTTGCTTGATTCAATGCTCCAATTAGGATTGACAGACCAAAAATATATACTTATTAATGTGTACGTACCCGATTGCTAGTCTGTGATCCATCCTCAATAAGTATAAATTGGACCAGGATGTGCTTACGTAAAATAGGGAACATGTTTTACACTTTTCTGATAAATTGGATTTAAAGACAATTTAACTGTTTTCACTTCACTCATTGGATTCACTCATTGGCTTTTCGACTTACGCCTCAATTCAGTCACTAACGGTTACTTTAATCGCTCCTTAGTAAAGAATCACCATACAAATTCTGTACTAAGGAACGATTTAAGTAAACATTAGTGACTCTGAGTTGGGAACCTTAACTTTAACTACCACCCTCTTGTTGAGCAGATGCCAAACGACTCGTCGTGTCCTAGCTGGGGACTTAGGAAACGGTTCTTTCTTTCTCTCTCTCTCTTCTTTCACGGTTGGCAATGCATCGGTGGTTGCTTTGGTTTTTAATGATGTTTATGAGGCAAATGGCCCCTACCATGAGGTGGATCGTCAACTCGTTTGTTGGTTTGATACATAAAATATTATAATTTAAAATTATCAGTAATGGATCTGAGTGAGGCAGTCTTGAATACCGTCTGGTATTATTTTAACTAACCTGAAATCATTTCTTCTGGTGTCTAGAATTAACTAATTCAAATCAACTATTTAATGGTGTCAACTGTAATTGGGGAAATCAACTACTTAAACAACCCCGTAATGACTATTACCATCAAGGTGAATCTTACCTTTGTTACCAATTGCCTTAATTAGAATTCATTAACTTGAGCTTTTAGAAATATAATCTGAACTACTATGGAATTAAGCAGTAGTTCTGATTGAATACAATCCATATACAATGTCACATTTGAATGGTGTAGCGTTAGCGGATGTTGAAACGCCTTTGGCGAAATTTATGGTATAGCGTCATTTATAACCAGCTTCTTGCGTTTATCTATACCGATGTCGTCTAATCTCAGCGTCCAATCATTATAAATGTCACATGTTCAGTACATACTCTTTGCAGTTGGCCAAGCAAAAAGTGCGACCTTTATGTATCCGATTTCGGCGGCAGTTCACAAGGACGGCGGGATCTACTTAAATGTTCCTTAACGCCCATAACAATATCAATAGATTTATGAACATGATCTTAATTTAGTATAAATAGTAAGACGGGCGTCAGTTGATCATCAGTCGACTATACATTTTCGAAGTGATCTTCCGACAATTCGACACAGACCACGCTCAAGATGAGATCGCTGGTGGTGTTGAGTGCTGTTCTTGCTGCAGTCATCGCTGCACCTCACGATAAGAGATCAGTCGGACATGCCGTCGCTTATTCATACCCCTCCGTACTGTCTCCGGTAGTTGAATCCCGTGCTGTGTATAGCGCACCCATCGCCAGCTACTACGCTGCACCAGCTGCTGTATCTCATCAGTCCAGGGTCGATGTACGAACTTCACCAGCCGTGGTAGCTTCATCTGCTGTCGTCGCTGCTCCATCAGTGGTAGAAGCAACTCCAGCCCTAATTGAAAGTGCTCCTGCTGTTGTTGAAGCGCGCTCGTCTTACTTCACTCCCTCCGGCACTGTGTACTCTGGTGATTCTGCTGTATCGCATCAATCAAGAGTGGATGTAAAATCTTCGCCAGCCGTAGCGACTGAAGAAGTGGTAGTGCCCGCCGCGATCGAGACCTCAGAAGTTTGTTGTACTCCAACCACTACTTTGAACGTCGGAGCTTCAGCTGTTTCTCACCAATCCCGAGTTGATGTGAAATCTTCACCAGCCTTTGTAACTGACCAGGTAGTGTCACCTGTCGTGGTTCAATCTCCCACTTTTTACGCTGCACCCGCACAGACAGTTTACACTGGAGGGTCTGCTGTGTCTCACCAATCTCGTGTGGACGTAAAATCTTCTCCTGCTGTCGTTACCCAACAAGTGGTGGCTCCAGCAGTCGTTGAAGCACCGTCTGTTTATGCTGTCCCAGCTGCTACAGTGTACTCGGGGGCATCAGCTGTGTCTCACCAATCCAGAGTAGATGTGAAGTCATCCCCAGCAGTAGTTACCGAGCAAGTAGTGGGTTCTGCTGTGGTTGAGAGCCCTGTTGCTTATGCCGTCCCATCAGCCGTATCCCATCAATCAGTGGTAGGCGTGCAGTCGTCACCAGCGTACGTCACTGGCCAACTCGTCAGCCCCATCGCTCGTTCGGGTTGGGCACCGTCCGTTTACGCCACTTCCTGGTAAAACTAAGCGATATGTCACGAGATTAATTTCTTACAAATATGTATTTTATTTATTCGTTTACCATAATGGTACAAAAATTATCTTTAAAATAAACTTTTGAGGCAAATAGTTTGGTTTTTATTTTGTTTTCACATGTGTGAACTACACATGTTATGTACTAATATGTGTACTAGTATGTGTATGTTATGTACTAGTGTATTCAGAAAATTATGGAAATTTTAAAATTTTGCGGATTTGGAGATTCCGATTTAAAAAAAACTTTTCTTTGGCATGTTGACACAAAAAACGAAAATTCTCTATTATTTTTTGAGCACACTACGTATATTTTTTGTATGTGTTACCTACGGGCATACATGACGGAGACATAATACGTTAATCTATTTAAAATATCATTCAGTTTAATGTTGTAAAATAAGATATAAAACAAACAAATATAACCAATCACCACAGATTACCATTCACTAAGGTCACGGTACGTTTCATATATTTACACTGAACTGTCACACCGGTAGGAATAATATTAAAATACATAATATTGGATTATTGTTATTTGATATCAGTTTTATCTATAAAGTAATATAATAATGAATCATTATTTCTGTTTGTGTGTCCGTAATAAATGGATAGTCGTAAACTCGCCAAGTAAACGCCTCTCCATTTCTTTCCATTTGGCATCATTTTTTGCATCATAAAAATATTATTATCTATTTTTTGTTATTATTAATCGCTCTTATTTTTTAGCTTACAAATACAACCCTATATAACTTACTCTGTTTATGTAGGTCAAATGTTGCAAACTTGGTTTCAACCCATGTCCACAACAATGGCCCACTACTGGGTACGGTTCTCTCTTCTTGAGGAGGCCTAGAGCATACTCCACCATGCTGCTCCAGTGCGGATTGGTGGAGGGGTTAGTGGCCAACCCAAACGTTGCAAACTTAATTACACCTAATTCCTTTTGTCCTTAACGCCCCAACTCAGAGTCACTAACGGTTACTTAAATCGCTCCTTAGTACAGAATTTGTATGGTGATTCTTTACTAAGGAGCGATTAAAGTAACCATTAGCGACTCTGAGTTGGGGCGTAAGAGTTTAAATTTTACAAATAGCTTTAGTTTGTTCTGACGACAATGTATTTTTGTGATAAGCATGATAATTATGATACTACATTCAGGTTTGGCCAGACAAGGGAACTCCTTAACAATAACACACGGTGAATTTTTTTTGCTTCAGTACATTGACACTATATACGCGGTATTTAGTTTTCAAACCATTCTCTTGTTGCTTATACGAATAGAGATAGTATAATATACGATCATAATGCCTAACTTTTAAAATATTTTTATTACCTTACAATACATGTAATACAGCATGGAAGTGGAAAACTAAAGAAACACAATACAATGAAAAAATAAAGTTAAAATTTAATGCCTAACTTATTTTTTCATTTATCTTATCAAAAACATAAATGTGAAATAAAAGCCAAGTTCAAAAAAAAATTGAGATCTAAATGGAGGCCAAGTTCTGTGTAGAAAAATCTAAAATTTTAGTCACAAGAACATGTAGTTAATTCAAGCTCTACATTTGACTGTCACCAGGCTGTTTCATGATCATATCTTCTCATGAACCGTGATAGTTAGCTAGACAGTTGAAATTTTCATAGATTATATTTATTTCGTTGCTATAACAACAAATAGTAAAAACAGAATAAAATAAATATTTAAGTGGAATATTTATGTGGAGTGAATTTGGGACATATACCAAAAGTGATTTTTTGCCGTCGTTTGCTCGATATTAATAACGGCAACAGGTAGACGCTTAAAATATTATTAAACCTGTAGATTATAACTAAGTGTCTAATGTTATATAAATAATGGTACGGAACTCTTCGTGCGGGAGTCCGACTCGCACTTTGCCGATTTTTTATTATACACAGGTAATACGAAGAAAAGCGATACATTTCAGTTCAGTGACTTCAGCGTGATGCATTAACAGACAAATAGACATGGATCTTCTCCTCTTCCTATATTAAAATGACGCTAGTTGGTCTAGCTCAAAATAATTTGATCTGAGTTACCTACACAATGCAACTACTACAATACATGGATAGGATTATACGGATTGTTGATTTTGGACTGGGTTTTCATTCAGATCTTACATCTCTGGGCATAGTTTTGTCACGGTAAAAGAATTTTACACAGGAAAAAATAGCATTTATCACTTTGTTAAAAGGTTATTAGATTTTAAATCATTTAACTGTGATTTAGATACAAACTCCATTAACATGTCATCTTTTCTCTGTAAATCATAACAGATTACTCATTTCTTTTTAATTAGATACCTATCTCTATACCTACTATAAAAAAACTCAAAAGGTAAATTTTATGTACCTAAATTGAATATTTTTTGAAATTTCGATTAAGGGCACTACAATAACGTTTAAGAGTACAAAAATTTTTTTTTTTAATTATTGTCTTTCTGTCTGTCTGTTTGTCTGTCCGGGCATCACATGAAAACCCTTGAACAGATTTCGATGAAAATTGGTAATGTTGTTACTAATACTCCGGGTCATATTATTGTAGAAAATTTTTATCCCTGAAAATTAAAAGGTTTCCCTGGGAAACGGGATGAAAGTAAAATTGATAGAATATATATTTTTCAATTTTACAAAGTTTGCAAGAAAAAGAAAAAAAATACAAATTAATGCGAACATTGCTTATTTTTCAAAACCCGCTCCTGGAGGAATCCTTTGTGATTATATTGTGAGTTTCAGTATATAAATTACTAAATATAAGTACTTAAATATAAATTCACCGTTTTTAAATTTTCTTCTGTAAGAGGTACACATAAGGCAAAACATAATTTCCGTATGCGAAGCTACGGGCAACAGCTAGTATATTTTATACCTACGAATGAAGTTCATTTCATAATTACAAAGCCGCAGTCGCTTCTTAGTATTAAAGCTTCTGTTAAGTAGTTGCACCGTAGTGAATTGGTGTGATTTATATTATCCGAGGTGAGGTAGGGATGCACGATATACATCGATGTTCGATGTAACACTCGATGTAAAGTATGGAAAAGTCGATTTAATCCGATGTTTTTTTTAATATGTCAACATCGAGTAAGCTGATGTTTGTTTTTTATTCGATGCATCGAAGAGGCAACCCTAATCACAAGATTCACCATTAGGCCATTAGGCTAATGTTGAAAAGCGTTTCCTTAATTTTTTGGACATCAAACTCACTGCTGATGACCTTTTTTTAGTCCCAACGCTACTAAAAATAAAAACAATCGATGTATAAAAACATTGATGTTTTTTTTGAAACATCGATATTACTATGCGATGCATTGCATTGAAAAAAACATCGATGTTTTTTTTCAATGTGCATCCCTAAGCTGAGGTAACTGCTTATTGCTAAGCTATTATATTTTGACACTGATTTTAGCTTTGCCTTCACTACTTTTGAAATGTCATTACAATTGAAAGTGAGTTTAAAATAGCCACGTATTTCATTTCTGGGATGCTTTATGATCTTTGAGACTTGCGACTCGTAAGTTGAATTGTTCAAACTTTCAGAACTTTATTTCCTTGGAAAAATAAGGATAGGCTCCTTGGTAGAAGGAAATTATATGGCCACTTAATACCAGGTGGCTCTTCTGCTCATTAGTCGGATACATGTGTCGCAGAAAAGCGATGAATCTGATGCTATGCTAGACGATAAAATAACAACTCCGCTGGGTCATTTCTTTTGGCGCTTTGATCAAAATAAATCAACTTCATTTCCCTGGGACACGTAAATAAAAATACACATATTATTATCATAATTGTGTATTACATACATACATGTACACATAAATACACATCCGTTATCTCCTCAGAAGTAAACTGGATATCCTTGATTACCGAATAAGAGGCTCGACTTCCGGTGAGACCAGTTGTTCAGGCCAACCTGTCTTGCGGTAAAACCAGACCAGATGTATTGTATGAATCCAATAATATACATTGGATTTCCTTTTCACTTTTTTCGCAAAGTTAATAAAGTATCTCTGTAGTTTAAAGTTCGCCAGTTTAAAGGAAAAGCAATTTTTTACGTCGTTACTTCCACGGAAGGCCGGGTTTGAATCATTGCAGTACATAATTTTTTTTAAAGTATATAGTTCCAGGAGGAAGAACATCTATACAAACTTTCACATTTATAATATTAGTAAGTTTATTAGGAGTAGGAAATCAACTAATATTAACAACTAATATTAAAAATGTGGAAGTTTGTAATGTTTGTACAGATGTTTGTTATCTACTCTTTCACGGAAAAACTACTGAACGGATTTTCATAAATTTCATGAAAATTGAAAATACACCATGATCTGGAATAGTAAAAAATAAATTTATTTAAATGTAACTTCTGTAATATTTAATTTCATATCGAAACTGTTCTAGACAATTTGATTTTAACCAAAATTATTCCAGATGCTGTTTTACCATTATGATCAAAATGATAATCATAATCATACAGCGTAATCGTTATCATATTATTATGTATATGAAAATTATTGTTACATTTTAAAATGGATCGGTATGTCCTGTTTGGCAAGTTTTTGTAATTTAAGTTCAGATCATAAAAGTTTCCACCACTATAAAACAAGCAAGTAGCAATAAGCAAGATAATGTATAATCTGTGAATGTATACTAACCGGCTTACTGAGTTTTGTGATTATGACCGGATATCAAATTTCATTGAATTTTCAGGCCTGAAGCGTTTTCATCGTGGAGGTGAATTAAATTCATATTCGTGTGAAAAATCATCATTAATGTTTCTCCAAGAAAACCTAGCGGAAAGACTAGCAGTCGAAGCGTCGAATAGTATGAAGAATGAACTCCGATGAATTTCGTTGAAAAGTAGATTCCTTAGCAACGATCTTTACTATCATGATTTTAATCAAGTAGATTCCATTAAGTCGACGTCATCACGACTACACTCGTAGTACTATGAATTATTGATCTCGAAAGCGAACACGGAAACCTTGAAATTCTCGTTTGGTTTTAATATAATTAAAGCAATTAGCTATTATATTAAGTGAATAGAGTAAGAATGAAGTAATTCTATATTATTGCAAATATGTTAATGTAAATTTATTTCTACACATTTAAAAAATATGTTTATTTAAAGATTTAAAGATTTATTTTTGTCATAAAATCAGGTTTACAATAGACATAATATAATTATGATTGTAAACAACGACAATAGTAAAAATTATTGGTTAAAATATTTGCTAGAAAAGGAGGACAAATAACGTAGGCAATATTTTTATACTTAATGCATTTAATGCATTATTAAAAAAATTATAAAAAAACTGTTTCGTAAGCTGTATCGTGTTACATGTCCAATGAAAGAACTTATTGTAAGGATCTCAAATATGTTTTTGTAATAGTTCTACAATGGATAGTTTTAAAATTATTCTAGACGAAAATTGACATCCCCTCTTATCTCCATAACTACTGAGGAAAAATACAGCAAATAGTTCTTTACTTATATATTAAAGAAAAACCTATAAGAAGTCTATAGTCTTAAAGAAAACGATGTGAAACATCGACATTATTTTATACAACTAATAGGTATAAAAGTACATATTATGACAGGAACTAAATATGGCATGATGAAAAAATACAATATTACGAATTGTCTCCAGAAAATGATGACAGTTTTGTCCTACTGTATGCTAAAGCCTATCAAACTATAGTCGCCACCAATGTCGCCACGGACTAAGAAGACATATTTGTTGTTTGTCATCGCAGTGACACTAGAGATGTACAAAAAAAAAATCGGTTTACGAAAGAACCAATTTTTGCAACAAATCGATTCAAAATTGTAAGACTTTCTAATCGATTCAATAAATAATTTGTAAATTCTAAAAACCGAAACATTTAGATATCCACAAGTAACTGGAATGACATTGCCTCCATTGAGCTACTTAAGTTACTTTACCGTACCTATATGCTCAATAATTATGTATTTACGACTATAATAAAATATTTTTTTCCTAAAAAACTCAGTGCTAATTCGTCCGCGCCGCATCCAGTGTGTGAAATTTGGGTTTCGGTTGAATAATGAATATTCTAACCCTACTCTAATTAGTTCAAATGGCTGCGATTAGAGATTATCGTAATAGACACGTTTGGTCATGTTCTTAAAGAAGATAAAAAATTAAATTGTTTTATTGTTAAACACGAAGAAAGAAATAAAATAAATTCATTTTTATTTTAAGTTTCGATTATAGTAATGTATCGATTATGACTGGTTTTATAAGTGGTTTTTAGCCGACACATCACTTAACGTCAGTGTAGGTTTTGGCATCTTCAATATAACCACAGAGTACTTAATCACTATGTTTTACATATAACATTAATTCGACGCCTTATTTTTTATTCAGTTTGGCATAAATTATGATGTGATGGGATTTTTACTAGATTATAATGTTTAATATGATTTATAAATAATGTCAATTAAAACGAATAGGGATTTTTAACAAATTTTGGCAAAATCCTTTGATCGTAAGTATCCAACTATTCATGTCAATTATATGATTATTCCATTCTGCTCAAAGACGTCCGTACAAGGTTGGTTCATATTAATAAATGGCAGCTATCATTAATGGCTTCTTAGATAATTTTGAGTATAAGTTTATTTATGATTACCCACATTGTGTTATTATATATTTTTTCATATTGCCCTACCATAATAATATAGTGCGTCGAAGCGTCGCCACTCACCGCGCCAAAAATCAGGTTTACCCCTCGCCTATAGATGTTTCACATCAAAAATACATAATGTATGGAACCCTCTCCATGCGAGTTTAACTCGCACTTGTTAAGTTCTATTCTTTCTCAGTATTATAGTCGGTTTGTATTATAAAATGACCATGCAGATCGGAACAAACGCATATTTTGACCTTGTTATAATTACGCAAAGCTTAAGAAATGTTTATATTTTAGTATCATATCCATAAAATTTTAAGGTCATCTTGGTACCAAAATAACTACTACATGATATCATTGTTACTATTGATATCTATCGTTTTCGATACACTAATATAAATAAAAGTAATATGTCTGGACCAGCTGTCTGATGATAATTGGACATCTTTGATCATACCGTTGCTGGCTGCGACAAAATGAGTACCACCGATGCAATGTCGAACAAGAAAGTGAAGTCATTTCTCCAACAATACAAAAAAAGATAAATATTTCATGCTTGATAGCTAGCCAAATAGGTCATGCTCCTCATGACCAGACGTGTACTGTTGGGACTTGGGATTACAACATTTTTTACGTTATTTGTTTGATTCAAACGTCCTCCTACGAGATCTTCTCCTCCACGACAAAGCACCTTCCGAAAAGCCAAAAAATGACGTGCATAAGTGTATCAGTGATACCTATATGAATAAAATATTTTGACTTTGACTTTGGACTTGATGAGATTGCTTCGATGCCTCCTTAGCAGGGCGCCATGCCCTTGATAGTAATGTAATCCTAGACCAGATTCTAAGGCACGCACTAAAATAAATTTATATGGGTATAATTTGCTTTAATGGTAGCGAAAAATGCCTTTATCGTCTCGTCAATTGCGTGCATGAGAGTTCATTAAACTTGGGGGTATAAAAAGTATAAATTACAAACTCTATTTTTTATAACGCTCCACATTAGAATACCCTGTGTCATGATCACCATGAACACAAAGACATAGATACACACCCAGATCGAGAAAAGAACTTTGAACCCATGATCATCAAAATCCTTTTAAAGTCAAGTTCATGAACAAACAGAAAACTGAGAAAGCCACCAATAAAATGCTGCAACTGTACATGTTGCATTTAATTACTGTACAATTAGAGAATTAAAATGCAATCAAAGATTGGTATCGTCGAAATCGTTTTCGAAGGATTTACCTTTCTATACTTAGTTGTTACGAAGCTGTTGATTCATTTCTTAAGCCGTAGATTTAAGATAACCTATTACAATGGTAAAGTTATGTAGTAATTTGATAACTAAAGAATAGCTTATTAAAGTGATCCATTGAAATAATTAAAGTCATTCGTTGAATATGCAGCTTATTATATGTATAGCCGCAAAATAATTTGTAACATGTCTATTTGAATATTTAAATTAGCTTTTCTCATCTTATTCATTACAGTATCCGATATAATAACAGTATCGTTATGCTGAAGAAATTGTGAGCATGTTAATCTTTCTTTGATGCCTTGTTCAAGCTTCTCAACGGGGTAGAAGCTAAAGTCCACGACATTGACCCGGTGTGAATTGACACACTTCACATTATACATTTGAGAATAACTCAGAAATTTCTTAGGTGTGCCTTTCCTTACAATGTTCACAATATTTTACCATAATGAGAACTCATTAATTATGATGACGATATTTATTTTGTAAGTATAACCGATATTTCGACCCAGTTGCATGGATCGTGGTCACAGTTGAACTGCGTTGACGAGGGGAAACCAATTTTCTCTTTAGGAGAAACTTTTGACACGATGACAGATGACATGATGATGACATTTGACACTAATACTCAAGTCTATCAACTTTTCGTATAGTTCGTTTTACCATATTATGGCTATGACAATATAACAGCTGTTATGAATACATTATAATTAATTCGGGCGACTGAAAAAAATATATTTGTACATTTTTTTGTAATACAAAATTGCATGCAGGTTTACTCACTCACAGGATATACCACATACCTCAGCTAAAATGTGAAACTACCAAAGCAAATACAAACTAAAAAAGCAAATACAAACCCGATTCAGTACTAAAGAAAGCGTCAAATAGCTTTCATGTCACAATTCTCAAAATTTATTAAATAATTTTCTCAGATAAAATGCCGTCTTGCAACTTTAAACAATGCTAAAGTTGTTCTCAAAATCAAGGAAAAGAATATTAGATATCTTTTCACAGGTAACTAGTTATGAATAGCCCTCTTTCTCCTACTGCTGGTACAGCATTAGCATAGTTTACTTCTAAGAACTAAATGTGACGGTTCAGCGATGTGCTCGGCCCACCGCATGAGACCACCATGTATCTTAAACAAGTATTAAATTTGCCTTCAAATCGGTAACACGTACTTTTATTTCAGTAAAATCCTGAACCTAAAATAAGTAAATATAATTAATAAATTCATTGGTTATACGCTCGAACCAAAAGTGGCGCAGCCGGTAGGATTTTCTCGAATAAAATCGTAAATTGCGCATTTTCAAGACGTCAAAATTCGTCAAGAAAAGTGAGTGTCTACGAGAGCAGAGAAAATCCTTCGAACCAAATAAATTTCTTTTGGTGAAAATCATCGAGTATGGGGGTCGTAAGCGGTTGGTGAGTAGAACTTTTCGCCAGTCCTTTTCCTTAAATCCTCCTATGTTTCAAACCATAATATTTTAATTTTAATTGTTATATTTGCTCATATAACATTCTTTTTAATTTATAGTCAGATAGGTCTCTATGAAATTATATGGGCTTATCTTATTCTTGGAATTCTATTTTTAGAAGCAGACATAGCGTAGTTAACTGTCAGAGATTTTGCATTTGAATATTGAATATTGTAATTTAATTGAACTAATATATAGAAAATCATTTAAAATTCAATGATTATTATTTTTATAGACTAATATCATTATTTTTCTTTTTGCGATATATTTCGTAATATTAAATTTTTACAACTTTTACAAATTTTGTGTTTTATGCTGAATTTTTACATTTTTTTTATGGTGAATAAGAAATTATCATTGTGTTTTTGTGATTTTGATTGTGTGTTTTATTGTTTAATATTTGTGTGTGTGTAAAATTTAATAGGATTTTAACTAAAGTGAGTTGCTGCCTCTAAATATTCTACTACTCTATTAATAATGACTACTACGAGACTCGAACAAGTTCCAAAAGAAATTGTTGAATTAATTCCGGTATTTAATGGTGATAAAAGACACTTAAACCTTTATTTGCGAAAATGCCAATATTTGATTGATCGGTTTAAAGGAAGTGTTGAACAAGATCTTTATGTTTTTAATGTTATAACGAGTAGACTAAGAGAGGATGCAGCTGCACTTTTATCAGAACGCGATGATATTGTTACGTGGTCCGCGTTAAAAAAATTGTTGATCCAACATTTTGGAGATCCGCGTAGTGAAGCGTGTATTAATATCGAATTAGAATCTTTAAAAATTAAATCGGGTGAAAGCTATTTAGACTTTTGTAACAGAATTCAAGGTGTTCGTTCATTATTAATGTCAAAAGTGAATACCATCGATAGTGAGGAGTTAAAACGCGCTAAATTGGTGATTTACGACAACACGGCTTTAAATGTATTTTTATATAACTTACCTGAAAATATGGTGCGTATAGTTAGGCTCAAATCGCCCTCAACTCTAGAAGAAGCCTTAAGTATTGTCCTTGAGGAAGTCAATTTCTTAGAACAATATAATACGCGCAATCGCTTACATGGTTGTAACCAAATTTTGGGAACAAATTCAAGGTCATCGGCAAACCATCTAAATGGGAACAAACCCTTGTTACCTTTCCATTCTAAATTTAATTCTGATTATTCCCATAATACTCAAAAATGGGTACCTCAATTGATGGGTCAAGGCCAAGTGCCCAAGCCTGTATTCGGATATCGTCCTCAAACAAGTTTACCATTGCAACCGTTTGGTTATAGACCACAACAACAATTTGGTTATAGACCACCGCAACAGTTTGGTTATAAACCACCACAACAATTTGGTTATAGACCACCTCAACCGTTTGGTTATAAGCCGCCTCAGTTTGGCTATAGGCCACCCTTACAGTTCGGATATAAATCTCCGCAACAATTCGGTTACAAACCGTTGCAACAAAATCAATCGAATGTCCCTTCAGCACTAAAATCTCAAGATGTATCGATGAGAACAGCCCCGTTTAAGCCTCAACAAGGTTTTTCATTAAATGAACTTAATATGAATGATTGTGACTATGAATACAATCCGCACGACTATGAATACAACCCGTACGAGTTTGAATATTATGACGAGACTTATAATTTTAAAAGATGTGACTATGACGACTCGAACGACTTAAATGATATCGAAAATTTTAACATACCTAATAATGACTTAGAATCGACAAATTATAATCAGGATTTTCAGGAAAGGGCCTCGATCAAGGAAAAGAAGTCTTAGAAATAAATTGTGATCCCAATTTAAAGCTTCCCTACATTTATTTAGAAGAAATAGACGCAAAAATGATGATTGACACTGGTAGTATGAGATCATTCATAAGTCCTCGAAAAGCTTTTGAATATTTCAGTGAATATATTAGAAATGAAAATTTTGTAGTTGTGAGCACCCATGCTTCTAGCGTGCATGATAAGGTAATAGAAATACCTCTTTTGCCTTCTTTCGCGACAGACTCATGGCATAAATTTTATATCTATGACGTTGATGCACGATATGACGGAGTTATTGGTAACGATCTTTTGCAACAATTAGGTGCAGTAATTGATTTAAAAAATAAAATAATTAAAACTAGCACTACTTGTATTCCTTTAATTAATAATAACTTAAATTATATCATTGACATACCTTCACGCACAGAACAACGCGTTAATTTACCTGTCGATCAGCATTCGGGCGATGCTATACTTGACTTCCATGAATTTGAGAATGGTATGCGTATGCCTAGCGCTATAGTCAACTGTGTAAATGGATACGCATATACAGTAATTCAAAATTGTTCAGATAGTCCTAAACGACTTAATATAAAACATCCATTTCAGGTAACTAAATATGAAGATAATAATATTAATGTTAATTTTATTAATAACTTAACTGACTTTGAGACCGACAAACTACTTGAAGACAATTTAAGTAAACTTAGACTTGACCATACGAATGAAGAAGAACGTGAAAAGGTTTATAGACTCTGTAAAGAATACAAGGACATATTTTACTGTGACAAAATTCCCTTGACATTTACTAATTCTGTAAAACATCACATTCGAACTAAAAACGAAGACCCTATATATGTGAAGCCATATAGACAGGCTCCGTTTGTCCAAGACGAAATTAACAGACAAGTTGACAAATTATTAAGCGACAATGTTATTCAAGAGTCACATTCCCCTTGGAATGCGCCGGTTCACCTGGTGCCTAAAAAGATGGACGCATCCGGTGAAAAAAAATATAGGATGGTTATTGACTTCAGAAGACTTAATGAAATTACTATAGATGACAAATACCCACTACCGAATATTCATGACCTCTTTGACAAATTAGGGAAAAGTACTTATTACACTACGCTTGATTTAGCAAGCGGATACCACCAAATCGAGTTAGATGAAAATGACAGACAGAAAACAGCTTTTTCCACTCAAAATGGACATTTTGAATTTCTCAGAATGCCGTTTGGGCTAAAAACTGCCCCAGCCACATTCCAGAGGACAATGGATAACATTTTGCGTGGATTACAAGGATTGCATTGCATGGTATATTTAGACGACATTATAGTTTATGGAAGCAGCCTTGATGATATGATACAAAATTTAAGAACCGTTTTTGACAGACTAAGAGCCACTAACATGAAAATTCAACTTGACAAGTCAGAGTTTTTGCGCAAAGAAGTACTTTACCTTGGACATAAAATTACTAAAGAAGGACTTAAACCTAATGATGATAAAATCTCGGCTGTACTTAACTACCCTTTACCAACTACGACGACCGAAATTAAGAGTTTCCTCGGACTAGTAGGCTATTACCGACGTTTTATTAAAGACTTTGCAAAAATTACCCAACCATTGACATCCTGTTTAAAAAAGCGTAACAAAATTATAATTGACCAAAAATATAAAGACGCATTTGACAAATGTAAGGAACTTTTGACACATGCCCCTCTTTTACAATACCCCGACTATGACAAACCGTTTATACTTACGACTGACGCGTCCAACGTTGCTTTAGGTGCAGTTTTGTCACAAGGAGTAATTGGCAGTGATAAACCCATTGCGTACGCCAGTCGTACCCTTAGTGATACTGAATCACGTTATAGTACAATCGAACGTGAATTGCTCGCTATAATATGGGCGGTGAAACATTTCAGACCATACTTGTATGGCAGGAAATTTTTCATATACACGGATCATCGACCCTTGGTATGGCTTCGATCCCTAAAAGACCCTAGTAGTAAACTTACTCGCTGGAGACTCCGCTTACAAGACTATGACTTTGAATTAATTTACAAAAAAGGAAAACAGAACACCAACGCTGATGCCTTTTCCAGAATTAAAATTAATGCCTTAGGTACAGATAACGATAATCAATCTCTTATAGTTAATGTTGACGAATATCAGAAAAATAGTGTAGTTACGGAAAGATCTAAATCTAACGAAGTATTAGAACGCAGTGACTCTTCGACAATAACTATATCAGACCTAAGTCGGACCGGAACAGCTAGTAGTGTAGAGTTTAATGATTAAATTTTACCCGAATCTAGTAAATCGTATACGGTACATTCAGCTTTAAATGAATCCACAGGGATACCGATTTTACACGAAGCTATAGACACTAAGCCTAATCAAATTTTAGTGTTCTCATGGCTCAAAAATGAAATTAAAGTTAAGGATATCTCTGGTGCAAAACAAAAGATACTAGAAGTTTTCCTTCCAACAGATAACGCAGAGTTAGTTAATTTGTTTTTAAAACAATACATTAAACCAAAAATTAAATATTTCATTTACTTTGAGGATAAGGAACATCGTAGATTATTCAGTAATGTAATTATTCAAAATTTTACAGAAGGTATTAATTTTTATGAGTGCACAGACCGAGTGATATATGTTAAAGATGAAGGAGAACAGAGAGATATAATACTTAAACATCATGAAGGAAAGACATGCCATCGTGGCATTAAAGAGACATTAGTTAGGCTTCGTAGGACTTATTATTGGGATAAGATGCAGGAAACAGTAACAGCAATTATAAATGGTTGCGAGGCATGCCGGAAAATGAAGTACGATCGACGACCCATTAAACCTGTGTTACAGCTGACACAAACTCAAAATTCTCCGTTTCAGGAAATATTTATAGATCTTTTTAGTATTGAAGGTAAAACTTATCTAACCCTTGTAGACGCGTTTAGCAAATTAGGGCAGGCTATTGAAATTTCTAACAAATCTACTCCAGAAGTTGTCCGTGCTTTAATGAAATATTTTTCTTATTATGGCATTCCCAGGAAGATAAGTTCAGACCCAGGTACTGAGTTCAATAATGAATTAATGAAAGAATTTTTAAGCTTACATAAAGTAGAACTTCACATTGGCACACCTAACAACCCCAATTCTATGGGTTTGATAGAGCGATTTCACTCTACATTAATTGAAATTTACAGACTGGCAAATTACGAAAAACGATGTACCGATGCGGCATCCACAATGACGTATTCGGTTATGGCTTATAATCATACGATTCACTCTGTTACTGAACTTACCCCATTCGAAGTTGTTTTTGGACATACTGATGCAAACAATCCGTATAGTATAGAGTTGGAAAAACAATATTTCCAGAAAATTATTAAAGATCATGCGAAACGAATCAAGGTTATGTATAGGCATCTTGCAGATAAGATGGTAGCGTTAAAGGAAAAGCATAGGAAAAGGAAAGATGGTGAAGTTGTTAAATTTAATGAAGGCGAAACTATTTTTGCGAAAGACGTTAACAAGCGTAAAAGCAAAGATAAACCAAGATACGTAAAGGCAAAGGTTGTAGGTCAGGCTAAAAGAAATGTTTTACCAATACAAATTGGGGAGAGAATTTCTAAGACACCTATAAAAAATGTCAAACGCCCTCCACAGGTGGTGTGGCGTCCTACTGCTAGCAGTACCCACGCTGGGCCTCCATCTGCAAAATCTTGAAGGAAATCCCGGAATATTCCCGGTCAACGAAGGGCAAGCACATATTCAAACTGGTCACTGGACTATAGTTAAGGTCGTAAGTCTAGAACAGATTTATAACGATTTAAATCGCGTATCCACTAACTACGAACAATTTTGTAAACTTATTGATTGGAATGCATCATATTCTCAGGAATTTACAGATATGAAAATGCATACGGAATTTATACGCGATATCACCATTGAGAAATACCGACAACTTGTTCCACAGAAACGTTCTAAAAGAGGACTAATAAATCCATTGGGTTCTGTTATAAAATTAATAACAGGTAATCTAGATCATGACGACGCAATTAGATATGAAAAACTTATTTTCGAGTTAAGCCATAATCAAATTATTATTTCAAAAAAATTAACAATAGTCTCCAAAATGTTTGACAGTTTTATTAATGTAACTGAAACAATAAGTCAGAATACTGTAAATCTTCACAATCGCCTAACAAAGATAGAAGGGCTACTGAAAGATTTAAGCAGTAAGCAAAACAATTGGATTTTCTTAACTTATGTCACAGGATTATTTTCGGTGTTCACGAGTAGCTTTCGCACTATCTTTGCAAGGCTAAGTGAAATTGAAACAGCATTAGCCTTAAGCAAAATCTCAATATTACATCAATCAATTGTCAATTCAACAGAACTATTGTATCATCTAAATTTGATTTCTGACCATGGAACTTTGGTGTATCCACCATTTGAAGAAAATTTATTAAAAATTGAGGAAACTATTTGTAAAATCTTTTATAAAAAATAACCAGATAACATTTATAATGGAAGTTCCACTTACCGATAAGAAGTCCTATAATTATTTTAAGATATATTCCTTACCAATTTTCCACGAATCTGAAAATAAAACCTTAGCTATAATTCCTAAATATCCTTACCTTCTGGCGAAAGGACTTAAATACTTACCGCTTATAAAACCCTGTCGTCCATTGTCTACTGGCGATCAGCATCTATGCTCTGTAGACAATCAAGCCTTATACTACGAACTTACCTGTGTAGAGCAGCTGATGAAATTCGACCGAGATCATACTTCCTGTGAACAACGAGAAATTCAAATCGAGGAGGTCAAAGCTCAGGAAGTCAATGCTGATAGCTGGCTCCTGTATAGTAGACTAAAAACAACCCTAACCAAGCAATGTGGCGAAGATATCAGTAACCAACTTGTATTTGGCACTTACTTGTTAACCATGGAAGAGCCTTGTGACTTGCAAATCAATTCACCTTCGTCATCGTATATTTGTAGAATCTGAAGTAGTGGAAAGAATTCCTATTGTCGCCTTGCCCCAGTTGCGTATGAAAAATACCACACAATACCGAGGAAGTGTAGTGAACATGAAGGGAATTAGTTTAGATGAAGTGAAATACATGGCCTTTTCATTAAAACATAGTGAAGTGATAGAAAGTGTTTTGAGTAACCGAAAGAACTTTAGCTTCAGTGAAATTTTAGGATACGTTACTTTTACTTTAATAATTTCCAGTTTTATTGTATTTTTGAGTTATATAATTTGGCTAAAATCGCCTAAATGTTTAGTGTTTAAGAAAAATTATCGGAATGATTCTTCACCCGACCCTTCCGATAATTTCCCTCTTAGGGTCGGAGGAGTTATGAATAGCCCTCTTTCTCCTACTGCTGGTACAGCATTAGCATAGTTTACTTCTAAGAACTAAATGTGACGGTTCAGCGATGTGCTCGGCCCACCGCATGAGACCACCATGTATCTTAAACAAGTATTAAATTTGCCTTCAAATCGGTAACACGTACTTTTATTTCAGTAAAATCCTGAACCTAAAATAAGTAAATATAATTAATAAATTCATTGGTTATACGCTCGAACCAAAAGTAACTGTTCATTATTTTATTATTTATTTATAATAATATTTTTGCGGTGCGCTCGGAACACAAAACCTCGACAATTATTCAATTTAATACCAGCTTTATATGAAGATCGATTAATGTTTATAGAATCTTTATTCTCAAAAAAGACAAACGCCACTTACTTGAGAACAATAGCTAGAACTAAGTAATTAAATATACATTTTACTATATCCGCCAATTAATACAGTATACAGTAGGTACTCATCCAAAGCATTTATTGTTTATTTACGAATACTTAATAGTGTAATTCGACATAACATGTTCAGCCAATTTAAACTTGAATGCTTTGAATGGGTGTACATTTTTAATTGTTTCTGGTAACTTATTGTATAGCTGCGCTCCCTCAAAGGTAACAGTTCTCTTTCCATAATAATTAGTTCTTACTTTGGGAAGAACAAGAAGGCTAGCTCGACGACGTTTACTGTAGGGTTTTGTTTTTGTAAATGTGATGTTAGTATGTATCGTTTTGTTTAGGCATTTCCTCGATTAATTTCGATTACCCTAAATTAAGGGAAATATGCATTTGTTATTTGAACACTGATCGATTATAAATTTATATCAAAAAAAAATATTTTAAAAGTAAATAGTTGTATTTATTTAAATCTAAAAATCAGGAAATGCAGCCAATGCATAAATACCTGTTGCTGGGTTATTATAAACATATGATAGATTATACAAAGGATTAAAGGGATAAAATTAGGATTTTAACATAGGTAAACCTGGTTGATTGAAAATATCACATTTGCCGACGATAAAATGCACGATTGAAAGAAAATATTATATTCTATTTTAGTAATTCCTGTTTAGCCTACTTATTTGCAGATTGCCGACAAATACTATTATACGAGATAAATGGGTTTTTATTATTCGTCAAAGTAGGCAAGATAATGATTGGCCATCCAAATTTTGCTTTGTTTATTCATTGCATTTTAACGAAGATGACGTATATTATATATTTCATGTATTTTAATTTTAATAAATGTATTAAAACTTTTATATTTTTCAATTAAAAATACATAACTAATTTTACACTACTAATTTTTATTACTTTTTTTTTGAATTATCATACTTATTTGAAATTACTGCGAATTGAACAGAATTTTCAATGATCAATTTATTGTCACCTACCACATGTTCTCACCATCACCCTGGGTTGACTGGTAGAGAATGCCAATAGGCATTAAGTCCGCCCTTTGTAAGCCTATACTTAGGTTGTTGCAATAAAGATTAAATAAATAAATAAATAAATAACTACCCATAAGAGAAAAAAACCATAAATTAAAACAATTCAACATATTAAGTACTGTATATTAAAAGAACATTTGACATATTTAATATCTACACTTTTTGATAACTAGTGATATAATAATAAATAATTTGCCAATTTAATTGTGCATAATATTTCAAGTTGAAAATATGGCAAAAAATATTAACTAAATTGCGGGAGATCGCGACTTTTTGTTTTCAATGTCTGGCAACTTACACACACAAAGAAGTATGTGTCTCTACGATGCTACTGCTAGCTGTCAATATGGTTGTCATGCACACATAGAGAAAAAGCGGCTTCACGTCATTCGTTGCATTTCTTTGGGAAAGTTATATCTGCCTTTTATTTCTTTAATCTGAGCCACATACGAGTTGGTAAGGAATATATTACGACGAAGGCGACTGGAACGTTTTTACACGATTTTTAATAGCTTCACCTATATGTTTGTTTGTTTGTTTGTAACTTCTCTTTGGACTTGATTTTGACCCACTTCAAACGGTCAGATTTCTTTCAAACTTCGTCAACGTCAACTTCTTCAAAAGCAACCCACGCTTTTATTAAATTACACGATTCTTAATTCAAATTTATTTTCCTTTTTTTTATTTGGATTTTCTATAAAAGCGTGTTTTTTTAGTTTTTTTTAAACTATTATTTTTTATTAGTAAAATTGGGGAAACAGTAATTATTATTTTTTGTGAATTGTCTATACCTACTAAAGCTGGCCATACAAGATCAAGTGTACTTGTCAAGTTTACAGTTTAAGTTGACGCAGCATCCAGTTTGCATGAGATAGTTATATAGAAAGATAGCCATAACGTGGCCATACACCGTCAAGTTTACTGGATGCCCCGTCAAGTCCGCTGTAAACTTGACCAGTATACTTGATCGTTTATGGTCAGCTGTAGAATAGACAAGATATGTACTGCAGCTTTCGAGTGACATAACTTTCATGCCCCTCCTTTTAATCGGCAATACACTAAAAAAAGTGGTTCATTTAACAAGGTCGATTACTTTCATGTGACACTTGACATTGACGTTTCATTATGTTAATTTTAAAGTTTGCATATTATTTACTATACTTACTTCAATTATTTGACTGCGATTAGTAAGTATAAAAGGACCCGATCATTGGGTTGTTGGTATCAGTCAACCGATTCGGTTTGAAGTGATCGTGTAATTTGTCGAATCAAAGGAACACAGACCACGTTCGCAATGCAATCGCTGGTGGTGTTCTTCGCTCTTGCCGCCGTGGCGTGCGGCTCATACGTGCCGCTGGCGCAGCCCGCCCATCACCCCGCAGTGGTTCTGGACCCCCACGGCCGCCCCCTGGACACCGCTGAGGTCATCAACGCACGCGCCCTCCACCTGCAGGCTAAAGCCCTGGAGCCCCACTCCGCTCCTCTCGTTCACGCTGCCGTCGCCCCCGCGGTCCTCGCTCCCGCAGTGCACGCCGTCGCCGCCCCCGCTGTGATCGCCGCCCCCGCCGCCGTGTCCCACCAGTCCCGCGTCGACGTACGCACCAGCCCCGCCGTCGTTGCCCAAACTGTCGTCGCCGCCCCCGCCATCTCCGCTCACGGTGCTTACGCCGCCCCCGTCATCTCCGCTCACGGTGCCTACGCTGCTCCTCTGCTGGGACACTCCGCGCACGGTCTGTGGAAGCGCTCTCTGGGACACCTCGCCTACAGCGCCCCCATCATCGCCGCCCCCGTCGCCACTTCGCACCAATCTCGTGTGGATGTCATCTCTAGCCCAGCTGTAGTGTCTCACACTGTGGCCGCACCCGTCGTGGCTCACCCCGTCGCCGCCCCAGTTGTTGCTGCCGCTGCTCCAGTCATCAGCTACGCTGGCCCTGCTGCCGCTGTATCCCACCAGTCCCGTGTTGATGTCCGCACTAGCCCCGCTGTAGTATCCCAGGCTGTTGTAGCTGCCCCCGTTGTGGCTGCCCCAGTAGTTGCTCAAGTAGCTCCCGCCGCCGTGTCCCACCAGTCCCGCGTTGATGTGCGCACCAGCCCCGCCATCGTCTCCCACAGCGTCCTGGCCGCCCCCGCCATCTCCGCTCACGGTGCTTACGCCGCCCCCGCAATCTCTGCTCACGGTGCTTACGCCGCCCCCGCCATCTCCGCTCACGGTGCCTACGCCGCCCCTCTCCTGGGACACTCTGCGCACGGTCTGTGGAAGCGCTCTCTGGGACACCTCGCCTACAGCGCTCCCATCATCGCCGCTCCCGTCGCCACTTCGCACCAATCTCGTGTGGATGTCATCTCTAGCCCAGCTGTAGTGTCTCACGCCGTGGCCGCCCCCGTCGTGTCTCACGCCGTGGCCGCTCCAGTAGTGGCTGCTGCTGCCCCGGTCGTCAGCTACGCTGGCCCCGCAGCCGCTGTCTCCCACCAGTCCCGTGTCGATGTCCGCACTAGCCCTGCTGTAGTGTCCCAGACTGTCGTCGCTGCTCCCGTTGTGGCTCACGCCACCCCAGTGGTCAGCTACGCTGCTCCAGCAATTGCTCCTTATGCGCACTCCGCTGCATGGGCCACCCCCTCTGCCCATTGGGCCGCCCCTGCTGCCCATTGGGCTTAATTTAAATAACGGCAAAGCGTAACTGTGATTCGACGAAAATTATTGTAGTTTTCGTTTTAATTAAGGATGTTGAAATGAATAGACAAATATACATAATTTAATCAATTTATTGATTTGTTTTTCTTTCTTAATTTATGTCTCAATCAAATATATCATGCACAGGTCTATCAATTAGTAAAATGCAATTGAAAACAATCTTCTGAGCATTTTTCACTGTATAATTGAAATTTAAATGGTATTCATTACCTTGCTATCTAATAAGTAACGAGTATGCTATAGTTTTAATAATATTATTTTTAGTATTCGAAACGACCACGCAAGTTTTTGAACCGACAACGCGACCATGAGAGCATGAGGCTAATGCCGGCAAGTTAATATCTTAATTTCCTGTTAGTTATTGAGCCAGTGCACCTTCAGAATGGTTAGCTGTCACTTCAATGATAAGTCTTGATATCGACAGCTGTGTTAGGCATATCATTTTAGGGTAGGAATGCGGATATAGGACTTAATATTCTCGTGCTGTGTTTTATTAATTAGACACTTTTGTTTTTGTAACTTTAAGTCTACGGCACCTTAAATCCTATCCTGCTATACAATATTATAAATGTGAAAGTTTGATGTTTGTGAAAAACGGCTGAATGGATATGGATGAAATTTGGATACACACAGATAGTTCTTGACTTAACTTACGTGATATGATAATTTTTATCCCGGAAAATAGTCCTGTTCTGGAGGGATTGGAGGTAAAGTTTAGTATTCGTTCACATATTGCTCTTTATGAAGCAACTTTGATGATTTTTTTTTATAATGTTAGGAATTTTGCCACGTAGATCCTATTCCGATTCAATGAGGAGCATATGTAATCCGCATCAGGCTCTCATATGATTTCATACAAATGCGGCGCGTTCAAGGCGATTCTATAACTATAAAATTTAAAATAAAAAAAAACCCACAGTTTCTTGACTCGACAGTGTTATTTACACTAAATATAGCTAAGAAACATCTCGATCACGTCAGCTTTCACTTAAAAAAACGCATCATCACAGATCCAATCGGTTTAGGAGCTACGATGCTAGAGACAGATGCACTGAATGAATCTTCTTTATTTCCTAATCTGTAGAAGTAAAGAAAGTTGAAAACAGTTTTATTGAAATTATCAGTGTTAAGCACCAAATAAAGCTCCTTAAAACATTGCCTTAAAAGCGACAAAAAATCACTTAACTAGATGTTTGCTTACGCAGAAAATGAATACAGAGTTCAGTATTCTGTAAAGTACTTTCGACGTCTATACAATGATGAATCAGTTAATCAGTCAAGAAAAAGTTAGCCTCCTTCATTATTGTCTTTATTTAAAACGTCTTGTATGAACATAAAAAAAAATCTTGAAATAAATTTTAATCTAGTTGTGATAGCCCAATTACATGCTAAGTTGTTTCAAGAATCCCTAATAATAATTGTAGTTATGTAATTAAAGCAACTTACGAGCAACTTATAAATCCAACCATAATTTATAAATCCTACTAATTCCCTATCCCATTTGAATTTTAAGAAATCTGGGCTGCCTAATTGACCACATCAGAAATAATCTTAAATTAAAATTTAAAAAAAAACCCCGACAGTTTTATTAACACTAAACATGGCTACAACTCTCTTGATTAAGTCATCTTAAAAAAAACCAGAATCGGTGTTACCGCGCCTACGGTTCTTAAGTTGCAATGTTTCCGAGCCTCTGTACTTAAATTGCAAGAAATAAATCTGTGCTCCCGAAAAAGTTCTTAATTATTCGCTGCAACAACCAGTTATTCCTCTAAAGAATTAACAATCGGTTCATCCGTTTGGAAGCTACGTTGCCACAGACAGACAGACAGACATACCGATACAAAAATACACAGACACACAGATACATAGACATGTCAAACTTATAACACCCCTCTGATTGTCGGGGGTTAAAGAAATCATCGCGTCTTTCAGCTTTCTATGAATAGGCATTGATACGGCAGGACTTCTCTTTATATTATTGTTAGAAGCTTTAATTTAACTTGGTTTTTGTTAGCATGTAATATGTATGGGTATGGTGAATTAAAATAAAAACAAACAATTATGAATTAAATCCTGAGGATTTTCTTTACGGCTTTTCTTCTCCTCCATGACAAAGCACCTTTCTGAAAAGCCAAAAAATGACGTATACTCGTATCAGTATATCAGTGACACCTATATGAATAAATTATTTTGAATTTTGAATTTTTTGTTACCGCCTCCTTTTTTCTCCCACTGCCACTGTTGACTTGGAGAAAATGCTTTTAACATTAAGTCCGCCTTACCACGTTACCACCATTACTTGTGTAAGGTTCAATAAAAAATAAATAAATAAAATTTCACATGTTGCTTTGGTTTCGATGATCCAAACAGAAATCTTATCAGCGGCCAATAGCACAAACAAAAAATTTTCAAAGCATAATTTAAAAGTATATTTTTAAAATATGAAAATTATTGTTACTTATCCAGATAAACTTTCAAACATTTTTGCATAATTTCATAGCCTCATGTCCTATGGTATATTGATGTGGGGCTCAGCGGCTAACATCGATGCTATATTTGTTTTGCAGAAAAGGGCAATCAGAGCCAATATAAATTAAAATCTCGCGATTCCCTGCGTGAGAAATTTAAAGAAATAGGCATATTAACAGTAGCCTCTCAATTTATTTACAGTAATATTATATTTGTAAAAAACAACTTAGGTATGTTCAAGCAAAATAGTGATACGCATAATCATCTAACTAGAAACAGACATAATTTGGTGACGTCATATTTTCGCTTATTAAGTAGGGTTCAAAGTTCTTATACGTTCGTTTATATGGGGCTTGGTGTACGTTTTTTCAATAAATTACCTAAATCAATACGTGATTTGCCTATCCAAATGTTTAAGAAATATGTTAAATCTCAGCTAGTAGGCAAGGGATACTATGGTATAAATGAATATATTAATGACAAAGACGCCTGGAAACTAGTGCCGCATCCAGTTCCACATAGGTAAAAACATATCATGTAATTTTTCATTATTTTAAAAGATTTTCGAGGAGTTTCTTTACGGCTTTTCTTCTCCTCAATGACTAAGCACCCTTCCGAAAAGCTGGTAAATTAAAAAATGACGTGCATAGGTGTATCAGTGATACCTATATGAATAAAAGATTTTGATTTGATTTGATTTGAAAAACAATCCTGAACATAGTTTTTATTGATCATGTTAAATGACTACCTACTTGTTCTGTTCTTCTAGTCTCTATTAATATACAAACCTATAATGTATAAAATTATACTAAAATCATTATTATATATGTACTGTTATTTCTTCTGTGGTTAAATGAATAAAGCCACAACATTGTCAAATCAAAAATATGAAGTCTTTGATTCCTATTATTCTTATGATAAAAATGTTGAATCTGAAGCGTCTAATAAAATTTAAGCTACTGTAAAACGAAAGTATGAAATCCCATTTGTTCCCTATCTGTAGGAAATTAAAAAAAACAGCTTTACTACATACAACATGAATAAACTTGTGTACAAAATTTTAGTTGTCTAGTTAAGTTACGGGTTTGTGCTGGACGTTGCAGTTGATATGCCTCAGTGTTTCACAGGAAGTTCTTTAAAACGAGTAAAGGTAATAAAACGATTTAGTTATTTTCGTATCTATCGTTATGTAGATTTATTTATAAATATTTTTTATTATTTTATTTATGTACATTATTTCGTAGAATCTTAGGTGTTCGTCAGCTTCACTCTTTACCAGCCATGGAGGGAATGCGCAAAGGGTCCATGCGCCAGGGGAGCTGCGTGGAGGAGTCCAGCGCTAGCGTATGGCGCGGCGATGACGCTGTGAGCGATGGGTGCAGCGACCACACTGTGGGCCACCACGGCGGGGCTGGTGCGGATGTCCACACGGGACTGGTGGGACACGGCAGCGGGGGCTACGTGTGCGACTACTGGGGCGTGAGCGTACACGGGGGCGGCGACAGCGTGGGACACTACAGCTGGGCTAGAGATGACATCCACACGAGATTGGTGCGAAGTGGCGACGGGGGCGGCGATGATGGGGGCGCTGTAGGCGAGGTGTCCCAGAGAGCGCTTCCACAGACCGTGCGCGGAGTGTCCCAGCAGAGGGGCGTAGGCACCGTGAGCGGAGATGGCGGGGGCGGCCAGGACGCTGTGGGAGACGATGGCGGGGCTGGTGCGCACATCAACGCGGGATTGGTGGGACACGGCGGCGGGAGCTACATGAGCAACAACCGGGGCAGCCACGGCGTGAGCGAGCACGGGGGCGGCGATGGCGTGGGACACCACAGCTGGGCTAGAGATGACATCCACACGGGATTGGTGGGACACGGCGGAAGGAGCGGAGATAATGGGTACACTGTAGGCGAGGTGTCCCAGGGAACGCTTCCATAGACCGTGCGCAGAGTGTCCCAGCAGAGGGGCGTAGGCACCGTGAGCGGAGATGGCGGGGGCGGCCAGGACGCTGTGGGCCACGATGGCGGGGCTGGTGTGCACGTCAACGCGAGACTGGTGGGACACGGCAGCGGGGGCGGCGACGGCGTGCACTGCGGGAGCGAGGACTGCGGGGGCGACGGCGGCGTGGACTAGAGGAGCGGAGTGGTGCTCCAGGGCTTTAGCCTGCAGGTGGATGGCGCGTGCATTGATGACCTCAGCGGTGTCCAGGGGGCGGCCATGGGGGTCTAGCACCACTGCGGGGTGATGAGCGGGCTGCGCCAGCGGCACGTATGAGCCGCACGCCACGGCGGCAAGAGCGAAGAACACCACCAGCGATTGCATTGCGAACGTGGTCTGTGTTTTTTCTGACGAACGAGATCACTTCAAACCGAGCACGGCCGACTGATAATTTTGCGCCGCCCTCCGCTATATTTATACTGACCGGACATAATTAAAACTAAGGCAATTTCAGAAGGTACGTAATTGCTCGGTAATGCTAGAACAATGTCAGATGTCAATAAAATGTGCGACCTCGGCTCTCGTGGCGGTCATAACGAAAGAATTTCGTGGTCGTAGTATGTAGTGCGCAACGTCTGCAGGCCTCACATATCATGCGTTAGCGTCGGTTAGGTAAGAGACGTCGACGTGTGAATGTTACAAATATATACTTTACTGCATTTTAATGCAGTCATTGTATTTTCATTAAGTAAGGAGTAAATTTGATCGTACATTTCACTACATTGTGACAAAATAAGGCGTGAATTTTGTTGCGTTTCGTCACAAGATTAATGCTTTATAGATAAATCGATGTAGAATGAAGGGGGAAAGGCAGTCTCGGTACCGGAGACGGTAGTGGGTCGGCTATACACAGAAAAGCTGCGTTCAGTAGGTCGACGACGTCAAACGCGAGAGCTTACAAATACTTAGAATTAAACGATCGCAAACCGCTTACTGCGTGCTATCGAAGTTCCGGGTCTCCACAACTGAACCTTCGATTACTATTATTGTACACGTGTTATTTGGTTACAATGGTTGCGAATGCCTGCACAACTAAACAAAATAAATTTTGTAGTGTCATTCAAAAATATAAACAAACAATTCGTGGGTTGTTTTCGCGGTTATTATAGTTACTTATTATTGTTACTGTTTATTCTGCAGTATACGGATGAGGAAGTAATAGAAAATGTATTTATATAAATTAGTGAGTAACATAGGTATATAACTAGTCCAGCCATAAGTTCTGTTACAAATGAAAATGCTTTTTTTTTAAATGAAGTAATGTAATAAGCATGGTTATGTATGCATAAGCTGAGTGATGTCCCTTTTTACAATATGGCTCTGCAGCGCAGGCAATTAAACAAAACAATAATCCTCCAAATATACCGGCTGTTCAATGTGTTATTTGTGTAAGAAATATTATTATGCACCTACCATGTAGTAAGCCTTATGTCTGCGCTGCAGTGTATATTTATTGTAGAATAAAGTGTTTCTTTCTTTCTTTCTTTCTTTCTAATATTAATAAAATTTATACCTACATATTTATTAAAGTATCAGCAAAAAATAAAAAAATAAATTCTATTCGATATGGCCACCTTTGGCTTTTATACAGGCCTTTAATCTGTTTGGCCACGAATGTATGGATTTACGCACTGTTTCCAAGGGAAATTTCGCCACTGCTTGCTCCAAAGATTTTTTAAGAGACTCAATGTCGCCGTGTCGTTTAGAGCAGGCCATGTCCTCTAAAACTGACCATAACTTGAAGTCTAAAGGGTTGAGGTCTGGGCTAGATGAGGGCCAGTCTTCAGCTCTTATAAAGTCCGGAACATTGGTTTCAAGCTAGGCTTGGGTAGTTCGTGCTTTGTGACCAGGTGCAGAGTCCTGTTGGAAAGTCCACGGTATATTTTTAAAAAGAGTATTGCTGAGATCTTTCACAACATGATCCAAGACTGTATCTTGATACACTTTGGCTGAAGTTTTCACTCCTTTTTCACAAAAATGCAGTTTTGTGACTCCTTGATAAGACACGCCCCACCAAACCATCACTGACGCAGGATGATGACCACGTTGTACCTTCCCGACCACTTGAGCAGCTTCTTTAGAACTGTGAGCGTAGGTAAGTACACTTTATCATTTTGCTTATTGTAGTGTTCTTCAATCGTGAAAATTTTTTCATCGGTAAAGAGGATATTTCTGTGCCTTTCACCTGCGTATCGCGACAGAAGGCGTTTTGATCGATCCACTCTCTTTAATTGTAAAGATTGATTTAGGGCATGTCCTGTATATCGACGATAAGCACCGAGCTTCAGGTCTTGTTTTATAATACGCGACAGGGTCCTAGCGGGAATCTTCATTTCTCGCGATAAGATTTTTTGCTTCCTAATGGGGTTTCGACGAATTCTGGCTTTAACAGCATTAACAGCCTTTGTAGTTCTAACAGCACGCGGCCGCCCCGATCTTTTCTGGTCTTCGACAGACGAAGTGTTGTTGTATCTGTTGATTGTACGATATACGAACAGCCGGCTGATACCAAGCTTTTGAAGTGTCTGGAATATGACCGACGGCTCCATACCCACTTTGTGCAAGGCGATCACTGCAATCCTATTTTCTTTAACACCCCATTCCATATTGTAATTTGATAATGAACACGAAAAAGTATGTGAAATGACGCGAAATCGAAAGAAGTTTTTAAAATAATATACGTGTTCCAAATTCAAAATAATTAAAAAGCTGAAAAAAATAAAAGTTTTTATGTAACAGTATTTATGGCCAGACTAGGTACATAGGTAATTAATTATCTATCATATCTATTGATTAAATCGGTATCTTCCTTATTATGTACAAAGGAATATTAAAAGTTCAGTCTACGTGCAGTAACATAACAGGTACATACCTAGCTAGATGTTTTCAGTGTTTTTAAGTGTAATTATTTTTAGTGAATAAGCCACTTCTTTTTGTCAGAAATTATATTAATACTAGCTTTTGCCCACAGCTTCGCCCGCGGTACAGTGGTTTCTAAACGAATTTTTTAATTAATTAATCTAGATTTATAGAACCATAATATTATGATAGATGATGCCCGTGGCTTCGCGCGCGTGGATATCAATTTTTATGTTTCCCGCTGGAATCCTGAACTTTTCCCGGAAAAAAGTAGCATGTTTTAATCCAGCGTATATCTCCATTCAGCCAAATCGGTTAAGTAGTTGTGGTGTGATTGAGGAACAGACATCCAAACATCTTCACAAACTTTCAAATTTATAATATTAGTTGCTTAGGACATTAGTAGCAAGTAGGATAGTAGGATACGACACTACTTTTAGTATAAAGTATTCGGAATTCGGAAGAAATTAACTTCGTGGGCTGGCCACATAGTTCGAAGGACGTTGGGGAAGGAAGGTCTTCGAATGTCACCCACGTCTCGGTAAACGGACTATATGACGCCCCGACCAGATGGACTGACGACCTAAAGAAGACAGCGGGCGTCCACTGGATTCAGAAGGCTCAGGACTGATCAGCGTAGCGCAGTGGACCTCCAAGAGCTGATGGATGGATGGATAACTTCGTATAGTGCGTATTGGGATGGCTTTGAAAACTAACCCCAATCCCAAACCAGATAGATGGGTGTCGTTCAAGAGGCGATTAAAATCCGGCCCGGTCGGGCCCTACAGACGGATTATTTATTGGTGTTATTGTTTTGAATAGTACGTTAATGCTATTATTACTATTATTATTCGTTTGTTCGGTCCTCCTGGGTAGCTATCACCCTCGTGCGTGAGTTAGCTGCTAAACGACTGGTCGCGTTTCGGCTGGCTCGAGAGACAGTTCTTTCTTTTTTTCTTGAGTTTTTCAATTCGACTGTATATTTTATGTTTTTATGGTGAACCGATTTTGATGACTCTTTTTTTAATCGAAAGCTGGTGCTTGTTATGTGGTTCCACTTAAATTTGACCGAAATCTAACGATGGCATCCATGAAAAAACCATATAAGTCTTAAATTTGCATTATGTGCGCAACAAATGACTCAATATCACGCTAACCGATTTCGATGATTCTTATTTTATTGTTATTAGAAAGGATGTACTTCATTTGAAGTTGGTTTGTTTTTTGTTAAAATATATTATTTCTTCCTTCTTTCTTGGCCCATAATGCAATAGTGATTCCTTTATTTTCATAAAAATAACTGCTGTGAGCTGTCTCAAGAAATTCGTAGAATAATCGGTTGGACAACACAAGTATGTTACTTGAATATGGTTTCAATCAATCACCACCACTTACGTTAATAGATAGTTGAAAGAAATGAATTGCGCTATATCCACAAACAATATTTATGAAATATTTTTTTTGTTAGCCTTATTTTGAAGTGAAACTTCTTTAGATTCGTTGTGATTTCAAACCGGATGCAAACGGAAAAAACGACAGGTAAGAGACACAAATACAAAAAGGTGTAGGAAAGAATGAGACAGAAATATACTCTGCAAGCATGCATATATTATAACTGCTAATTTCGTCGTTGAATCTAACTTCTCCGTAGCTCAATGGTCAGGACGTAGATACACAATACCTGATGCGCAGGTTCGCGTCTCTCAGTATTTCTTTTTTTTTAGTTTTATTTTTATACTGTTTTTAAATACTTTCAAATGCTCTTTTAAATATTTTCAAAGAATTTATCAACAAAAAATAAGAATTTCATTCGTTGTTTAATATCTGTCGATCGACCGACCGATTATACAGACAATAATAATGCTAAGTTGTATTCATAGATGGCGCGAGGAATAAGATAGAAGATTCGTTTTATTGCTAGATAGAGGGCGCTAGCTGCTCATTTTTCTCTTCATATTATGTTAAGAGATGGCGTTAGTTACCACTGTTTTCTTTTTCTTATGTTCGTGGTTATCTTTTAAAAAGTGCTAAGTTGTATTCATAGATGGCGCGAGGAACAAGGTAGAAGATTCGATTTATTGCTTTTTCATCTCATTATCTTGAAACCAAAATTTTGGAAAGTTTCACTTCTACCACGTGTGAATTGCACACATTTTCTTTTTTTTTAACTTCTTTAAGCTATTATTGGATGTACAGAAGTTTCATTAAAATAAAAATAAAAAACCAACAGTTTCATTTGCACTAAACATAACTAAACAAGAGCACTCTCGAATAAGTCACCTTTAAACAAAAAAAAATTATAATAGATCAAAATTGGTTCATCCATTTGGGAGCTACGCTGCCACAGACAAACATAAAGATCCACAGATACATAGATACGTCAAACTTAAACATCCCGCTGTTTGCGGTTGGGGGTTAAAAATAAGAAATGATGCATCGTAACACATCGCATAAATATCTGTTTAATATTGCAGAAAAACGGGGATATCGTATAAGTAGTACTTAGGCATAATGAAGCAAACCTTGCTCTAGTTTCGTAAGAAGGGACAAAGCCTTTGCCAACTAAGAAAGTAATGATCGTGCAGCCCTGTCGTGCAAAAGTAAATTTAGTATCCACATAAAGTATTCGTTTTCCTATTATGGAAGAAAGATAAGACAAATCACGTAGTTATGTCTTTTTAAGCAAAATTTACTGTTGTTTCAAATAATTTTAAAAATGTACCAACTGTATTTCCTAACCCATTATGTTACTGTATAAAAAGTTTGCTAGGAGTTACCACAGATGATTTTGTATGTGGTAAATTTTTTTTAGATGAGTCCATTTACATATCATTTTTTTTAGTTTAGAAAAATAAATAGGAGTAAACATAGGGAGTAAAAAGAAATTTGTTTTAACATTAAATAATAATGTATCCTTAAATTATTTTTATTATATGCCTGCCTTATTTCTTAATTACAAATTAAGTATGACAAAAAGACAGGAACAGCTGTTGTTCAGTAAATGGACTCGTCTAAAAAAATTTACCACAGAATACTTAAACACTACATTTTAATATTTTATGTCATACAAAATCATCTGTGGGCAACTGCAGATTTTGTTGAAAAGCAGTAGGTATACCTATCATTACTACTATAGTTTGTTGTTCTTCTTCCCAGGTCAATTATACAGTGATTAATAGCAAGGTTTTATTGCAACCTTAAATCCTTTAACGCTTTGTGAAAATAGAACAAATGTCTAACTATCGGCATTAATTTTAATAACATGAATGAAGATTAATTTAAAGCAATTGCACTGAATTGTAAAGGCTCAATTTACTTGGGTATTGTGAAGGCAGTGTACGCAGGGAATTTGCAATGTCACTTCTCAAGCGCTATGTAGGTAAGGCCGCGCAGCCGTTGACCTGTATTTTCCATGCGAGATTTTTTCTGCATTTTTTTTCTGTTGTAAAACATGGCGATTTCATTTCCTTATTTTGTTATAGGTAGGTATACCTACCTAAAAAACAAATAGTTGAATTAATCGAAATATAAATTCTTCTGTTGAATGTAAGTAAATAATTAGTTTAACTGAAATATTATTATCTAGCTTTTAAATATGTTTTAAAGTAATAATTTTAGTAAAGGTATTACTTACCGGCTATACTGTTCCTCAGAAGGGTTAGCAACAAAAGCTTACTTATTGTTAGTGTAGGGTCTGTGCATCATTTAGATATGTAATATCTGCCGCATTTTTTAATCCTTAAGGCAACTTACTGCATATAAAATGTAATACTATGTATTGGGAAATAAAGTTATCTATTGGTATTGGTTATGTATTGTTTCTTTGTTTGCTGGCAACGCATCGGTGATGCCTAAGGTGTTACTGTTGGTGGGCGGCGATGACCACTTGCCATCAGGTGGTTCGTATGCTTGCTTGTTGGCGTTGTATTATGTACATTAAAAAAATTTGCCGGACTAAAAATGTGGCTTGGTTTTTGGGACATAATGCTTAATTTGATTATTAAAATATATGACAGCAAGTAGGTACCTATGTATACAATACAATGTACCTATGTGTACAATGTACTTATGTAATTAATTTTACAAATTTCCAAGTATAATTAATTATGCATTATCTTTCTACGTTCTTTTTTATTCAAATCACAGTGTCATAAAGGTCTATTATATTTCATCACAAAACACTACTCGGGTCCAATGCTACTGACGTTTAGACCCACAGACATGTTTTAGACCTTATCAACAATAGCACGTGGGAAGAATTACTCACGTGCGAAAATTACTTACTAACTCGTATAGCAAGGTATCAGATAATGTTACCTCGCCTTTTTCTCGACAACATGACAATCACACATTTGTTCGACTTGGGTTAAGGATGGTCTTTATCTTTTCTCCATTTTAATCTTCTAATTTTGCTCCAATCGTAGTGTACATAAGTATGTACGTAGGTACGTAAAATAAAATAAGAAAGAAAATTTTTAAAAAGATTTTTTTTAAATCTTTTTGGGTTTTTGCTGTTGTATTTATTTTATTTTGGTTAACAAATAAGAGATTTGTTGTGAAATATTATAAATAACACGTCTGGATCACGGTTGGTGAAACCATAATATGTTATAGTCTAAGCATATAAGTTGAATTACTCAATATGATATTAGTACGGTCACCTGCAGAGAAAAGTAACCCATCTGTTTAAACAGTTTTAATAGACAGATGGGTTACTTTTCTCTGCAGGTGACTGTACCTGCTTACGAAATTCCAAAGACAAGCAAAAACGAAATAAAAATTTGAACAGGAAAAAATCAAATTTTTGAATTTAAGGCTGTCTGTATTGAAATTTAATTTCATACGTCATATTATCTACCATCTAACAATATGTTTAAATAAGCTTAGCAGTGCTTGTATCGCATCTCTGGTGGCAACGGCCCTTCAGTTACGGGCTAGCCCTTTTATTGAACAACACCAATTATCTACACGCCTAGTTTAGTAAGTTTCATAAAAAAAGCAGGGACGTGCATTATAAAAAAACATAATAATTTTTTAAAAATAATATATAATAATATTTTAAAAATTCCTTTCAACAACAATTTATAAAATATTGTATTTTTGTTGTTGGCCATTGGGGAAAATTGGCAATTGGCACTGGTGTGCTTTGTGAATACGGGCTTATATCTCGTTATTAGAAGGTGTATCTTTTTTAACGACTTTCTGCTATACACAACATTGGGAAACATGAATGTGTAAAAACTGAAAATCTAGGATTCGAGTTGTTTTTTACACCCAAGCATGATTTTACGTCTTGTGTTCTTTAAATAATTTAAATCATAAGGTATTTTCAAAATAAACGGGTTCGACTCCTAGCCAGGAATATTAATTTTTCTAATGATGCAGTTTTAACTTTTCATCAAAATCGGCCCCGAGACTCTTTTGAGTATTTTTCGCTATTCCTCATAGTTTCTAATTTGGCCAAATTTGGCCAACTACGCACACTTGAAAAATTCACCTTGTATATTTTACAATTTATGTTTGAATGATATGGTTTTCACTGATCAATTGTAACATTTATTGTAAGTTGTATTTCACTTTGTTTAAAATAAAAATATATAATATGTCAATAAAAAAAATCTTTTATGAACATTGTTTCGTGTATAAGTATTAAGTACTCGGGTGACCGAGCTTTGCTCGGACGCCATCTACTGAAGAAGCTTTAGTGTTGCTACTCCCTACCTACCTGCTACCAGTAGATGTCAGAAATTGTAGCAGTTTTTTATTGCCTGAAAAAACTGGATTCAACGACATTTTCTAAAAATGAATCTTAGCTAGATCGATTTATCGCCCCCGAAACCCCTGCGTACTAAATTTCATGAAAATCGTTGGAAACGTTTCCGAGACTCCGAGAATAAATATTATAAATATGCAAAAATTGCTCGTTTAAAGATATTAGACATGAGGCTAGGTTTTTCAGTCAGGCTACTAATAGCTATATTCTCTATACTTCCTGAAATATCTACCATGCCTATGTAGGTACCTATATAAGTATTGTAAGTTCAATCACAACAGAGTGTACCTATCTGAGATCACAATGTAAGTTCTATTGTGATCTCAGATAGGTAGGTACACTCCGTTGTGATTGAATTTCTGGCGCAATCTTTTTAATCATTTAGTTGAACAACTAATTATGAATGGAATGTATTAAATGCAGTGGATAGTTTCCCAAAAGCCTACATTGCCTACACTTGCGTAAACTTGCTGGCCAACCTTTTAGGCAGTTACTAAACCACTTTTAGTGTTTTAGCACGTTTATTTCATTTGAATTATATCATTATACTGCGGAAAATACAGGCTGGTCAAATATACGCTAAGGATTGCGAGTATCCATAATTGCTTTAAATACAGGATAGGAGCGAAATAAATTGATTTAATAATCAGCAATAGCGTAAGCCTTGAAGTAAATGTTTTTATGAAGCTGTGCATATACATATTAATTAACTGTCGTTCATTAAAATTAACGTAATAAGTGGGAAAATACATGGATAATTAAATGAGCAATGTAGACCGAAGACCATAGAAGTCGAAAAGGAAAATCTTTATCTGAATATAATGTGTGAAGTACGGGAAATTTGTAATTGCTAGTAAGCTTCAGTAAATCATTACATTTATGGTTGTTGTGTAGCATTAACAGTGTCACTTTAAATTCTATTTGAAAAGGTCAATCTCTCTCTGATGTTTACCGCTTTAGATCGGGAATTAATTCGATATGTATCAAAGCAACTTCAGGCCTTTGTGCATCAAAGTAACTACTGTACACAATCAATACTCCCTATCTGTGGTGAAATACCGAAATACTCTCTAGGCTTCAAGCATAAGTCCTAACACGAAAATCACCACTCCCATTTCATTCGCGTTTTCTTTATTCGTCCAGTGCAAAAATAAATTTTCTAAAATGGTCACCCTACACGACCTGGATCTAAATTTGTTGAAACGCATTTTAAAGTACTCGTATCTTAATGTCATCAATGTATGGCGACTGCATTCGTACCTGGTATCAGTGAGACAATACCATACTTGTCCGTTAAAGTAGGTTCTTAGTGTATAGTGAATGGAATGTTAAGCAAATGGACTTTGAATTATAAGTATTCAGTGAATAGTATTCACAGATAAGGTGGCTGGCGAAAGGCATAGGCCAGGAAGTGCGGGAGACGAAAATATGTTTGTGACTCTAAACTTGTATTATGTGTTTTCCTAATATAATTAATTATTTGTCGGACGATAAAAATTGAAACGAACTTGTAACTCTATTATTTTATTTTCTTGTGATAGACTTGACAACCTTTCTTGACAATTGCATTGTTATAAAAAAATAATAACAAAATTAGTATGAAGGTTTTCCTTACAATAAATTAATCGGAAATACAATCTATGCATCGTTGGGGTTGGGATGAAGGACGAAGGAGCGTTCGGAATTCAGATCGCAGTAATATGAAAATCGAACGCAAACCCTTCTTAGCCCCAGTACGGTGGATTTTAGGTTTCCGAAGTAAAATCGGAATCCTTATTGTTTCGTCATGTCCGTCCGTCGTCTGTCCGTCTGTCTGAAGCAAAGGACCGAGACCCTTACTGCTAGAAAGTTGTAATTTGGCATGGATATACTTATTTATTAAAGCTCCAAAATCGTAGAATAAAATATTGAAAAACATTTTTTTCAGGGTACCTCCCCTGCAGGTAAGGCGGGGATGAATTTTTTATTCGTTGCGTACCCTATAGTGTGAGGTGTTGTTCAAAAGGTCTTTTAAAAATATTATGGATTTTTTAAAACCATTTTTGGAATTAGGGTCCGTTTGCGAAACATTTTGCTTAAAAGTACTAATTTTGGTTAGAGTCAAGTGTCCCCCCGTGCCGGCTAAACGGTTGGATTTGGCCAAGTGAAAAAAATGTCAAAAATAGGTTATATGATGAAATTACAAGAAAAACTATCTCGGCTATGTTAGCATAATTAGTTAATGAGTAATAGTCGATAAACTTACTACTTCGGAACTCTACAATGTAGAGTCTACATTGCGCGTGGCCTGACACGCACTTTCCCGGTTTCTTATGAAAAGAAGAAAAAGAAAGAAAGATGCGGTATGCCATAGATGGGTTCCGAGCTCGTATTTTGTCTGTCCGTATCTCCATGTTTTTTTTATTTGTGCGTTTACGCTGACCAGCATTTCACTGTAGTCCACAAAGTTTCTGCAGCTCAAAGGTCATATTTCAATGTTTTTGTTAAGAGTAGAGTCAGAGTGATATTTTTTTGTAACAAAACGACATAATATGACACCAAGTGGTCACACACAGCAACACGTTGCCGTCCAAGAATAAGAGAAGAAAGAATAGGTAGGAATGTGCTTATACAAATTAGGTATACATATGTATCCAAAGATTTACAGAAACGTTTAAATCTATCCAATCAAATACCTTCCGCTTCCGTATTTCAATCTAAATCTTATGTAAATCGATATCTGAAATTGGTCGATCACTTACAACATACAAATGTAAACTCCTACTGAGTGAAATATTATTTTGACTTTACTTAAAGGTATTAAAAGATGCAGATTTCAAGACACTGAAAATATTAATTTAAATATAATATTTTATTTAACGTAACCATAACTTTTCATTCTAAACAATGAATACGTATTAGTTTTATAGTCTTTTGTATGGTAGGACATGAAATGTAAACATTTTTTGTGACAGAATTTTACGACTCCGAAATATAATAGATACCTAAAAGCAATAAAAAACAGGCAAAGTGCGTGTCAGGCCTCGCGCAATGTAGGGTTTCTTAGTTGTAAGTTAATCGACTATAACTCATTAACGCCTCATATAACTATAACTCATTATTATTTTAAATAATATTTGTAATTTCCTCCATAGTATTCGTGCACCTTACCTCATTTAATCATACTCTTATCAGCTCTCACATCTTAAGGTTGTCTGGAAGAGATCGCTGTTTAGCGATAAGACCGCCTTTTGTACCTCATATACTCGTATGTCTTCTTGTTTACTTCTAGATTGTTGTTGTTTTATTTTTTTGGTGTACAATAAAGAGGTAAATAAATAAATAACGCCCCAACTCAGAGTCAGTAACGGTTACTTTAATCGCGCCTTAGTAAAGAATCATTATACAAGTTCTGTACTAAGGAGCGATTTAATTAACCGTTACTGACTCTGAGTTGGGGCGTAAGTGTTTCATGTATAGTACTAATAAGGTGTTACATGTGACATAATTAATAACTAAAATAGGAAATACTTGGCATGGCAACTTAGGTTAGGAAGCATACCTATTTATAGAAATAGGTGCTGGATCAGTCGTGTCAGTGTCGGAACCGTAAGTATATGTAAGTGAATGTAGGTATTTGAAGTCTAAAAATACCTTTTCCCAAGTCTGAAAGTACCTAATACGCTGTACTAATGAACTCTCACAATTTTTGTAAGCTTTCCTGTTTTCTCCGCACGTAGTCGCTATTCTTGCAAATTCTGCATTTTTACTGAAATATTTATAACTAGTGCTCTGCCCGCGGCTTTACCCACGTTTTCCAGGATAATAATTGTCCTATATCTTATTTCGCATTGTGGTCTATCTTTGTGCTAATTTTCATCAAAATTCGTTCAGTAGTTTTTGTGCGAAAAGGTATTAAAAAACAAACTTTCTTTATAACATTATAGGCTGATATTAATTGGTCCCTTATTGTAGTTTGAATATCTATAAATTCAAGCCTTCTTGAACACACATAAAACACATTTAGAAATGTGTAATTGTCTTGACGGTGAAACTTTATCTTTGTTGTAACTGCATGAAGTTTGTCTTTTTATAACTTTACGGTACGTTCCCACTACGACCATAGTTAAAAATTGGTTTACAATTTATTAACCATTTATTATATTAAAATGGAAAAGGTCACATTTCAGCCACGGACCTACAAGTAGATTTCTACGTCCGTGATTTCAGCCAAATTGTTGTTTATCAAAAGGCGTATTGACAATCCGTGATAATAAATATGCTTCTTTAAAACGGATGCATATTCACATTTGAAATGGAAATAGTAGATAATTTTATTACTTGTGTATCACAAGTTTATTGTTTTACTGTGCGGACGTAAAAAAATAATCTTTTTTAACATATTAATATCACTGCAATCGAGTCGTGGTAGAACATTGCTATTATTTTATTAAGGCGTCATTATCGGGTTCTTGTATCGAGCTATAAAGTCTGTGCTATAATATTAATAATCAACGCTTGACACAATCATACCCCTATAAAGCATTTATCATGGACGACACTTATAACACAACACAATAACACCCATGACCCGAGTACAAATATTTGTCTGTCACATAAATATAAATAACTAGGAAATCGCCCACGCTTCGCTTCGGGAAAAATAGTAAAAAAAATATAATATAACGTATGTCACCCGGGGATAGTGTAGCTTCCCAACAGTGAAAGAATTTTTCAAATCGGTTCGGTAGTTTCGGAGCCTATTCAATGCAAACAAACAATCAAATCTTTCCTCTTTATAATATTAGTATAGATTATCTGTCCCGGCCGGGCCGGGACTTAAAAAGTATATTTAATATTGATAATGCAATTCAAAATAAATTTTCATCATACATATTATATGCGTTGCGTAACTCACGGAATTAACAAATAATAAAATCAATAACAAACCTTCACTTCAGTTGCACTGTTGTGGCGGAAATCTATCGATATTCATTAGGAACTATTCATGACCCTCACCGTGGTAAGTACATTGGATATAAGTAGTATGTAACTGTTTGTTTGTTTTGATTTTTGGAACGAAGTTCCTTATCGCGCGTTGTGAAAGGGAGCTAGACGGAAAAATACGACACTTTTTGATTCTTACGATTGACGACACTTTTTTTGAAGTGATTCAGAGAGTTTTACAGAGATTGAGCTGTACAACTTTCTGAATCACGCTAGTAGCGTGATTCAACAATACTTAAATCGAAAGGAACTTCGTTCCATCCGGGTGTCCCTTGACACCTCTCTCTTTTTTCTACGACAGCCAGTGCTTAGGTATGCTTCGCTAAGGATTATGGAAACTGACTACGAAGTCTGAATAATAGGGGGACTATTTGTGTCTCTACTTAAAATAACATATTATTATATTAATGTGGTTAGAAGCAGTCAGCTCCTGCATTTTATCTTATAAGTGGACAACCCTAACCTAGGAAGCAAGCTAAAACGTAAATGTTCTCTAATGTATTCCTTCTAGCCGTTTGAGAAATGTCAGAGTTCCGTGGTTTTTTCCTTAAAATAGGGACAGCGAGGCGTTATATTATTATATAATATTATAATATTTTTCACGAATTTTTAACATATAAAATGCACTGATAATTGTAAAATATCAAAGCAAAAAAATAATTGTAACACGCTTAAAAAAGATGCGCTCAATGTCTGGTCCCCTGTCGCAAGTTGCATAGAGACTCACAAAATGTCATCCGAAAATCTTCCAAAATAGAAAAACATGAGAGGTGTCAAGGGACACCCGGATGGAACGAAGTTCCTTTCGATTTAAGTATTTTTTTGTTGTACAGCGCCATCTCTGTAAAACTCTCTGAATCACTTCAAAAAAAGTGTCGTCATTCGTAAAATCAAAAAGTGTCGTAATTTTCCGTCTAGCCCCCTTTCACAACGCGCGATAAGGAACTTCGTTCCAAAAAAAATTATGTGTCACATGAAACCTTTTCCCGACCTGGATATAGATATTTCTACCTGGTTACAGAGTCATCTTGAACGTAATCCGGTTGAATCTTGCGTCTGCCATTTGAACATTATTTTTTTTACAAGAAGGTCTGAGAAACTGCTACTTCGTTTTTTTCTCTCGTTGATAGTGACCCTGTTCACTAGGTGCCCATGCCACTTACAATACAGGCAATGCTAATTGGTTGAGATACAAAAAGTATTTTAATAATATAAGCAAAGTTACATATCGCGTGTAAGAACACTGAATGAGACGGAGATTGGACCAAGGATTATCTCAAAGCATTGTCTCTTGAGACAATAGTTGTTAACCTGTTTACTGTCACTATAAATAACCTAGATTTTTGGTATAAAAAACGCTTGTGAAATACAATTTTTTATTGAGATGAAGTTGCTGTTCATTTTTTTGTTTTATGGAAACATCAGGCAAGTGAGCTGACGATTCACCTGATGGTAAGTGGCTATCGTCACCTATGGACATCACATGTTATATTATTAATACACTAGGTATATTATTTGTTAAATGCAAAGTCAATCTCTAAATTACAAATATTAAGTAATTTGCAATAGTTTTAGGGTAATGATCTCCAATCGGCAGTAAAAAGAGCTTGCTTTCTTGAGTCTGCCGTCCAACGTCTCATCGTATGGCTGACTGAGAGCCAGTTCAATCTTTGTTAGCCAACTATTCATTTTGGTGTTACTGATATTTATGGAGTGACCACTAACTATGAGGTCGCATCTAGTCATCTTCGGCTATTCACATAAAAAGAATAAGATTCCTGTAATTTCGATTTAAGTTTAATTAGAGAGTTATGTCAGAAATACAATTTATTCCACCTTTAATTTGTCTCTTGCCTCTCGAAAAATTCTCGGGATGTCTATCGCTTTTCCTGAAGTCCTTCAGTACTTCTTAAAGGGACATTATCTCCTACTTTGTGCAAACAGATCTATAAATAACCTGACACTCTGTCGTAATATCCGTCACAGCGGTGTTTACAGTTTGGACTGCCTAAAACTAATTTTAAATGCCGCCCTAATGGACTTACTCTGAAGTGGCAAAGTATAAGAATCAAAGAAGTCGTTATGAAACCTATCGAGAATCTTTTTTACGTACCAAATAATTAGCGCCATATCTATGTAAAGTAAAAATTCTAACTTTTGTTTACCTATTTAGTTAGAACATATGTAATATTATATGGTGTCTTAAATAAAATTGGTTTAACTATATTATTTTTTAAATTTCGGTAGATTATAGTGCAGAACATCTTTTATATGATAAAAATTAAGCTGAACCATTAATTTCCACAAAGGACTGAAGAAGATATTGCCTTTGAGAAACCTGCCTTTTGACCTTTGAGTAATACGAGTAACAGATCCAACAATGTCCAATCGTATAAATAAAAAAGCATAACTGCATCTGGTGACTTTTTCCGCTATTAAAACAAGAAAATAAAATACTTGACTTTGCTTTGATCGACAACTTGACCTGCGTGAATGTAACACTTGATCAAGGTTAATCAATTAATAAAATAACGTGAATAGTGTGTGTAAATAACCTACTTGAAATACCTACATTATTTTTCTAAATTATTATTTTGAATGAAAATAAATGAAAATGAAATGAAAATACCTATATAATATTCGAGGGTACCAATTACAGCACATTACAAAGAAATGAGATACAAGAAAAAAAATATTTTGAGAACAAAATATAATATGGTGTAAAAATTATTGCGATCGATTCAGTTACTGATTCTGAACAAACTATTTTCAGGTTTCGTAAAATATACTAAGAATAGCGTTGTATAACTGCGTTACTAATATCCGTGTACCCTATTCGAAGGATAATTAATTTTGATCTAAAAGCTATCAACCTCATCATTTAAGGATGTACGTTTACCTTTCACCTGGTTTACTTACCTCAAAAGCTTTTTATGAATTCAGTTAAGAGTGTAGGAGGTAGGTAGTTGTATATTATGGTCGATATTGGTATTGCTTATGATATTTGTTTTTTTTTTGGTTATACGAGTACATGAGTTTTACATAACCAAATAATCATATTATACTGATTAACAGTCTAATACAGTGGTACTCAACATTTTTTTCATAAGGGCCACAAACTCGTATTAGATTGGTGTCGCGGGCTGCAAGAAAAAAAATTACTAAAAAAAACATAGATTTTCGCAATTGTTACACATTAATTTAAACAAAGCGTTCATCGCGTATATTTTAACATTTTTTGTCATTTCCTGACGTTTCAAATACGTTGCAGTGTTAGGGACAACACATGATCAGCCATATTTACCTTGAGGACCATAATGTTGAATTCGCACAATGTTGAATTCCAAAATATTTAATTCGTAAACAGGTCAATTTTTTGAATTCCTAAAATGTTCAATTCTCATTCATCAACGAATATGGGCTCGAAAAACGATAGATATGTAACACCAGATGGGTCAACTTCAAAATCCCGGCGGGCTGCACACAAAAATCCGAAAATTCTTTGAAAACTATCTGCAACAAAGTCCTCGTCATTTTACTTCCTTTGTTATTAATCTGTCATTATGAAGCTTTATTTATAACTTGGACTTCCTTTTCCTTTGCATTTTCTTGTAGGCAAGCACATAATATAATGTAAGTATATTACCATCATGTATGATCGAAACAAATTAATGTTATAATGTGTCCGCCCTTTGTAAAAACCTGTTTTAGGTCTTGCAAAAAAGATTAAATAAATAAATAAATAAATATGTGTCAAAGGTTTGGAGTGCGAACTAAATATTAACGAAATAATTAGTCACCATCACAGGTCACCATCATTACTTAACTTGCAGATTGTTAATTTTTATTCCTTCTCAAAAGATTACTATTGGCTCCAGACGAGGGAATCCCTCAGCGCCCAACAGTACAAACACACATTTTAAAAACTTTTGTTTTATTTATTTATTTTATTTATTTCTTTATGTACCATACAAAAAGTACAGAAACAAAGGCGGACTTAATGCTCAAAGCATTCTCTGCCAGTCAACCTTCGGACAGTAATAAAACAACGATGGCGGTGTATTTGATAAAGAATAAAAAAAAAAAATTAAAGAAATTAACAAGTGCAATACATAATATACATAATATATAATAATAACATACATTACATAATATATATAATAATAACTATATATTCATACATATGAGATATATATATACATACACACATTACATATACATTATATATACATTTTAAACTATTTTTAAAATATTACTTGTACTTTATGTGTTGTCCATGGCACTCACGACACAGGGAATCCTAGTGTAGTGCTATGAGTGTGTAGCGTGTACTATTTATTATTATATAATATACCTATTACTTAAATTCATTATTATTAACAATTTATATAAAGCGGTTATAAAGCGGATGTTAATACATTTACCTGTGTTTATGATCCTTAACGTCCGCCAAAACATTTGACGGAGATAATAATCGTAACTCAAATGGTTAGTGAACAACAAAGCAGTCAATAAATTCGGAATTAGGTACTATTGTATTGTTCTAGGGCTCATTTATCTTAGATTTATCCTTGTAAGAGTACAGAGAAATGCGTCTTGCTCAGTCTTGCTTACTGGCTTTATAAAAGCTGAACATAAATTGGTAGTTTCGTTTTGATAAGATGGAATTAATATTGCATGAAAATTACGTGGCTTACGAAAACACCTCTTAAGGTGTATTTACACGAGCAATTGAAATTGCTGAATTGCTGGCAATAGTAGGCAATTTTGACGGCACGGCCACATCGAGCAATTTCTATGTGGCTCCATTGTTGCTCCATTGTGGCTCCAGTATGAATTGGGCGATATGGAGCAACTAAATAAACTAGACAATATGTTCTACACACGAGAAATTCAGTGGAGCAACAACTGGCTATGGACGAAGTTTTTTTTGCGGCGGCAGCTAGAGTGTGTTTATTACTCAGGGTCTGATGACGTGACTTGGAGACAAAATATGTAACTCCTCAACGGATTGGAATAATTGAACCGTGTTAAACATAATTTGTTTTTGGTTATATTTAGATACCAAAACTAGTACATCCATTGACCATCTGACCATTGACTGAACTTTGGAAAAAACTAAAAATAAAAAAATAAAAACTTTTAAATAAAAAGTTGAACCACCTTCGAAATTAAAATAAAATTACTTGAAAAAGTAAAAAAATATTCAATGAAAAACTGAACTCTCGGCTTAATAATTTACTTAAAGTATTATAGTATTTTTATGCCAATGTAATGTAATGTTTTAAGTCGGTGCCATTATTTTAAAAATTACAGACATTAATTATCTATGACTTATCAGTTCACTCACCCCTCACGCGACTGTGACTTCCCCTCGGAGAAGGAGCGTGTATACACCAGTTTATGAGGCAGATACAAAAATTGCCTTGAATTTTCCAAACAGTTGGATATACCGGCGATCAATTGCCGGCGACACAAGCATCACGTGTTATATGGAGCAATTAGAGGAAGAGTTGGAGAAAAAGTTGCCGAAATAATTGCCGCAATTTTTATAGATTGCTCCAGATTACTCCACTAATTGACGACGTCCACGTTCCACGTTTGCCGACTGTTGCCGGGTAATAATTGCTTAAAAAAATTGCTCGTGTAAATTCACCTTAATACTTACAATATCTGCATACGGAATTTGCACACGGATGTTCTGTACAAAAAACTAATGAAGGACCTTTGGGTTGGTAAAATTGATGAATGTGGCAGTGGATAGCAATCAATTTAGGTAAGTGTTACCTATTAAACTTAAAACAAATGGTAAAAACAATTTTCTGTACACTTTGGTGATGAAAAGAGACAGATTGGTTTGCTGGTGGAGAAAGATATTTAAGTATAATTCACAATTATTTTACTGGGTCTTTGACACAGGAAATCTTATTAAGAAACCGACCGATAAGCCTTGACTTACATATTTATTCAATAGAACTTTAAGTATTCGGAAGATTTAATAGTAACGTTAAACAAAAAAATCCTGTATAGTGCAGAATAATGATGTCAGTACATAGATAGCTTAATAGCAGAAAGGCTTTGGGGGGCTAGCGGCCAGTTCGAGTTGGACTTGTGTTGTGGGTTGCCTTGATCTAGTAAAACCTGCTGCCGGTATTGTAGCCACAGATATAGAAAACATCTGATCTGAGCTATTCATAAGTACTTTACCTATTAAAAGTTTACGGGACTCTCAGTTGTTTATCTATTTGTGTCTGTAATGGATTTGGCCACCGTGTTAGTTATTACGAAAATATGAAGTTTATTATGCTGTTATTATTAAAACGGATGAGGAATTTTTTTCAGTAATCACCGATTTTATGAAATGAAAAATTTATTCCTACTTTCATATTATACCTAGTTCTGGTACTTTAAATTGAGATTATACTTGGGTAGATACTATTTGTCCAGAATTTCAGATGATGAAACTAAGATTTAATAAGTACCGAAAAATTGAAGCTGTATTGATAACAAATTATTCACTTTTAAATTGAAAGGATTTATAGAACATGTTCACGTGGCCATTATAGAAAGAAAGTCTATTTAGGGTACGGCTGGCCCAATTTTAATCTTAATGGTTGTTTAATCGTTTTAATGTATTATAAGAAGTAAGATTTAGAACTAACCAGTATTTGAAAGTCATACTACACACTGTAAATTTTATTAAATTAGCTCTGTACACGTGAAGCTGAAATTAGCTCGTAAGGGCCGGGCCAACCGCAACTGTACATTCGAAAAAAATTCACCTGGAAGACCGAGCTTTGCTCAGTAAGTATGAACGGTAGTTGGCAATTCAACAAACACCTGATAATTTTCATTGGAATTGTTAAGGATGGTTTTCAATAAACGAATTACATAAATAATTCAAGAATTGCTCCTTTAATATACGTATCAACACACAAAGCAAAAAGCAAAAGCCATAATTGTCCCACTGCTGGGCTCGGGGTCTCCTCTCACAATGTGAGGGGTACAGGCCATAGTCTACCACGCTTGCCAAGTGCGGATTGGTAGACTTCACACACCTTTGAGAACATTATGGAGAACTCTCACGTGTGCAGGTTTCCTCACGATGTTTTCCTTCACCGAAGCAAGTGATAATTAAATTGTAATACGCACATAATATTTGAAAATTAGAGGTGCGTGCCAGGATTTGAACCCGGGCCCCCGCGTTCGGGAGACCAACGTTCTAACCACTAGGCTATCACTGCTTTTTTATCAACACACAGTCTATCGTAAAACAAGAGTGTGAAGGACTTACTAGCCACTTTGTAGGCACCACAACTGTTTCATTTCCGATTACCTTAAGCCACTTAAGGTTTTAGTTTTTGTGCCAAAGGTTAGTCGTGAAATAATGAGAAAAACATGCCTGCAGCCACGCTCCATAATTTGTTATTGAATTGAATAGGGTTTGTTTTTTACGAGAACAAGATACGGAAGCGCGAACAATTTAATACGTTGAAACATTAATTTCATGCGTATTAATTTATAAAAGAAACAAAGAACATTGCGTGCAACTTCACCTGGAAAATATTTGCGTGGATAAACTACGCAAAATAAATTATAGGCAGTAAAGTAGGTTACCAATCAACTAGCAGTAAATTACCAGAATTATACCACCATATAATAAATTTAAATTCCTGTCTAAATGTGTTGATAATATATAATTAATTTAAGCAGTTACAAGTTTCTTTAAGTTAAGTTTCTTTGAATGAATGAAAGAATGAATGATGTATTTGTTGTTGTTCTTTAGTTAGTACTGTCATTCTACATTATGGCCATGCTGTCATTCTACAGAGTTAAAATTTTGCATAGGTAGTTATTACTTTAATTCCGATTACATTATCATAAAGATGTTATATTATTGGTGACGTGATAATTATTAGGAAAGCTCAGGATTCAATCAAAATGAGTGAGCTCCTCCACGGATTACATATTATGATGATGAGAATCGTTTGGATTGCGGAGGGACGTGAGTTCTCTGTGCGTTTTCTACTGTCTGGGTTAATAAAAGGGAATGCTCTTAGCATTAATCTCGCCTTTTATACCATCATTATTAGGTATAATAAGGATTAAAATAAATAAATAAATATTCTGAAGACCGGCGGCGGCCAAATTCCACCACTGTTCAACGCGCTGCAAAGTCAGGTTTTACAAATACCATAGAGATACTTGGCATTCATCCACGTTAGGGTTTCATTTCACGTCATATCCTATCGCATACGTGTAAACCTTTGAACGAACTACTACCACCAAGCGCATAAAATATATTTTATATTTTGGACACAACAACTTTGTTGCACTTTTAGTAATAGGTACCTACCCACTATGTAAAACCTGAGTAAATTCTTAAGATTTAAGTACCAAGACAAGTTTACAAATGAGTTATGCAACAAAACAGTGGAGCGATAAAATTTAATCTGTATTTGATAAAATCACTTGGCATTTACAAATCCAGAAATAGCAGATTTGTAAGTATATAAGATATGCAACTGTTACATTTTAAATGAGTTAAAGTTATGGATGATAATAATATAAGGGCAAAGAAGATAATTAGTAAGACATAGTATTGTGTAATGTCTGAATAATAAGACATTTCAGTTACTAATTGCAATTAAATGACAAACATTAATTAACAGATACTTCAAAGAGTAGATACAGACAAAATATTTTAAATTGACTAAAACTATATAGTTAGATAACATCTCTGTATAATTGTACTTTATTTTAAGTTTAATTCATGATATACACTACACTACTATTTATCTTAAGTACAGTAAATAAGATACCTTCTTACTTTCGTCACCATGAAAGAGCAAATATTTTACTGACAATTTAGGAAGCGAAAAACGGAATACCTACTATTATTGCGGGGATGTGAGAGAGTGATGATAGACGGCGAGTATGTCACTGACCGTAAATTCTTCACATTTATTTGTGTTTCAGAGTCACGGTCAATGGTCATGGTCAAAATTACCCCAACAACCGCCTCAATACCTTATTATCGCCAATGCAAATTGACGCCCTGTGTTGCAAATTGGTGCGATGGTTACTATTTCGGATCGCGGCGCCAATAGGTCCTGGGTTCGATTCCCAGCGAGGCGGATATTTGAATAATGAGTTTGAATTTCTGTTTTCGGTCTGAGTGTGAGTGTTCTTGTCTCTGTGTGTTGGCCATGTCACCCACGACACAGGGAATCCTAGTGTGGGGCTATGAGTATGAAGAGTATGTATGTGTATATAATCACTGTCTTAGCTTATGCACACGCGGCTTATATGTCCAACAGGTAAAGCGGTTACATAAAGCACTAGTCACTTAGATCAAGTTCATGGGCACCTCGATTGGTTGACGTTAATGTGAGTATGTTTAAGTATCACATATACTCACAACATTCTATAGTAAGTTTCTGTTTTTAAGTAGCGGAAACTGCGTCAACACACTTACGAGTAAGACTACAGAGCGTTATTTCAGTCCGAAAAATAATCTGAGTTACTCTGAAGTCGCGCCTAAAAAAGTTTTACTCCAAAAAAATCCCGTAATTCATTCAAGTAAATAACTCATAGTTATTAAACCTTTCAACTTTATATAACTTGCCGAAAACGCTTTTGGTAATGTATTACAATAAAATATAAGGAATTCTAAACATAGATTTTTGCATTTGATTCAATGATGGTTGATGTAACCGGTATTATAATTATATTATAATGTTTGAATGTAGATGTGTGTTAAATGTTACACTAATTAGGTCCTGTCTGGTGATATTCAGAAATCTATAAAACATTTGCGACATATTTATATCTTCAGTCCGCATCGATTTGTGTCAGACATCGTTTCGCTCTATCCCCAAATTTTTTCATCATGTATAAATTGGTAAGTAAGTTTAGCTATAATATTATTTAGCAAAGTTTTTTATGTGCCTAACGTGCTCTATAGAATTTACGATGGTGATCTTTTTGTTTAACAAACTTCAACGGCAGATTGTGGCCACTTACCATCTGGTAGTTTATCTGCTCGTTATTACAATAATAGAAAAGTTTTTGAGGTTTCAACTCATTAAGGGCTTCCTATAGGGCACAGTTTTTTCATAACCGAGAAAGCCTGGGGCATATTTCACCACGCTGCTTCAACGGGGATAGATGAAAGAGTCAGTGGCCAATGCAACTATTAGAAGTTTATCCGACATGGCCCAACGACTGGGCAATAATTTGGGTCGACTGCTTTATGTACTCTCCAAAGAACGGAAGAGCTCAAGAAAAATTGCCACTATAGCGGTCTTACGTAGTAACTAAATAATTAAACTACGTCACTTCAGGGCTTATTATAAAGTGGATTTAAATGTAATTAAACTTTGTTGTCAAATCCCAATGGGAATGAGATCAACATCCGGCCTTAACAGGTACTGAAAGTTATAGCTGACGTTATTAATTTCTGTGTAACATTGGAGAACCAGATGCTTCTGCAAAAGGACAAAAAGCTTTTAACAAGTTGGAAAGCAATTAATGAAAATTAGTAATTTTCACTTCCCGTGTTAAGAGCATTGAACTTGCTTACGAAATTTACGAATAAAGTGTCTAATAAAAGCTACGGAGATATATAGTAAAAAGTATAAACGTTGTTTCTCGTTCCTTTATTTGATACGAGATTTTTTAGGGACTTGGTCTTTGTAAAAGTTTGTGATTTTAGGCCTTTTGAGACGACAGATTAGAAAATAAAAATAATTACAAATGAAAGGGCGTTACTACTTACGAGTAATAGAAGTAGGTATTTATAAAGATAAATAGTAATAATTCTGTCTGTTATAGTTAGAACGTTACTGAAGTATGTGTTAGAAACTCGAGTTTTCCTAAAATAGAAGCCAATTTTTCCTTGTTCACCCTGCTGGGAGACGATGACAGGTCCTTCTGTTGGAGGTCGTTAGTCTCTGGACCACCCATGTTGATCCCGACGGCACTCGTTTTGGTATCAAACCATAAAAAGTTTTTGACGGCAGTCTTTTGATGACAGTTTTGAAAATACGGCTGACAAACGGATTATACTTCTTTGTTGTCTGATAACTTTAATGACAATGTCACGGACTAAAGGTTAACTATAGACTGACTTGACCATTCACTATAGTGAGCTGGTAAATTGCAATATACGAAAATTGACGATTTCTCCTTATTTCCGAAACCGCATTGAGCGGAGCGGCACAAAATGTGCATGATTTCGAGGGTATATTAGGATAATAGCACTAGTATGAATAATGCCTGTGATCTATAGTACTAGCATAAGCTAAACTCTCTAACATCGTACCCCTTCAATGAAATATGTCCTTACGATAAACAGAACAATGACCTCCTATTTAAACTTAAGGTACCTACTGCTGTAATGGAGTTGAGAAATACCGATTCAGGGTATTATATTTTGAAGTTTAATATCTAATTTTATTGTAATAAAAAGTTCAAAAATAATATATCAATGACAATTATTTATAAATTATATTATAATACAATCAATTGTTACACGCTAGTAGCGCAATTTTTTAGCTTAAAAGATTATAGAATATACGGGTTGTGTCGTAACAAAGTTTTTCATTATTTCATGAGTTTTTTTTGGAAACAAATCAAGTATTATATAACTACACGATCCATACTTGGATTTTCTTTTGGTGTCGATTTGAAATGACTGGATCCAGGAGGTTTCTACCCGGATGTTTATACCATGATACTTCAGTGCATATCTACGCGATTAAAAAGCAAAAAATCATCAAATTGCAAAACTATAATTGACTCATGACATCGAATATTGTTTACAATTATTATTTAAAGAATAAACAATTATTTATTTAATAAATTTCAGGTTGTTTTGACTACACTTGTGGCGATTGCCATGGCGGCTCCGCGACCCAATACCTTGGTTTACTCTTCTCCTGTCCTGACTCCAGTGTCGTCTCATGTGGTGTCTCCAGCAGTGACCAGTTACTCCAGCTACTCCAACGGAGTCGTCCATGGATCCCCAGTCGTCACAGTGCATCAAGCTCGCGTGGTTCCAGTTTTCCAACAAACATCTTACGTACATGCTGTACCTTACTCCTACCCTGAGCACGTGATTGTAGCTTAGATGTTAGTGATTGAAATAAAAGTTACTCGTTTCTCCTATGTCATTAGTTCCCACATTTCGATCCTTACTTTACCTTAGCAACAGTGTCTAATAGAATAATAATACAGGTGTTTTTCAAAATCAACGAGTTCGATTAAAGACTTGAAATATTGAATTTACAACAATCAAATGATGCAGTTTTAGTTTTCATCAAAAACGGGCCCGAGAATCCTATTAGCACTCTTTGCAATTCCTCATTTATAGTTTGGGAATTGGCTATCCACGCCCTTAACCCTGCATATATTATAATATAGAAACTAAAATATTTTTTATTTAAAACATTCCTACTCCGTAAGTATGCTACTCCTTATAAACATGATTAACATGATGAATATTAGGATGCAGAAAAATTTAAAAAATACGTTCTGTTTGTATATTAAAGTTTGATGACAGTTTTTTTAATTGCTCGTTTATTTGTTATATTTTCTTGTTATACCTATCAAAGTAACCTTTCATTAGGGTGATTGTTTTTTAATATACATAGCCACCAACGAGCTTTCAATCTACCTGATGGTAAATGGGTACCTTCGTCCATGAACATCAGCAATATCAATAGAATCACCGATGCTTTTCCAAAAAAGAGTGATTCTCAAACCATCCATCCATCCATCCATACATCAGCTTTTACGAGTCCACTGCTGGACATAAGCCTCCCCTAATTTGCGCTACTCTGACCAGTTCTGAGCCTTCTGAATTCAGCGGATATCTGCTGTATTCTTTAGGTCGTCAGTCCACCTCCAGACTCTCAAGCCCCCAGCCCGAACACGACGAGTCGTTTAGCGGCTGAAAGACGCTCGACTAAGACGTTGTTAGCTGATCAGGTATGCTTCACGGAAAGATAATAATAATAGTAATAATATAATAGTAATGACCTAGCACAGCATTTTGAAGATTTAAGAAAACACGTCACAACTTTCTTTTTAGGGTCCATACGAAAAAAACCAAAAACGGAACCCTTATAAAATCACTCGTGTCTGTCTGCCTTTTACAGTCATTTTTACTTCAAAACTACTGGACCAAATGAGTTGAATTTTTGTACTCATGTGCTTTTTTGTGACCCAAAGACGAAAGTATAAAGAAAACAATATAAATTATGAAAAACATTTTTTTTAACGAAATTGAATAAAAAAAAAGGTGTGTGTGCGATTCACACACGATAGAAGTGAAACTAAACAAGATATAAAAAGCCCCTCGACAACAACACGTGAAATGAAATGAAATGAAATAATCTTTTATTCATGTAGGTATCACTGATACTCTTATGCACGTCATTTTTTTAATCTACCAGCTTTTCGGAAAGGTGCTTTGTCATGGAGGAGAAGAAAAGCCGTAAAGAAACTCCTCAGCACATCTTTTAAAAATAAAACTTATATCTATTACAAAAATAGGTATTCTTTAACCTGTGCAGAACTGGTTGCCTAGCTAGTCATTTCCAAGCATCCTTGTCATTTAAATATTCATTTATGCTATAGTAGCCCTTGCCTAAGAGCTGAGCCTTTACACGTTTCTTAAAAGATTCCACCGGTAAGTCACGTATTTGTTTTGGGACTTTATTATAAAATTTTATACCTAGTCCCATAAAAGAACGTTGCACTTTAGAAAGACGGTACGAATAGGTAGCCAATTGATGCATCCTTCTGGTTTGACGATTTGAAAAATCACAATTTTGTTTATATGCAGTTATGTTATTCCGTATAAACACTAAATTATTATAAATATATTGGGAAGCTACTGTAAGTACGTATATACCTATTTGTTTAAATTTGACACGCAAGGACTCCCTTGATTTTAGTTTATAAATAGCTCTAATGGCTCTTTTCTGTAATACAAAAATTTGTTCTATACCGGCTGCTTTGCCCCACAGTAAAATGCCATAAGACATAACACTATGGAAATATGCAAAATAAACAAGCCTAGCAGTGTCGACGTCAGTGAGCTGCCTTATTTTTCTAACAGCATAAGCAGCCCTAGCAAGTTTAGTTGTGAGAGATGCTATGTGCGGGCCCCATTGCAGTTTACTGTCCAAGGTCACCCCTAAAAAAACCGTGGATTCCTCTATATTTAATGTTTCATTATTTAATTTAAGAGATTTATTTACTTTTTTTACATTTGGCAACACGAATTCTAAGCATTTGGTTTTCTTTGCATTTAAAAGTAAATTATTTATAGTGAACCAATGTGAGACATGCGACAGAGCATTATTAACATCGTCAAAATTATTTTTATTCCTATCAGTCTTAAATATTAATGATGTATCGTCTGCAAACAGCACAATGTTTGCATGGTTTTTAACATAATGTGGTAAGTCATTTATATACACCAGGAAAAGAAAAGGGCCCAAGATCGAGCCTTGCGGAACACCCATCACAGAAGGTGACCCTGATGACTTTTCATCGTTTATATTAACCTTTTGTATCCTATTACTTAAATAAGATGCGAGCAAGCTAAGGGCCTTGTTTTTCACGCCATAGTGACTAAGTTTAGATATTAATGTATCGTGCTCAACACAATCAAACGCCTTTGATAAATCACAAAATACACCTATAGCATTTTGCGACGACTCCCATGCTTCATATATATGCTTTAAGAGCCTGGCTCCGGCATCTGTTGTACTACGACCTTTAGTAAAACCGTATTGCTCCGGATGTAATAAATTAATTATTATTGTTGAAGTGGGTAAGCATTTGATTCAGTATGATCTTTTCGAAGATCTTACTGAGTGTTGGTAATATAGAAATTGGCCTGTAATTATTAATATCCGTTTTTTCACCTGTTTTAAATAATGGTATAACTTTACTGCATTTCATTAGATCTGGAAATACACCAAGATCTATGCATTTATTAAAAACTACAACTAAACAAGGAGCTATAATATCTATTATGTGACGAATTATTTTTACTGAAATACCCCAGAGATCACCCGTACTTTTTACTTTCAGGGACTGGAAAACTTTAATTATGTCCCTGATTGTAATGTGCTTAAAGTCAAATAACACATTGCATTCCTTAACATTATCTCTTAATAGATAAAATGCTTCTGTTGAAGAAGAGGATAGTGTATTAGTTAATTTAACGGGAATGTTGCGGAAGAACTCTTCAAAAACGCTTGCCACTTCTTTATCAGAAGTGATTTTGTTTCCATTAATCATTATTTCATAACTAAAGTCACAAGATTTAGAGTTGCCGGTCTCATTTTTAATGATATCCCAAGTGGTTTTTATTTTATTATCCGAATTAACTATTTTATCCTTTATGTACATTGACTTTGCTTGAGTACAGATGATTTTGAAAATTTTCGAGTAATTTCTTACGTATTCCTGAAAAGAGGGAGAAAAATTATATTGTTTTTCGTCATAAAGCTCGTATAATTTGTTTCTACTTTTAAAAATACCTACAGTAGCCCAGTCGCTAAATTTACTATTTTTACTTTCTTCTATGTATCTGAATTGAAATATTCGTAATAATTAAATAATACGTAAATTATTAAGTGCCATCTAGCAGCCGTCTTACACAAAATTACTGTAGCGCGCCATCTAGCGACTAACTAAGAAACAACAATCGGTTGGTCGATCGACAGATATTAAATAAGCAAGCTTGACAAGGAAAATGAAATTCTTATTTTTTGTTGATAAATTCTTTGAAAATATTTAAAAGAGCATTTGAAAGTATTTAAAAACAGTATAAAAACAGTATATTATAAAAATAAAACTAAAAAAAACAAAATTACTGTAGCGCGCCATCTAGCGACTAACTAAGAAACAACAATCGGTCGGTCGATCGACAGCTGATATTAAATAAGCAAGCTTGACAAGGAAAATGAAATTCTTATTTTTTGTTGATAAATTCTTTGAAAATATTTAAAAGAGCATTTGAAAGTATTTAAAAACAGTATAAAAACAGTATAATATAAAAATAAAACTAAAAAACAAGAAATACTGAGAGACGCGAACCTGTGCATCAGGTATTGTGTATCTACGTCCTGACCATTGAGCTACGGAGAAGTTAGTTTCGACGACGAAGTTAGCAGTTATATTATATGCATGCTTATAGTATGTATATTTCTGTCTCATACTTTCCTGACTTCATCCTACAAGTTTTTGTATTTGTGTCTCTTACCTGTCGTTTTTTCCGTTGCATCCGGTTTGAAATCACAACGATTCTAAAGAAGTTTCACTTCAAAAACTGTTTTGCAAACCGTATTGTGTGGTAAAAAAATAGTTCTTGACTTGTATATTACAGAAAACCTATAAGAAGTCTATGGTCTTAAAAAAGCGGCAAAATTAAGTAAAATAAAAAGATACATACATAATCCTCATTACGGAAACTCGCACTTGTCCAGTTTTTTTGTTATTTGAAAACAAATGACGAAAGGCTGTACCAATACTGACGACCTAAAAGCATGCAGTAGATAAGCTTGATTACTTAATATCACTGAAATCGAATTGTTTTAGCTAGCTTACGAATTTTGGCTAAGAATTTTTAAAATAAACTTTCAAGTTTATACCTACTTCTTTTATGATTGTGATTTTATTATATAAATATTAATATAAATCCCATGGAACACAGAGACCATAAATCTTATAAGAATGATATACCCTTAAATATAATCCTCTCCTATCTCAATTCAACTGTGTTTTTAGGGTTCCGTACAAAAAAAACGAAAAACGGAACTCTTATAAGATCACTCGTGCGCCTGAGCGACCGCCGTTCACAGCCAATTTACTCCGAAACTACTGGACCAAATGAGTTGAGGTACTCATGTACTTTTATGTGACTTCAAGACGAAGGTATAAAGTAAACAACTGAATTTTGCAAAAAAAATATTATCAAAATCAAAATTAAACAAAAACTGTTTTGCAAACCGTATCGTGTGTGTATGTAAAATGAAAGGGCTTGGTCTCTTCTCATCTCAAATATATTTTAGTTATAGTTCTACAAGGATAGTTTTAAAATTATTTAAGAAAGAACGAAAATTAAAGCCAAAACTTGACGATTCCCCCCTTAGCTCCGAAACTACTGACGTTAAAATTATGAAAAATACAGATAGTATTTTTTTACTTAAATATTACAGGAAAACCTATAAAAACTCTATGGTCTTAAAAAACGGCAAAAATAAATAAATTGGAAAAATACACAGACTGAAAAAAAGAACGGACGGATTGTCAGCAACAAATTCAGTGAGGCACCCTTAGTAATACCAACTCCTCTATTCGTACAAGTATCACACGCATACATTGAGACCAAGCTGTTATTAATCGGCAGCCATTACTGCGTTGGTTGGTTGGACCGCACTAAAAATTACGCACACATGGTAAGCGGGCGACGTCACTCTCGATAAGATAAGGTGACGTCTGTTCTTTTTTAAGTCTGTGGAAAAATAACAGTAAATACATAATCAATGTATGGAACCCTATCCAAGCGAGTTTAACTCGCACTTCTCAATTTTATTTTAATTTTATGTGTGCTACCTCATAACTTGTTACTAGGTGGTCCCATTTAAATTTGGATCTGATCTGACGAGTAGTTTTTGAGTTATCTCTAATAAATAATAATGCATATTTAATTGACTTCGACTACGTTGATGATGTTCTATTTTATTATTTGTTCAAAAACTGATTCTTTGAAGTCGGTTAATTTTTTTGTAAAAGCTGTTGATATTTTTGCGGCAAGAAAATCCATAGATTACTTTACGGAGTCATTGTGTGTAAGCAGCGATATAATATCCTATTAATGTCTGCAACAGATTACACAAAACGTACAGCTCAAATAATTAGTCTATTTATTGATTTATTTTGAAATAGTTTATTTTTTTAATAGTTTTCTGAGTTTTTTTTATTTTTGAATTTTTTCTTTGATAAAATAAAATATGTTTAAATAAAAAAATCACTCTTTAAAATATACCTAACCTAAACTAATTATAATTTGCAGTAAGCCTGCGACAAAAAAATTGAAATGTGTGCTAGGACACATAGCAAAAACGAATCGCAACAAAAGGACCCTGCACTAATTGTATGGAAATTGAGTTTCAGCGGATTGGTCTGAATTTTTGGTATGTTGTAGCGCTAACCGTACTGATCCAAAGTCCCAATGGGCACGACCCCGCCAAATGTGTATTTTTTCTTCCAGGGGGCACTTTTCCCCCAAAGCCTATTTATACGATTTCAGCGGAATCATTCTGAATTTTTAGTATGTTGTAGTCCTAATTTAAGTTAAAATTTTGTTGCGATTCATTTTTCCACTTGTCCGTGGAAGTTTCACTTCTTCTATGTATCCCAGCACACATTCCAATTTTTTATTTATTTATTTATTATTATTAAAGTATTTGAAAATGGTTTATAAATAGTTCTAAAAATATCATACTAGATTAGATATAATTGTGTTTTTATGTATTATAGATACCTTGAATTCAATATACAGAAATCGAGGTAAACTGAAGATTGCATGTAATCAGTAAAGTGAACGGACCTTTATCACGGGCCCAAGGTAACAACAAACCTTAACTATCTTGTTTGACGCCACGTTTGTTGTGGAATGTATTTCATAAGCTCTAGGGTTGAATTTAGATAATAATCTCGGCCTCTAATGTTGTTTGCGACGCCTGTTTCGGCCGTCTATGCAATGCTTTTCTTTCCGAGACAAATCGCTAACCAACGCCTAGTTACATATTTCCTGACAACATAGGAACTACGCCTACAATGTGAATTAGTATAAAAGCTAAACAAAATGGGAAATATACATCAGTCAATTCTTGGACTACCAACAACACAGACCACAATGTTCAAGCTGGTGGTGTTGTCCTGTGTATTGGCCGTGGCTTCGGCCAGCGCCATCGCTCCTCTCGGTTGGGCCGGAGCGTGGGGTGGTTTGGCTGGACACGGCTTGGCCGCTCCCTGGGCTGGTCATTTGGCCGCTCCCTTGGCTGCTCACTGGGCCGCTCCCGTCGCCGTCGCTGCCCACGGTGTAGCGGCTGCCCCCGTGCTGGGCGCCTACAACTACAGAGGCCCGCTGTCCCTGGCTCCCGGCCAGCCCGCCAACATCCTGGCCGCCGACGGCAGGCCCCTCGACACCCTCAGCGTCAACCTGGACCGCGCCGCGCACTACACCGCGAGGGCTGTGGACGGTGCCCACATCCTACACAAGCGCTCGGCTGTCCTCGCCGCTCCCGTTGCCTGGTCTCATACTGCTAGTCTCACCGTTCCCGCCCGCCTGGTCGCTCCTCATGTTGCTGCTCCCCTGGTCGGAGCTTGGGGTCACGCACCTTGGGGTCACGCCGCTGCCTGGGGTGCACATTGGTGAAAATTTGTATAACTGAGTTTAGATTTACGAAAAATAACATTATTGCTAAAATAAAGAGAGTTACTCCAAATACCTTTGCATTATTTATTATTTAATGACTCCCTAAATAACATCCAAGTGCAACAATTGGAAAAAAGCTTTGATGTGTGATGTTGGTAGTATGTTGTTTTATTTAAACGTAATAATTAAAAAACTCTAAAAAATGCTGACACACTCATACCTCTCGCAGTAGGTTACCTGTATTACTTGGTCTAGTGGCAGTAGTTCGGTTATTAGTCCGGTTAACCGAACTAATGCAACTTTTTAGTGTCAGTAGTTCGGTTAACCGGACTAACCGAACTACTGACACTTTTTAGTGGCAATAGTTCGATTAATATAATGATACCGGAAATTTCAATTTCTTATTACTCAAATCAAAATGAACATGTAAATAGAGCGAATTTGTATAATCATGTCCAATATTCAATAAAAATATTATAAAAACAAAATATAAACGTGTACTTTTGTACGCGCGTGAGAACTTATCCTTCTTTGGCATGAAAAAAATAATTCAAAAAACAGTATTTAAAAAAAAATTAAAAATCAAAATACACTTTCAAAAAAACAATATTAATAAAAAAATTTAAAAAAAACAATAATCAAAAAAATATTCTAACATTTAAAAAACATTTTGTCAGAACAAGCGTTTTTAAGAACGCGCGTGACGTTTTTCGTCACCGTCGTTTTTATGTCACCGTTTGTGTTACAAATTTTAAAATTTCACTTTCAACAATTTTTCCATTTATTTCATAACGCGCCTAAAGAAGTATAACTTCAAAAATAGCATCACATTCATTGTTAGATTCGTCTCGGCCCGGAATAGCAGAATAACTAATAAAATGTGGAAAAAACACGAATAAAATAAAAAATAAATAATATAAAACTTAATAAGGGAACAAATGACAACTGGCACAACAGAATTGACAACTGTCAAGCCAAATGACAACCGTCAAATCATGTAAATGAATAAATGAATGGATTAATGAACAAATGAATGAATTAGTGAATGAATGAGTGAATGACTGAATGACTGAGTGAAGCATAAATGAATGGTTTGTAATTTGGTATGACAGTTATCGTTTGTTTTATGGTTGTCATTCATTTGTTTTGACGGTTGTCATTTGTTTTTCCGGAGACAGAGAGGGAGAGGTTGTGGAGAGGAGACACACACAAAGTTTAGTTAAAATTTAAAACTAACATGATATAAGCTACTTATGAAATTTATAGTTTGATTAAAAAAAACCTTTTATTTTACATATTCGTTTTGATTTAAGTAATAAGAAATTGAAAATTCCGGTATCGATATATTAACCGAACTATTGCCACTAAAAAGTGTCAGTAGTTCGGTTAGTCCGGTTAACCGAACTACTGACACTAAAAAGTTGCATTAGTTCGGTTAACCGGACTAATAACCGAACTACTGCCACTAGACCCCTGTGTCGTGGGTGGCATGGACTAAACATATGAATCACAATATCACCCATGACCCGAGTACAAATATTTATCTGTCACATAAATATCTGCCTCGGCCGGGAATCGAATCCGGGACCCATCGCTTCGCAGGCAGGATCGCTACCACTAGGCTACAGGGTGGACTTGCTTAATATTCTTGTAACTTAACGTATAAAGATTTTTTATTCAAGTAAGTAATCAGATGTAAGATGTTTGTTTTGGCCAGATAAGCCCGAAAATCGTAATAAAATAGATTTTTCAGAATTAATCAAAAGGCGTACGTAGATGAAACACAGGATGAAGTTAGTCTATTCTACAAATGACATGCATCTTAATCCATCATAATTTGTCGCATTGATGGATCACAATATGGATGCGATAGTTAGTTACGTGGGACCTCTGTCCTCCATTGAGATTATTGTTAGTTGTGCAATACGATTGAAGTTGTTTCAAATGCATTTGCCATGTACAGGTTTGACAATTGTGATTAATGCCATAGAAATGATCGTTCTAGAGTGCATTTCAAGTAAGTTTGCAGTTCGCCATATTATTGGTAGCATTGAAATGAGTGTTTTTATAACCTCAAAAACGATAATTACCTGGAAATTCCTATTTCAATGTTACCATCATAAGAGCGATCTGCATTATAAATAGGTACATACGCGGTTTTAAGTTCATACCTCGCAGTCACGATCATGACCAAAACCCGACAATAATGGACAAAAATAATGGAGGAGATGGAGAAATCTTAAGTAAAGTTTGTCTCCAAATAGCCGTCCTTGGTCTCGCGTCACCACGAGCTTAAAGTGCTCCGTTAAAAAAATATGTCATACACATAGTCATGCATCAAATAAGTAATCTAAGGACGAAATACTAGAATGCTTCGAATCCATGGTCATGAGATTTATAAAAAAAACCGGCCAGGTGCGTATCAGGCCACACGCAATATAGGGTAATTGTAATTGTACTGTAATTGGAAGTTTACCGACTATTACTCTTCAACTACTTGAGCTAACCTGGCCGTGGTAGTTTTCCTTTTAAGCTCATCATGTACTACTTAGTTCCCTGAATTTTCTCACATGTCCAATCCCTATCATTGGGCTGGAAGGGGCGGGGGACTTGACTCTAACAAAAAAAAGTGTGTGTGTGTATGTGTGTGTAATCTCTACGCGCGATTGAAGTAAAACTTCTTTGACGTTGGTGATAAATTATTAAACGCACACAAAATCACACTTCACAATCAACACAACACATTTCAATTCAATATGTATAGACAACCATATACAAAACACCACAGCAAAACACATCCACATACCAATTTTAGTCCACACTTCCATGGAGTAGTTAGTTTAACAGATTAGTTATTGCTAGGAACTTTATAATACAAATGGACCCCAGGCTTCGAAGAGCTACCGGAAGACTGGTCACGTGATAAATTAAACACTTACGTTTTGTATAGCTCAAGTCATTATGAGGTTCTTGATTTTTTCTTTTATCTAATCTAATAAGTACCTTTAAATGAGCAATTCTTGTATATATATTTTCTGAATCTCGGAAACGGCTCCAACGATTTTCATGAAATTTAGTATGCAGGGGGTTTCGGGGGCAATAAATCGATCTAGCTAGGATTCATTTTTAAAAAATGTCGTTTTATCCGTGTAAAAATAAATAAATTAAAAACGGCTACAATAGACTCTTCCTGACATCTATTGGCGAGTAGCTACACTAAAGCTAAAGCAGATGGCGTTGTTAAGCAATACTAAACCGAGCTAAGCTCGGTCATCCGAATATTGTTTATTTATTGATGAAAGAGTAAAAGTGTTCCTGGAACTCTGCCATTTTAATTAATTGATAACTATTTTATTTTAAAATTTAAATGAAGTTCGTTATTACTACTTTAAAAATATTTTCTTTTTAAAGTATTTTTTAAAGATTCTTTCTCTCACTTTAAAAAATATTTTCACTTAATATGTTATCAATTGTGAATGAAAAATAAAATTGAAGGTTAAGTCAGCTCGTATAGGCTTGTTATAAAACCTATTTATAAATGTATTATCACATATACTCACAACATTCTATAGTAAGTTTCTGTTTTTAAAAACTGCGTCAACAGTCTATCACAGAGTACTTAATCACTACAGACTATAGGCTTTATTTCCGTCGGAATATTTCCATCCGAAAAATAATATGAGTTACTCTTAAGTCAAGTAAGCAACGACCTCTTCAAAACAACCAACGGCTTTAGAGTTAAAGACATGAGAGAGTGAAAAAGGTAGGGTGTCCTAATTGAAAAAAAATGGTGGTTTGTAAAGTCGGTTTACGGACGGTAGTTTAACGTGACAACGTCATGACAAAACATTGATGAAGTAGTGCTTGAATATATTCCTAAACAATTATCAAAATATTCCATTATTTAAAGTTAAGAAGGGAAAATTATTAATATTATCTCTGGAAATTAACTTATAATTAGAAACTTTTATCATTATACTACAACGCCATCTACAACTCCTGACCAAAACAATTTTTTCAGCAAGTTCCTTTCTGACTTAATTGTGTATATAGTTTTGTTCATAGATGGCGCTTTCTCCATTGTTCGCTCGCTCGCGTAATGCGACAGATGAGTCATGCTTTTTCATTTTCGTTTTAATAGACGTTATCACGTCAAGAGACCCGTAAATCGAAAAAAAGTCTGTGCAAACACACCTTCTATTTTTGAAAGACCTTTTCAACGATGCCCGAAACTTGGAGAAAAAAAATCATACCTACTATACCTGAAGGTAATGTACAGTAAATTTTTTTTTGTTAAATTTTGTTTCAAGACGATTTATTAAATATTTTAAATACGTATATCCATGCCAAATTGCATCTTTCTAGCACTAACTAGGTTATCTGTGCTATGCTGCGGACCGAGGGACGGATATGATAAAACTATAACGGCGGAACCCCTTTGACTAGGGAATCCTCAAGAGTGACGTTTTTTGCCATTTTATAAAATAGATTGATGGTTGTATCTAGTAACTTCTCAGGTTATTAAGTGATGTTATTGTATACATTGTTACAGAACAAAACTTTTGGATTTATCAATAAATATCCCATTACAGCGGCTTATATCACCGCTAATTTAAATCCTTAGATCAAAACCCAAGCTTCAGTATTTACTTAAATTATACGCTTAACTCAGATTACATTGTCGTCACTCTGAAGTTCAATGACCAATTTGTTAGAAGGCGGTGTCCATTTCTCATTAGGCCCATCTGTTCCTTAATCGGTCATTAACATGAATAAACGCGGTACTAAAATGTGTGTGTTAAAGATTAATTGTTGGGCACTTTTATTTCTTCCCTCTTTCATAGCTGGCATCGGTAATTCCTTTCTCATACATCATTCATGTGATGGTGACCGGGTGATCGCTTACAATGTGGTGGATCGAAAGATCGTTTGTTGACTATTTAAATAAAGAAAGAAACTGCGAGAACTTTGACCCTTCTAGCTCGCTTAACTGTAAAATTTATAATTGTACAAACAAATAATTAGGAAGTAAAACATTAAAGTTGACGATAAGTAGCTTTCGCTCGACAACGTTGGGCGCGGTCGCTATTTGTAGGGCTGACAACTAATGTCTTTCAGGAATGTTTATGCACTGTGGAATGTGTACTTCAATCGAAAAGTCATGTCGGGGCCCTTGAATCGTCGTAACAACTTCTGACACTATAGCCGTATTGGCGCGGCTTAGGATACTGATTCCAATTCCTTGCTACCTTTTAGGAAGACAGACAGGAGCCATTAGAATAAATTATCAATATTATTATTGTCAATAATATTATTAGTGTTGATAATTAATAATATCTTTCCGTGAAGCCTGCCGCCCTCTACTTTCTTCAGCCGCCAAATGACTCGTCATGTTTCGGCCTTGGGCTCAAGAGCAAGTTCTTTCTTTCTTTCTTCTTCGCTCCTTATTGTCTGGCAACGTATCAGTGATGACTTTAGTGGCACTGATGTCCTTGGGCGATGATAATCACTTACAATCAGGTGGATCGAAAGCTCTATTTCCGCTAGTTACGTTTAAAAACATCGCATTGAAGTCATAATAGTGGAATAAAAGCGTATATTTTGTATGTATTATTATGTTAGGCTAGGTTCATATGACCGCGCGGTGATTGTCTCGTGGTCATATGAACCTAGCCTTAGAGTACGAGGACTTACACGTGCTGTTAATAGTTAAACCAAGGAATCGAAAAGCGAAATCGAATCGATAAACATATTATTATTTTACTTACGTATAATGAAAATATTGCTATACTTAATTCAGGCTTTTTCCAGAAGTAACTAAACTTATTCTAACATAAAATTATACAGTGTCTATCTAAGGCGATAGTTAATAACGCAGTTAGAAGTTCACAACCCTAATGAAAATGATCCAATATGGATTAAATATTGCGTCATATCCCCCGAAGGCAAATTAATGTTGACAATTATGTATATCAACTATTATTTTTCCAAAACCCAGGTCCATTCTAAATTATCATAGCTGATGGTTTTTGTCTAATATGTTGCTCTTGAGTTGCGATAATCATTAATCATCGTATCTATTGAATTCTCATATTAAAAAGGTAGAAATAACCAAACTTGAAAATGTTAGTTTTCATCATTCCATGACACTTAATATCCTGGAACTTGTAGGAAAAATATTATTTTATTGTTTGATACAATTCTAACATGGTCTACCTAATGTACTTGTACATACACCATACCTGAACAATAACTTGTTAATGTTACATTATTATTACGATAAGGTAAGTAGTAATTGCCACTAATAGAAACGTAAACAACAGTTGTGCCCGCTAAGGCCGCCCTTGCCGTACTTTTCTTTCCGATATAGATTGCTAGCCAACGCCTTGTTGCATATTTCTTGACAGCGTTTATACTGCGCACAATATCCCGATTGGTATAAAAGCTAATCGAAATTTGATACATACATCAGTCGTTTTTTGGACTACCAACAACACAGACCACAATGTTCAAGCTGGTGGTGTTGTCCTGTGTATTGGCCGTGGCTTCGGCCAGCGCCATCGCTCCTCTCGGTTGGGCCGGAGCGTGGGGTGGTTTGGCTGGACACGGCTTGGCCGCTCCCTGGGCTGGTCATTTGGCCGCTCCCTTGGCTGCTCACTGGGCCGCTCCCGTCGCCGTCGCTGCCCACGGTGTAGCGGCTGCCCCCGTGCTGGGCGCCTACAACTACAGAGGCCCGCTGTCCCTGGCTCCCGGCCAGCCCGCCAACATCCTGGCCGCCGACGGCAGGCCCCTCGACACCCTCAGCGTCAACCTGGACCGCGCCGCGCACTACACCGCGAGGGCTGTGGACGGTGCCCACATCCTACACAAGCGCTCGGCTGTGCTCGCCGCTCCCGTTGCCTGGTCCCACGCTGGTCTCGGCGTCCCCGCCCACCTGGCCGCTCCCCTTGCCCACGCTTCCCTCGCCCACGCTCCCCTCGCCCATGGTGCCCTTGCCCACGCTTCCCTCGCCCACGCTCCCCACGCCGGAGCATGGGGTGCTGCTCCCTGGGGTCACGCCGCCGCCTGGGGTGCTCACTGGTGAAATCTTGTACAACTGATTGTAGATAATGAACAGATATATTAATTGCTAAAGTAAAGTATGTAAATTATTTCTGTTGTATTTTTTCCGAACCCTTAAACTAATCATTAGTAAATTATTTTTAAATAGTCTGCTACACATTACTGTATATATTTTTTTGAGCTTAGCGAAGTGTGAAATCGAACATTATTGAATAATTCAATTACACTACTCCATTATAAATGTTTTTCGTGGTATTTAGCAATTGCGTTGTAGTGATTTGACATATTTTGGCAACAAAGAGATTTTAAGCAATAAAGGCATACAGGCTTATATTGTTAATAACAATAATGAAAATAATGTCACTTTAAAGTCTTTACTTGGCTACAATTAACAAAATTTGTGGCATGTTTTATAATTTTATGTTTGTCATTAAGTCATTATTTTATGAATTTTTGTAATAGAATTACATGAGACTTTTAGCATATTTATTCACAATTACTTTAGTAGATATGTAATAATTGTGACAGGTATAATACAATAGTTATATACGGGATTTTTCTACCGGCGCTCATGTACATCTATCATAGCGAAGGAAAATATGAAGTAATGATACTGGCTGAATGACAACATTGCGAACGAAACACGTAAAACATAATTGGACGTAGTTTCAGAAAAACGTTCCAATCCACATTTATGTCGAAATTGAGTTAATACTTGCAAGTCTTAAATAAGGTTAACTAAAAACTTTAAAACGCTTAAAATCTACAGGTTATCAAAACTTGAAGATTAAACTAAAGTAATTTGATGAAGTAAATACACCCTGTATTTTATTGTATTATTACTGTATTGTTACTGTATTGTATTAACTTAAAACTCGATTTTCTCAAAATGTTATGATTGTGAATTGGAACGTTTTTCTGAAACTACGTTCAATTGTTTTATTGCTAAGGGATTCTAAAAAACCGGTCAAATGCGAGTTAGGGTGTTTGTCCACCGCCACCGTCACTGACCCGTCATAGAAGTGTCAACGAGAACGAATATATTTCGGACGTATTTATTTCAAGATGACGTGACGACGATCGTTTGTCCACCGTGACCGAAGAAATATTTTTCTTTTTTATATTTTTCTTCTTTTTCTTTTTTATTTGTTTTATTAAACAAACAGAAGATGGCTGAAAAGTTTGAATCGGCGACTACTTTTTCTGCTTCTGGAGAACAACTTTATAAGTAACAACTTCATCAATTTGCATCGAAATCCGTTTAAGGGTTTTCATGTGATGCCCGGATAGGCAGAGACAGACACATTGATTCTAAAATATATATTTTTGTGCTCTGATACATTATTGAAATGCAATCCTAATCAAAATTTTGAAAAAATATTATATGTTCAGAAAATTTGCCCTTTGAATTTTATTGTAGTATAGATATACCTAAATAAAGGAGAGTTTCACAAAATAGAATGTGATGTATAGCAGCTATTTCTTAAATCTGACTATGTACTTTATACATTTTGAAAACAACCAACACATCGGTTGATCCAATTAAAGTTCTATTTGAAAAGGCAATAATGTAAAAGTACACATTCGGTCAATTCGATTCTAATTTTAAACTTTTTCTATACAACAATTTTTAGCTTATCACCTGCTGGGTATTCGCTAGTACCTACTAAAAGGTAAACAAAACTTACTTTGGATTAACAATTGAAATAAAAGAAAGATTTTTCTCAATACTATTATTTTATTTTTCTTAATATAATAATTAAGAAAAATAAATGGGTGTCTTGCTATTGCCGGCACTGCATTCTCTGGCCACGATCTTGACGAATGCCGTCATCTCGCGACGGCTCGGTGACGGCGGTGGTGGACAATCGCCCTTAAACTTGCGTGGAGAGATACGCTGATTATCTACGATCGACGAATTTACCGTTTTTTAACACCATAGACTTCTTATAGGTTTCCTGTAATCTATACTTCTATACTAATATTATAAAGAGGTAAGATTTGATTATTTGTTTGCATTGAATAGGCTTCAAAACTACCGAACCGATTTGAAAAATTCTTTCACTGTTGGGAAGCTACACTATCCCCGAGTGACATTGGCTATATCTATACATATTAATAAAATTGAAGAGTCTGTCTGTGATTTAGAGATAAATGATTTTTTCAAGTTGCAAATCGTTTCTTGCACGATACCAACACCGAAAAATGAGTTTTTAAAATTTTTGTCTGTCTGTCTGTTTGTTTGTCTCCGCTAATCTCCGAAACCACTGAACGAATTTTAACAACACTTTTACTAGGATATTGCAAAGTGTTCAACTTAACAACTAAGCAATTTTTTAGGGTTCCATACTAAAGGGTTCCTTAGGGATGGTTTGTATGGAAAAATAAAAAAATATCAGCTGATTTGTTCTAAACTATTAAAAACGTATTCTCTGTACAAAAAGAGTTATACATGCATTTCTTAGATTTTACTTATATTGCATGGAGAGGCCATAAAATGCATTTAAAGGTTATTTTTTTTGATTAATTCAAATCCCTATTACTGAGTGGATATCTATTTTTGTATTTTGTTTTTAAGAGCATATTGTTGGCGTATCTATGTCCTCCAATATAATTTCAGCATTTTATAAATTTCACCTGCGAAGTGGTAGAAAAACGCAAATTAAGTTTGTATGAGTAACCGATATCCAATAAATAATCTATTACTATCTTGGCAACTAGATGGCTCTGTATTTGTTGATTCACGCCAACGACTTTAATACATACACCTTTAATACATAATATAAATTATGTCTGTCTCTGATTTCGAAATAACTGCATTTTTCATGTTATAAATCATTACTAGCACGATATCAAAACCAAAAAATGAGCTTTTTAATTTTTGTTTGTCTGTTTGTTTGTCTTCATTAATCTTTGAAGCTACTGAACGGATTTCAACAGGACTTTACTACAATATCGAGTCTTCAACTTAAATTATAGGCAATTTTTTAGGGTTCCATAACAAAGCGGGAAAATAAAATATGAGTCGATTTGTTTTAAACATACAAAAACCTTTTCTTCGCACAAATTGAGGCATAGGTACATACATTTCTTAGTTTTTTTTTTAATATTTTGCGAGGTGGAGCCAAAGCGTGGCACTGGAGTACTTATTTTTTTTTACAAATTTACAATTGTAAGTAGTTGTAAATCTATACTTTCACGATACCAAAACCGAGAAACGAGTTTTACTTACAAAAACCTTTTCTTCACACAAAATAAGGCATACATGCATTTCTTTAGTTTATTTGTATTTCGCAAGATGGAGCTAGAATACGGCACTGAAGTATTTTTTACTAAATATCTATTTTTATATTCACTTTTTTAAAATCATTAATTGCGTATTATGGCCTCCAACGTTTTAGCATTTTTTTGTATTTTACCCTGGAAGGGGTTGAAAATCGTAATTTGGTGTTGTACAAATAGTAGACATTGAACAAATTGAATAATTGATCATAAAATTCATAAATCCACGAAATTAAACGTATTGCGGCGTGTTAAATCAAGCTTAGCATTGTTCTTTGAAATAACTAAGTGTTCCGTCATTTTTAAAGTTCCATAGTAGTGATGTTGTAGTTCTGTTGTAATGCAGTCCAGAGGAACATCGTGTTGAGAGTGCAGAGTGCTGAATTTTCTCATTTTCTGTGAAGCAATATCTTCCCTTTGCCGAATTATTGATTTGCCAAAACTACAATGTAATAAATGCGAAAATGTGTGGCTCCTTTAGTACCATTCTCATATAACTCATCGAATTAACCTTAACTCTCTCCCATCGCTGAACCAATCTTGATGTGTTTTGGTATAGACATAGATTGTACCTTGGAGAACGATATAAGTCTATTTCTTTTTTCAAAGTCTGGGTACCTAATGTGAAATACTGATGGATCAGCAAACATCATCATACAATTTATTTATTCAATGTAATTTAAGTACTAAGGGTTAAGTAGGAAACACAAAATTTAGAAAATAATATGATGAAATAATAATAATATGTAAAAGCAACCGGCGCGGCGGCGCAGTGCGAACTAGGGTTGTTGAACCTAACTTGACTGTTTAGTAAAACCTAACATGGTTGTGTAACGAAAAGATAAACGGAACAAATTTAACTTTGCCGTTGAAAAACTGTTGTCCCCATATATGTATCGATATGGGTCCCGATCAAATTACCAAGTTCTGAAAATAGGTTTAAAATTATTTTTTTGTGATACTATAAATTCACAGTTTTAAGATTTTTTATTTAACCTACGTTTTACCTAAGACATTCCTTCTAGCCGAATGTTTTTTGATTGCGTTGAGAATACAGAATATTATATGTTTTCACAGCTCCTAGGGATTGCAGAGTGTTGGATTAATTTTAATTTGTTACCTTCACACGTTCCTGAGAAAAAAGGTCTTGAAATGCAAACAGATAGACGGGCAATGGAGTAAGTGATCTTAAGGGAACCGTGTTTTTTCTTTCGAGGTAATGAACCCTAAAAATATCGAATCGTTATTTCGAGTATTGACCTTTCATAGTAACGTTGTTCTAATGAGCGATCATGCTGCTTTAAGAGTATGTTATGTAAGTTAACTAGAGCACCTAAGATTTTTTCCGAAGCGAAGCGAGGGCGATTGCTAGTTATACATATTTTTCACTCCCCGAAGCGAAGTGAGGGCGATTTCCTAATATAAGTAAAGAACTATTTTTTTTTTGCAATTCTAGCCTCAGTAGTTCCAACTTCCAAAGATAAGGGGAGGAGATTGGTAAATTTTCGGTTTTTCTAGAGTAATTTTAAAACTGTCTATTGCAGGACTATAACAAAAATATATTAGAGATCCCTAAAAAGCCCTTTCATTTGACATGCCACACGATACGGTTTGCAAAATAGGTTTTATTTTTATTTTGATGTCGTAAATTTTTTATTCCAACATTTACTTTTCTACTTTATACCTTCGTGTTTGAGTCACAAAAAACACATGAGTACCTACCAAATTACAATTCATATTTAGTCCAGTAATTTCGGAGCAAATTAACTGTAAATTGAGGACGGACACACGAGTTATCATATAAGGGGTCCGTTTTTCGTATTTTTCGTACGGAACCCTAAAAAATCCGGCCAAGTGCATATTTGGCTACGTGCAATGTATGGTTCCGTAATTGTAAATAGATCGATTTATTACTCGTTATCTTGTTAAGCCCCAAGCCGTGAAAGTACTCTTTTTAAATGTGTTCCTGGTCGGGAACACCACTTCTTATAATCTTCTAGAATTTTGCTAACGTATTTTGTGTTGCAATACTTGCAATGTAAGAGAATCTGATAACATTAAAATTAGAAACCATTATTCTTTTTACACGATTTAATGCTTCACCTGTATGTTTGTTTGTTTGTCTGTTTGTTTTTTGACTAATGGATACCGGGCTATGCTACTACGCAAAAAAAATGTGTATAGAAAAAGTCAAAAATCGAAAATGTGCCTAATGAATTGTTTTAGTGCTCTCAAACCATATTCGTATTGCCTTTTAAATGCAACCATTTTGGGGCATATCAGTTGTATAGTTTCAAAGTCTAAAAAGGACGTCTGTACAAACTTTTTTTGTGTTTTATATAATACATAGATTATGTTCTCAGAGATGTGTGAAGTCCGCCAATTCGCACTTGACCAGCCTGTTAAACTAGTAGTAAGTTTAAAAATACAATATTACTTAGCTATATTCATTTGATAGTAAACTACCTAGTAACTAAACTTATATTTCTTGAGCAACGTTTTTATGCTGCCCTTGAGGTACTTTTCTTTCCTAAATAGACTGCAATCAAATGCTTAGTTGCATTTTTCCAACACAATAGACGAAATGGCCTAGTATAAAAGCTTAACAAAATGAGGATTTTACATCAGTCAATTTTGCAATACCTGCTCCATAGGCCACAATGTTCAAGCTAGTGGTTTTGTCTTGTGCGCTGGCAGTGGCCTTCGTCAGGGCCTCCGCTCCTCTCAGTTGGGTTGGAGCTGGCCGCAATGGTTGGGCTGGAGCTGGTCAGGTTGGTTGGGCCAATCAAGGCTTGGCCTCGCAGTTAGGCGTTCCCCTAGTTGCTCCCGGTGTAGCGGCTGCCCCCGTGCTGGGCGCCTACAACTACAGAGGCCCGCTGTCGCTTGCTCCCGGCCAGCCCGCCAACATCCTGGCCGCCGACGGCAGGCCTCTCGACACTCTCAGCGTCAACCTGGACCGCGCCGCGCACTACACGGCAAGGGCTGTGGACAGTGCTCGACACAAGCGTTCGGCTGTGTTGCATGCCGCTCCCGTTGCCTGGGTTCGTACTGCTGGTCTCACTGTCCCCCTTGTTCCCGCCCCCCTCTTCACCCCTTCCCTCGCCGCTGGTCCCCTGGTCGGAGCTCGGGGACGTGGCCCCGCTTGGGGTGCTCCTCAGTAGACAAATTGATACAACTGGTTTTAAAGAGATAAACAAAATTATTGTTAAATAAAGAGAGTTATCGCAATATATCCGTTGTTGTTTTTTTGAAGCCATAGTTATGTTATGTTTCTTGGTTTACAACGAATCGGTGATGCCTTTGTTGTTGCTCGTCTGTCGGCTAGTTCCATAAAAAACACAGTGGCACTCCGGGGGTGCCGACAGAAGTGAAAACTTTAACAATTAAGTATGTGTGTAGTTTTTGAATCGTCAGGAACTATTGTATTATAATAAGTAGAAACTACTTTTATTGTAAATGAAATGTTTTTTTTTCATTATTATAAACACCTACTACAAAAATTGATACAATTTTTATTAAACACAATACAATATATACAAAGGTATACAAAGATATACAAAGGTTACGGTAACAGTGTCGCGAGTTCAATAGTTTTTCCCTGTTTTTCCCATCTCAAAAATGCCCAACGCGCCTGAAGAAGTTTTAATTATCACTTCAAAAACAGTTCCCTGACTTCAATGTTCCCTGTAGATAATTTTGATGTTAAAAATGCGGTAGCAATTACAAATGTAATAGTTAGAGATCTTTTGCCTTGCATTAATTTTGTATGTTCATGCACTTACTTAGATAACTCAAACATTTATAACATAAGTAGGTACCTACTTCCTTATGTGCGACACGTGTTATAATTTGACGTCAAATCGTGCAGGTCGTGCATGTTAACTTCACTTAATGAAAGCGTTGTACCTACAGTTAAAGTATTTTTTCAAATTTATTTTTGTCAACCACAACGAATTTTTTATAAGCCTGGTGAAGTGATATTGTAAATGATAAATACTCTAATGGTGAAATATAAAAGAGACCAACTTCAGCGTTAATGTCGCCGCACGGCGTAGGTAAAGACTAGTAGCACAAAGTACAATAAATATTTACCTAGTATTGCGCTCATAAAAGCAGTGATAGCCTAGCGGTTAGAACGTTGGTCTCCCGAACGCGGGGGCACGAGTTCAAATCCTGGCACGCACCTCTAATTTTCAAACATTATGTGCGTATAACGAGTTAATTTATCACTTGCTCCGGTGAAGGAAAACATCGTGAGGAAAAATGCACACGTTGTAATAGTTCTCCATAAAGTTCTCAAAGGTGTGTGAAGTCTACCAATCCGCACTTGGCCAGCGTGGTAGACTATGGCCTATACCCCTCACATTGTGAGCGGAGACCTCGAGCCCAGCAGTGGGACAATTATGGGTTGTTGCTTTGCTTTTATTGCGCTCATTACTCACTGTAAAATGTTACTAAGTGGTTTTAAATAAAGATAAATTGAAAATGTTCTTAAAAGTTAAAATTATAAAAATAGAAAGCTCACTAAACCTAAGTAAGAATCACCAGCTAAGTATTTGTAGCAATAAAATTTAAATCATTTATACATTAACCTTTACTCTTACGGCTCTTTGTATCGTTATTTTATAATTACATGTGATTACGTATCTAATGTTGTTAGTAGTAGGTATTCGCCGGTTCTAACTCAGGAGTTAGAACCGGCAAATTTGGGCAAATTGCTAAGTTGACGACCGTCGCTGCCTACAAGAAAAAAAAGTCGAGTTTGGTGTCAAATTGTATGTTTTCGACCATGCCCGATCGAATGCACTGATCCGTTTTTTGCTAACTAGCGTAGAAACAAAGATAGCTTCAGCGTTGTATTAGCCCTACTTCGTTATCTAATGCCCTCATTAGGTCGTTAACTTGACCATTCAATAATTACAATGGGCTTATCGCTTCCTCGTATCCGCTTCGTACTCGACTTAACTATGACGCAGTGATTAAGACTAACGAGGGGCACTGTTTTCATTATAAAACCACGGTATTTATTGTTCATCGTATTTATTATTCGATATTAAAAATTGAATCAAATAAATTACTTAAAATTACATCATTACTAATAGTGTTGTCATCAAAAAGGTTCAGGAAATCATACATAGATTTACCATAATACTTATAATATATGTACATGATGCAATATTCTCCACAAACAGTAGTAAAATCATGTTGGATTCGATTAGTGTTATAATTCCACATCCTAGAATTGTTTTCTAAGTAAGTCCTATGATATCCTTGTGGTGGTCGACCATATGAGTCGAAGTACTGACCAAAGCCATTCCCATCTATATGCATGGCTATCCAGTGTGATCCGGGTTTGCTGTCTGTATCTAAATTACTTATGACGTACATAGGCGTATGAACGTATATTGGTAAGCGGTTAGCTGCATAGACATTACATGCAATGCTTTCATCAATTTTACTTAAGTATTGTTTTATTTGTATGGTATCCATGTTTTAGGCTGTTAACACATCTTTTCAGTACCCCAGACTTGTTAACAATGTGGAACTGATTATGGGTACTATATTTTTAAATACATGAAGGTTGGATAAGATGTAAGGAAAGAAAACAAAAAATATTTTGGATAGTTTTATTTATTGAATATCAAAAAATACATCTTAGCTACTATAGTCTACTGATATATTACGATGCTTATCTATTTCTATCACATTATCAAATTCCGCATAAACAATACAGTTAATAGTTTGCGTGAGAGCTGACTCAAAACGTACTTCTAGTCTTACACTACCATGTTTTATAAGATTCCAGTGACTCGATGAATTCGCTGATAAGTCAGGAGTTAAATCAAATGCGAGCAAACAATAACCATCGGCATATTCGTCTCTAGATATCCCATTACCTTCATTAAGAAAATGTATACCTGTTCCTGAGAACAATGTATGATATGCACTAGCAAACACATTACTATCAAACGATGGCTGTAATGATTTCGAGGGGATTTGGTTTCCATCGATATATAAACAAAATGTATTGATACCATAATTTTCAAAATTGAATGGATTCTTATTGAGAGTTCCGTTGAATGCAGCATTATTAACAAATCCGACTATACACCTTTTCGGTACTTGTCCTAGGAATATATTATCAAGGGTTTTTCCTTGAACACCTGATGGAATTGTTAAAACTTTAACTTCAGCTCGCGTAATGGGATATTTAGCTGTGGTAGATGCTAAAACTTTTTGGTGTGCAAGTAATACGCTTGGATTGATCCGTGCTCTACGAACAATCAAAGTTGCATCTGTAATACATACTTTAAATTTTAAATCTACTGACCCTGCCATTAGGTTGAAATTTTCTCTTGATCGAACTAACTTAACACACATGTCAACACCATTAATTAAAAATTTTTCTTGATTAAATAAATCGCCATGAAGATGCCCAATCATTTCAATTTCTTTACTCTCTCGTGCCATGAACTCCCTCTTAACAAAACCCTCATTTTTTACGTCAGTCTCATTCATTTTTCCTGCTGTATCTCCATACCAAAGACCACAAGTTAGATAAGATGACAAATTTTTGGTGATTAATACATAAGAATGCTACTGACACAACAATATTAACGAGAAAATAATGACATTCCATTACTGATTACATTTTACTTATCGATCACTAATGCCCCCGTCGCTTAGACTTTGGAATGCTGAACTCGTACCATTATGTTCAATGAGTAAACTAGATACGTTATCAAGGTTTCAAGATTTCTCGTCGTATATAAGTTCGAGTCCCATTTACCAAAACTCATAGTCGTCCTCTCTTCTTTATTGTGTCTTAACTGTTTTGTGTGTAGTGTTCTGTGTGCAGTGTTCTACGTTACAATGGAGGTGAGTTTGTTAATAATTATTTAAGTGGTAGAATATTATTGCATTTCAATTATTTTTTATTTCACTTCATCGTTGTATTTGTTGTAATTTTTACTTATACATTGTTTTCTTGTTTCTACAGAACTCGTGTAGTATTCTTGAAGAAAATACATTCAAAAATTATTATTATGACTATTCAAACGAAGAAGAAGACACTAGAGATTTGATCATAACATCCTCACCAAATCTGAAAAGAACTAAAAGCATTGATAATTTAGATAGTTTTTTTCAACCATCTAAAATAAAGAGAAGAAAACAATTATCTTCAACAGTATCGCGAAACTGCAAAAATTCCGGCAATACAATATGCATATCAACAAATGCCGACGATGGAAACCAAAAGACTCATCTTATAAAAATAGATATTTACGATATGAAAACGATATCAAAAATATCACCACAAGACCAATGGAAGCATGCAGCATACCGAGTCAAATATTACTCGAACGATAATCATAAAAATTTCGTTAACATAAAAAAAATCATATGTAACATTACTAAAGAAATTGCAGAAACTGAAAATTCGAGGAAGTTTCATTTTGACAATAAAAATTGATGTTACCTCCCAATATTTTTTTAAACATATTTTTAACAATAATTAAGGAGCATTGTTTGTAATTATTATTACCATCATGCAGAGGATGGAAACGTAAAGACTCATCTTATAAAAATAGATATTTACGATATGAAAACGATATCAAAAATATTATCACAAGATCAATGGAAAACATGCAGAATACCGTGTCCAATATTATTTAAACGATGAATCATAAAAATCGTTAAGGTAAAAAAAATACATGCAATATTACGAAGACTTAAAAACTTCCATCTAACCAGAATGGTAACGAAGAAACTTTATCTAATGATGGCGATTAAGGAGTATTGTTTCTAAATTATGTTGGGTTAATGGACCATTATAAAGGTATATAAAGGTTTACCAACGTTTTTCAACACGGCATACACCCCCAAAACTTGAAACAGTATAAATCAAAGGATGGAGACATACTTGAATGGAATCAACATTGATGAAGAGCTGTGTAAAGTTTGTGAAGAGATAGAGACAAGTATGGTGTTTGACGATAGATATGACGAAGAACTTTTAAATATATTTAACCAAATGGAGTTTAACCAAAACGTCACGTAAGTTAAATAACTTTTTTTTTATTCAGTTTTGATATTGTTAAGAAAAAAAAACATATTTTCAATAATTACTGTTTCTTATTGCAGCCAGCAAGTTGGTGGATCTCGAAAGAGAATTGCTGAGTTTAAACATAACTCCAACAGTGCGAAGAGACCAAAAACGGGGCCAGCTTCTTCATCATCTAAACCCAACAATGCGTTAGATAAAGTTAATTGTGAAACTTGTAACATTTTGGTAAGTAAGAAGTACTTCACAAATCACCTTCAGAGTAATCGTCATAAAAATAATGTTTCCAAAACACATGAATCTTTACAAAACGTATGCGTTATCGAGTCTGCTTTTGGACAAAGAATCCTATCATATAAAATTAAAAATAAAAGTAACGAAACTATTTTTGAAACTCCTGAATTATTTTTACAGTCAATTCAAACTGATTTACTTCAATTAATAAAAGATTCAATACGCAAATATACAGTTTTTAAAGTTAATTTTGTGCTACATGCTGATTTCACTCAACAAACAAAAAGTATTTCAAACTCTTTTGATTTTCAAACATGCAACTATATTATATTTGAAGGTGATGACCTAAATATATTTTTTTCATCTTTACGTGACACTTTTGTTAATAAAATTAATACATTTGAAAAAAAAGATAGCGGTTGGGCTCTAACTTTTATTAAGTCGTTAGACATGAATATTAACAAATTTAATCCTTTACGCGGCTCTTCATATATAGAATTACCTAGGGACATTATTACAAAAAGGGCTATCATAAATGTTAGAAATGCCGTTGTTTTATAATATTAGTATCAACGTTTTCGGTTTAGAATTTAATAAAATTAATAAAAATCATAGTATCGTAGGTCCTTTGTACTTTACTAAATGTCGTAAGAATATTCATATTAATTTATTATTACTTTCAAGTGGAACAAATAATCACTATTGTTATATAAAAAATATGTCACGTTTAGTTAGTAACCAAATTTCAAGTCATGAGCATGCCATTTATATTTGTGATGGGTGTTTAATACATTTTCCTAGTCGAATAAAGTTGACAGAACATCAACAGAATGACTGCTTTCATATTAAAACAGAACTTCCTAATTCTCAAAAGTCATCAAAAAATTGGTTCGAACAGGCAGTTGCTAATGATAAGTTAAAATTTGATAAGTTCAATAAAAAACTTAAAATACCATTTGTTGTATATGCAGATTTTGAAGCTTTTCTAACACCAATTAAATCGTGTTCTAACGATCCATTAAAATCTCACACGCATAATATTCAAAAACATGAAGTATATAGTTTTGGATACTACATAAAATGTTCATATGATGAAAATTTATCAAAATATGAAACATATAGTGGTCCAAACACTGCACAAGAATTTATGTCTCGTTTGTATGCAGACTTAAAATTGATATGCACCAAAAATAGTACTGAGGTAGCACCTAAATCATTAACACACGATGATTATATTAGAATTTCAAAATCGGAGACTTGTTTTGTATGTGAAACAGGTTTAAATGGTGAAAGTGACATTAATTACGATCCACAAACTGGTAATTTTCGAGGCGTTGTGCACAAAATATGTAATACTAAGTTTATTATTCCTAATTACGTTCCAGTCATATTACATAATCTTAGTCATTATGACGCACACTTTATAGTTCACGCTCTTAATTTTGTTGATGGGGATGTTGAAGTTATACCTCAAACGAAGGAAAAATATATTTCATTTTCAAAAAAAGTAAAAATAAATAATAAAATAATTCAATTAAGGTTTATAGATTCCATAAAATTTTTACCATGTAGTCTTAGTCAATTGGCGAACAATTTAGTCGATGAAGAATTTGTTTCTTTAAAACTTAACTTTCCCAATAAAGACGATTTCAATCTTATGAGGAAAAAGGGAATTTATCCTTATGAATTTATGACATCTTACAACTGTTTAAATCTAACATCTCTTCCTGACAAAGATAAATTTTACAGTTCACTCACAGATTCTCATATTTCAGATATCGATTACAATCATGCTAAAAATGTTTGGCAAAATTTTAACTGCAAAAATATGTCCGATTATTCCAATTTATATCTTAAAACTGATGTATTACTACTAACTGACATATTTGAGAACTTCAGAAATTTATGTTTAGAAACTTATGGTTTAGATCCAACTCACTATTACACTGCTCCAGGATTAAGCTGGGATGCAATGCTTAAAATGACTAAAGTTGAACTAGAATTGCTTACTGATATAGAAAAAATAGCATTTATTACAAAGGGAATAAGGGGAGGGATTTCTCAATGTAGCAAACGGTATGCAAAGGCTAATAATCCATATATGCAAGATTATGATAAAACTAAAGCTACTTCATATCTCATGTACTTTGATGCGAATAATCTTTACGGGTGGGCAATGTCACAATATTTACCTTCAGGGGGTTTTGAGTGGGTTAGTATAGAAACAGATTACAATACATCAAATAATACGGAATATGGGTATATTCTAGAAGTAGATTTAGAGTATCCCACAGAAATTCACGACTTACATTCTGACTTGCCCTTATGTCCTGAAAAAATTTCTGTAGGGAATTCTAAAGATATTAAACTCGTTCCAAATTTGTATAATAAAACTAAGTATATCATTCATTACAAAAATTTACAGCAATGTATTAAACTAGGTATGAAGTTAAAAAAGATTCATAGAATATTGAAATTCAAACAGAGTTTATGGTTAAAGCAATACATAAATTTGAATACAAATTTACGAATGCAAGCTAAAACAGATTTTGAAAAAGATTTTTATAAATTAATGAATAATTCTGTATTTGGAAAAACAATGGAGAATGTAGAAAAACGTGTAAATGTAAAATTGTTGACCCACTGGGAAAATCGAGGTAAAAGTCTTGGTGCTCAGGATTTTATTGCAAAACCAGAGTTTCATAGTTTATCAGTATTTTCAGAAAACTTAGTAGCAATTCAACTAAAAAGAACAAAAGCCCTTCATAACAAGCCCATATACTTAGGTTTTTGTATATTAGATATTTCTAAAACCCTTATGTATGATTTTCATTATAACTACATGCTAAGTAAGTTCCCGAATAAAATTAAGTTACTTTACACTGATACTGACAGTTTAGTTTATGAAATTTTTACTAACAACTTTTATGAAGACATTAAGCCCGATTTACCGGAACGATTTGATACATCCGATTACCCAATAAATAATGTATATGAATATCAAAATATAAATAAAAAAAAATTAGGAGTCTTTAAAGATGAAAATGCTGGTAAAATATTAAGAGAATTTGTAGGATTGCGATCTAAAATGTATGCTTTGGACATTGAAAAAAATTTTTTAGCAAAAGCTAAAGGTGTTAATAAAAGTGTCACGAAAAGTTTTAAGATGGAAGATTATAAGTCTTGTCTGTTTAATCAAAATGTTGAATATCGTAGTATGTTAAGGTTTAGATCTATCAAACATAATATTTTTACACAGCAAATTAATAAAAAGTGTCTTTCCCACAACGACACCAAACGATATATAGCACCTAATAATATTGATACATTCGCTTGGGGTCACTTCAAAATATGTAACGACTCATCTGACTGAGTAAACTGGTCTTTATGTACCTATTAAGGAATAAATTGTAAGATTTTGTAATGTAAGAATATTGTAATTTTTTATATTTTAAGCAAATATTGTAAATGATATGTCAAAAAATTATCATTGTGTAATAATATTTATTTGTAATTAGAATTGTAAGTTAAATTATGTCAGTGGTATGCAAAAATGTTATAAATTATGGTTAAGATTTCGTTTTTACTTTTTCTTCATATTATTTTGTAAATATTTAAATTTGAAATATATTTTTATCATTCCAATAAAAAGTTTTAGTCTTTTCCTAAACCTTATACCAAACACACGTCAAGTTACAATGATTCATTTAACACATCCATTTACTGCAATAGTCGCCGGTCCGAGTGGATGCGGTAAATCTATTTTTGTTACAAATTTCATTAAATATGCAAAAGAAATATGTGACACACATTTTAATCACATAACTTGGTGCTATGATGAAATGCAACCTTTGTATAATTTAAAAAGCGTTAACTACTATCAAGGAATACCAGATCTTAGTATGTTTGATGGAAAAGATCCTCATCTTATAATTATTGATGATTTAATGAGAGAATCAGATGGACGCATTGTTGATATCTTTACGAAAGGTAGCCATCATAGAAATTTAAGTGTATTTTATATAACACAAAATTTATTTCATCAAGGAAAAGGGCAAAGAGATATATCTTTGAATTCATCTTATATAATATATTTCAAAAATCCACGAGATAAGACACAAATAAAATATTTAGCACGACAAGTGTCACCAGAAAATCCAAAGTTCATAGAAGATTCCTACAAAGATGCAACAAATGAACCACATGGATATTTATTGATAGACTTGAAACAGGACACAAATGATATGTGTCGTTTTAAAACTAAAATATTTCCGTCTGATGGATACTGTATAGTTTACATTCCGATGAAGGGCTTTAAGTATGCTAGAAGTCAACAAATTACTGTCATTCATAAATGATGCATCGACGACTAAAGACGCATAAAGATCTACTAACTGCTTTACATGCACTTAAGCCGAAATATCAAAGAGCTCTTTTAAAATCGTGTAATGAAAAAGAAATTAACTGTATTTGCGAATGTATCCATAACGTTCTCCAAGGCAAAATTACGTTGAAGGAGAAAGAAAAAAATAAATTGAGTAAATACAAAAATATACTTCGGAAATTGGTGCGAAAGGGCGCCACAAATTTGTTTCGGAAAAATCTTATAATACAAAAAGGTTGTGGTTTTTTACCTATTATATTAGGTTCAGTTCTTAGTGGATTAGTAAGTTCCATTATTAAAAATGCAGAATGCTAAAAAAATGTTGCTCGTTGAACCAGATATGATAGAAAAACTAAAACAGGCAAGTGCGAGTGATACTCCGTTGTCTCGACTAGATACTGATATGAATAATATTTTAAAAAGCAATATTGATGATCGTGAAAAGTGTATTTTATATTTACAAACACTCCGAAGATATCTTAACATAACCAAGGAAGACCGTCAACCTTTCCATATACCAATTATTTCCGACAATACGAATACATTTGATGATTTAATAATGAGTTACAAAAACAAAAACTTGGACAATAAAAGTGCAGTATCAATTGATACATCAGACAAAGAACTACTTCTTAATCAAGATAATACTTCGGAAAAAAATCTGTATACAACCACTCAAATTCTCGATCTTATCCCGAAAACATATGCAAAAAAGGCCATCTTGTTAATGAAATTGTTGTCTTCCAATGAAAATAAAATTAAGTGGGATACTGATGGTACTGTGATTATAGATGATAAAAAAATTGATGGAAGTAACATTTTAGATTTGGTAAATGATTCATTGAGACCTTTAAAAAAAAGTGATCCAGTTGGATGGGAATCTTTTGCTAAGGCTTTAAAAGATATTCGAGTTCCTTTAACATATATTGGCAATCCGAAACGATGTGAGTTTATTAGTAGCATGCAATCACCATCAGATATTTCAACACCCAATGAAGATTTCTCCACACCAACGGGTGACACAAAGTATAAAAGGAAGTTGAAGAATAAACTGGAATGGGAAAAATGGGAACCTTACTAGAAATACATAACCTATATTATGATCCATCACACCCTGCAAGTTATAGTAGTATCGACAAACTGGCAAAAGCTATGAAAGGAAAAATGAGCAGAGAAGAGGTAAAGAAATGGTTACAAGCACAAGAAACTTACACTGTACACAAACCGGTACAGAGAAAATTTCCTAGAAATAAATATATACTATCAAATCTCAATGAATTGTGGCAAGCTGACTTGAGTGATATGAGAACCTACTCAAAATACAATGATGGTTATAATTATATATTGTGTGTTATTGATGTATTCAGCAAATATGCCTATGTTAGACCTATGAAAAGGAAAAATTCAACAACTGTTAAGGATTGTCTTGAAAGTATATTTCTTGAATCCAAGGTAACCCCAACGCACATACAATCTGACAAAGGCACAGAATTCATATCAAAGGAAGTACAAAAATACATTAAATCTAAAAATATTAATTATTATACGACAAATAATCCAGATATTAAAGCAAGTATTGTTGAAAGATTTCAAAGAACACTTAAGATGAAAATGTGGCGTTACTTTACTCATAAAAATACATACAAATATATAGATGTTTTACAAGATTTAGTTTATTCTTATAACCACAGTTTTCACTCAAGCATTAAGATGTGTCCTTGTGATGTTAATTCAAATAATATTATGACAGTATGGAGAAATTTGTATGACACTAAAAATAATGGGCTTTCAGCAAGTATCATTCTACCGAAGTTGCATGTTGGTGATTACGTTAGGATTACTAAAAGCAAACATATTTTTCAAAAAGGATACGAATCTAACTGGAGTGATGAAATATTTATAGTATCTTCCATAATTGATAGAAGCCCTTGGCCTGTGTACACCCTTAAAGATTTAAAAGGTGAAAACATAGAAGGTACGTTTTATGAAAAAGAATTACAGAAAATATATTATGACCCCACTCTTCATTATAAAATAGATAAAATAATACGTTCTCGCAATACTGGTAACAGAAAGGAAGTGTTAGTGAAGTGGAAAGGTTATCCTAATAAATTTAATAGTTGGATTCCATCTTCTTATTTGAAAGAAATATGAATAAAGAAAGTTTTTATTTAACTCTACTTAGTAATAGTTCAATGGAATACTTCCCTGATAACAAGACTACAATTTTTTCAACTAAATTACCTAAACCTATAATTTTGGAAGGAGAATGGTCAGTTGGAGTGGTCGAATTTCAATATCCCTGCACCATGTTTACTGTTCAAGAACATGAAAATGTTGTTTATATTACGAAATGGATGCAAATGCCTGGTGAACCAAAACCATCACTTACTTATTACAAGACACATATCCCTGCAACTAACTATGACAATATCAATCATATTTTGAAGGCTTTAAACAATATCAAAGAAAAAGTTAGATTTCGTTACGATGAAATTTCAAAGTTTGTGTCAGTTTCAGTATTAGATGAGACGATCAAATCAATAACATTGTCTCCTAAGTTATGTTTGCAGTTGGGCTTTGAGCCCAATAGAAATCTCAGAGAAAGGAATATTGGAAAATGTCCTGCTAATCTGCATTTAGGTTTACCTTCGCAACTATTCGTTTATTCTGATATTGTAGAACCACAAATTGTAGGAGATGTCATGACCCCTCTTCTGAGAATCATACCATTAGATCCTTCAAAATATATATATGGAGCAAATAAAATGCATGTTTTCTCTCCACCCCATTATATATCTGTAATGCGAAGGGAATTTGATACTATTGAAATAGATATAAGAACAAGCACTGGTCAAAAGATACCATTTCAGTTCGGAACAGTGTGCATAAAACTACACTTCAAAAAAATATATAATGTATTTGAAACATAATTATAATATGAAATGTCCATACGAAGATTATTATTCTCATCAAGCTGGATCCGGTATTGGAGTAATTTATAAAGGGACACCGTATCAAAGAGGACATGGAATTGGGAGTTTTCTAGGAGGGTTGTTCCGATCTGTTTTACCATTACTTTCTAGTGGTGCAAGAGCTATCGGTAAAGAAGCCTTGAGTACTGGAGTAGGAGTTTTGTCGGATATGTTTAATGCACAACCCATAGATGATTCAATTAAAACACGTTTGAAGGAAGCTACTACTAACTTAAAACGAAAAGTAGATAGTAGAATAGATAGAATCAACATGTCTGGCTCAGGGTATAAAATGAAGCGAAAACGTTTATCTTCTTCCATTCCAGCGGTAACCACGAAAGTGAATACTCCAACAAAAACAAAAAATAAGAACAGGAATATTAACGATATATTTTCTAATTAATTGATTATGTCTTTTTTACATAATCATTCTTGTGAATGTATAAAATCAGAGTTAGATTTGTTTGCACTGCCATCCACACAGACGAGCATAGAAAATGGCGTATGGATTCATTACAAACCTATTTCATCACTAGCTGATGATGGACCATTAGAATTTCAAGTTCCTGGCGCCGGAGATGACTACATAGATTTATCCCATACTCTGATTCATATAAAAGCGAAAATACTGAATCAAGACAACACAAAATTAGCAGCTGCTACAGTCGTGGCTCCGGTTAATAATTGGTTACATTCAATATTCAGTCAACTTGATGTTTACTTGAATCAGAAACTAGTGTCACCACCAAATAACACATACGCATATCGTGCGTATATCGAAAACTTGTTGAACTATGGTCCAGCAGCCAAAAAATCTCATCTAACTTGTGGTCTTTGGTATGGAGATACAGCAGGAAAAATGAATGAGACTGACGTAAAAAATGAGGGTTTTGTTAAGAGGGAGTTCATGGCACGAGAGAGTAAAGAAATTGAAATGATTGGGCATCTTCATGGCGATTTATTTAATCAAGAAAAATTTTTAATTAATGGTGTTGACATGTGTGTTAAGTTAGTTCGATCAAGAGAAAATTTCAACCTAATGGCAGGGTCAGTAGATTTAAAATTTAAAGTATGTATTACAGATGCAACTTTGATTGTTCGTAGAGCACGGATCAATCCAAGCGTATTACTTGCACACCAAAAAGTTTTAGCATCTACCACAGCTAAATATCCCATTACGCGAGCTGAAGTTAAAGTTTTAACAATTCCATCAGGTGTTCAAGGAAAAACCCTTGATAATATATTCCTAGGACAAGTACCGAAAAGGTGTATAGTCGGATTTGTTAATAATGCTGCATTCAACGGAACTCTCGACCGAAACCAAATCCCCTCGAAATCATTACAGCCATCGTTTGATAGTAATGTGTTTGCTAGTGCATATCATACATTGTTCTCAGGAACAGGTATACATTTTCTTAATGAAGGTAATGGGATATCTAGAGACGAATATGCCGATGGTTATTGTTTGCTCGCATTTGATTTAACTCCTGACTTATCAGCGAATTCATCGAGTCACTGGAATCTTATAAAACATGGTAGTGTAAGACTAGAAGTACGTTTTGAGTCAGCTCTCACGCAAACTATTAACTGTATTGTTTATGCGGAATTTGATAATGTGATAGAAATAGATAAGCATCGTAATATATCAGTAGACTATAGTAGCTAAGATGTATTTTTTGATATTCAATAAATAAAACTATCCAAAATATTTTTTGTTTTCTTTCCTTACATCTTATCCAACCTTCATGTATTTAAAAATATAGTACCCATAATCAGTTCCACATTGTTAACAAGTCTGGGGTACTGAAAAGATGTGTTAACAGCTTAAAACATGGATACCATACAAATAAAACAATACTTAAGTAAAATTGATGAAAGCATTGCATGTAATGTCTATGCAGCTAACCGCTTACCAATATACGTTCATACGCCTATGTACGTCATAAGTAATTTAGATACAGACAGCAAACCCGGATCACACTGGATAGCCATGCATATAGATGGGAATGGCTTTGGTCAGTACTTCGACTCATATGGTCGACCACCACAAGGATATCATAGGACTTACTTAGAAAACAATTCTAGGATGTGGAATTATAACACTAATCGAATCCAACATGATTTTACTACTGTTTGTGGAGAATATTGCATCATGTACATATATTATAAGTATTATGGTAAATCGATGTATGATTTCCTGAACCTTTTTGATGACAACACTATTTGTAATGATGTAATTTTAAGTAATTTATTTGATTCAATATTTAATATCGAATAATAAATACGATGAACAATAAATCCCGTGGTTTTATAATGAAAACAGTGCCCCTCGTTAGTCTTAATCACTGCGTCATAGTTAAGTCGAGTACGAAGCGGATACGAGGAAGCGATAAGCCCATTGTAATTATTGAATGGTCAAGTTAACGACCTAATGAGGGCATTAGATAACGAAGTAGGGCTAATACAACGCTGAAGCTATCTTTGTTTCTACGCTAGTTAGCAAAAAACGGATCAGTGCATTCGATCGGGCATGGTCGAAAACATACAATTTGACACCAAACTCGACTTTTTTTTCCCGTAGGCAGCGACGGTCGTCAACTTAGCAATTTGCCCAATTTAGCCGGTTCTAACTCCTGAGTTAGAACCGGCGAATACCTACTACTGTTGTTTGTTGCGCCTGCTCCAGCCGCCCTTGCCGCATTTTTCTTTATTAGATTACGAGCCAACGCCTAATTGCATATTTCTTGACACTCTTGGTAGCATAAAAACCTAATAGTCCATTGATTGTAGATTTCGAATGAAGTTTAGTAAAATTGTAACAAGTGAATGCTTGTAAAAGGAGATTACTTTCATTGTTCGTATCAAGTTTCCTTATATTTGCTAAATGTTAACATGTTAGGGGCGGACAATCCTTATCAATTCTCAATTCAATCAGCCAATTCTTAGACCTACTGAATATGCATATAAAATTTCATAAAAATCGGTGAAGCCGTTTCGGAGGAGTATGGTACCTAACTAACATTGTGACACGAGAATTTTATATATAAGATATAATATAATATATATATATATTACGCTCAACTGCAGATTAATTGAAATGCACTATAGTGAACAACTCTTGCACTACACTACAAACGAAGTATGTATTTGTTTTAAATCAGCTGACGTCCCGGCATAATATAGTACGTCAGTGTTCTCACCTGTGAACTCGAAAAGGCACGAAATTTTCCTAGAGGATATTGACTACGTGACGAAAATCTACACCCCCTCCCTCCTTCCTGTGACAAGCGTGGTGTTTTGAAGACCCCCCTCCCCCCTAAATGGGTCACGTGGTTTTGTTATGTTCCCTAACTTTGGTAAACAGAAATGTAGGTACCCCAACTGAAAATGATTTGAATAAATTAAGGGATGTAAGGTTTTAAGCACAACCCATCTTCCTCTATTTGTACATACATACTATAATAAGCTCCCAAATAGTTTTAAAGACCTACATAATATATTATTTAAGAGGAAATTATTTAATTGGCTTATGGACTGCCAATTTTATAGCCTAAAAGAATATATCGACATTAGAAAAGCTTGAATTTGTGACATCATGAAAATTTTTGACATTATAATTATCTATATTTATCATAATAATTTAATAATCTATTTTGTCTGACATTTCATCATTATATTCACAATTTATTCGGATTGATTAATTGAATTTATAATAAATTTAATAGTAATATAATATTGTTGATTGTTTAAAAATTATGGAAATAGAATAGTTATTTTTTTTTGCACGCCTATTGAGGCAGAGCATAAGGAAGCTATAAAATGTAAAACAACTGTATAACACTGTGTTCTTGCAAAATAAATGATACTATCTATTATTATTATTATTCCTTTCTAACACTATCGCTTATCCTCTCTGGCAATTTCAGGGTTGTCTTTTTTGAAAGAAGAAAATTAATCTCGAAGTTTAATTTTCTTTTGGTTGAATTTATAGCTGTTTCACTTTAAAATTATAATAGTATAAAGAGTAATATGTGGTTAACGGTATTGGTTCACATCCTAATATTAAGTTAAAACTAAATAATTATACTTAAGATCTGTTGTGTTACTGTTTGTTAACCTAAATAAAGAGAAAAAAGTTGAATCCAAAAAAAAATTTTTTTTTTAAACGCTTTTATTTCAATTTTTTTTTTGATTTTCGTGTATTGTCATCGGAAATACACATGTCTGCCAAATTTCATCAATTTTCATTAAAGGGAAGTCATTCAAATTAACGTTACAAGATTTGATCCTTTGATGCGGGAAGCGTTTACCTTATTGCCGTGTAAATAGAGTAGCATTTTGATCATAATATTGAGTTTGATGCTTTGATGCTCCGAAGTGAAAGTAAATAAAAGCGTTTAAAAAGAACATTGCTTTGGTGCGTGCGTAAAGAAGTCAGTCCCGGTTATTATTGTAAAATCGTCTTTATCATCGTTATCGTCTTTTTTGGTCAGCGACTCATCAGTGATACCGTTGGTGTTGCTGATGTCCATGGGTGACAATAGCTATTTACTGTCAGGTGGATAGTCCACTCGCTTGCCAGCTATTTCCATAAAAAACTTTCAGAATTGCTTAATATACAAAGGCAGATTTCAAAGAATATGACAAAGTTTGGGTAATTGTTTATTTTTATTTTAGCCTCTCATTATATTTATAACTTATCGTTTATTTTTAATCACTTTTCACCACCTAGGAGCACCCCGTGCGCCGGCATAGCCCTATGGAGCGTCACCCCATGTTCCAGCCAGAGGGGCGGCGGCGAGGGGAGCGACGGCGAGAGGAGCGGCGGGGAAGGGAGCAGCCAAGGGGAGAGTGAGACCAGCGGTGCGGGACCAGGCGATGGGAGCCGCGGGCAACACAGCCGAGCGTTTGCGGAGAACATGAGCGCCTTCTACAGCCCTCGCGGTGTAGTGCGCGGCGCGGTCCAGGTTGACGCTGAGGGTGTCGAGGGGCCTGCCGTCGGCGGCCAGGATGTTGGCGGGCTGGCCGGGAGCCAGGGACAGCGGGCCTCTGTAGTTGTAGGCGCCCAGCACGGGGGCAGACACCACGCCGGGAGCAGCGAGGGCTGCAGGACCGGCCCAGGATGCAGCCAAGGGAGTGGCCCAGGGAGTGGCCAAGCCGTTACCAGCCCAACCGAGAGGAGCGACGACAATGGCCGAAGCCACGGCCAGGACGCAGGTCAACACCACCAGCTTAAACATTGTGGTCTGTGTTGTTGGTAGTCCAAAAAAAGACTGATGCATGTGTCTAAATTAGATTAGCTTTTATACTAGTTCATTGTGATAGCCATACAAGCAATGTTGTTAGAAACGTTGCCTACCAATCTGTTTTTGTTTGGAACTAAAAGTATCGCAAGGGCAGCATAATATATTTTTTTCATGACATATTATGACAATTCAATTAAATAAATAGATTATATTTCTACGAATATGCACCAAATGTATACTTGTATACAAATAATAATTCAAAGCCACTTACTATCAAGTGACTTGGTTGTTCGATTGTCAGCTGTTCATGTAAACATATAAGACATTCACCACACATCTAAATAAATTATTGTATTCAAGACCTTTATAACGACGTACTTAGCTGAATACTGTTACAGAACATTTATAACCGTTAATTTCTATCCCCTGATATATTAAGATCCATAGCAATATTATTAGTTATTGGACTCAGTATGTTCGCAATCGCAGGTAAAATTGTATTTTATTGTTGCGGTCGCTGCCCTCGCAGCACTTTTCTTTTGACATAGATTGCTAATATCTAGTTGACACTAAGTTACGTGTTCACTGACAACATTCTGGTACTGCACATACAATATGAAATAATATAAAAGCTAATCTAATTTAGACACATGCATCAGTCGTTTTTTGGACTACCAACAACACAGACCACAATGTTCAAGCTGGTGGTGTTGACCTGCGTCCTGGCCGTGGCTTCGGCCATTGTCGTCGCTCCTCTCGGTTGGGCTGGTAACGGCTTGGCCACTCCCTGGGCCACTCCCTTGGCTGCATCCTGGGCCGCTCCTGCAGCCCTCGCTGCTCCCGGCGTGGCGGCTGCCCCTGTGCTGGGCGCATACAACTACAGAGGCCCGCTGTCCCTGGCTCCCGGCCAGCCCGCCAACATCCTGGCCGCCGACGGCAGGCCTCTCGATACTCTCAGCGTCAACCTGGACCGCGCGGCGCACTACACCGCGAGGGCTGTAGAAGGCGCTCATGTTCTCCGTAAACGCTCGGCTGTGTTGCCCACCGCTCCCATCGCCTGGTCCCGTACTGCTGGTCTCACTCTCCCCCTGACTGCTCCCCTCGCCGCCGCTCCTCTGGCCGGAGCATGGGGTGGCTCTCCATGGGGCTATGCCGCCGCATGGGGCGCTCCTAGGTGGTGAAAATTTGTACAAATTATAATATAATATAATAATAGATGACGAATCATAGTGTTACTGCTATAATAAACAACATTATTATGTTATGGGTCTGCTGGAAGAGATTCCTCCATGGAATAAGCAGTGCCCTAGTACTAAATTTGCTTTTGTAATTATTCTTCAAATTATTTGTGTGTATTAAATAAATGAAAAATAAAATAAATGATTATGTCCAAAGTCAACGCCATTTTCTTTATTAATTCCTATTGTAAAATATACATCTAATTTATAAAATTCTCGTGTCACAGTGTTTGTAACAAAACTCCTCCGAAACGGCTTGATTGAGTAAGACGTAAACTATTTTTCATACTCCTAAGTGATAAGTGTGGTCCATCCCAATAATTTTTTAAGTAAAACTTTACGCGTGACTTGAGAGTAACTCAGATTATATTATTTTTCAGACGGAAGTATTTGGACGAAAATAAGTTTCTATAGTCTGTACTCTGTTGAATATACAATGTAAACAAAACCATAAACAAAACTGAAGTACAGATACATAATTTTTTAAGATTAAATTATTGCATCTGTGACAAGTCTATAAATTAAACTAGCAAAAAAGTGGTGCTTTAGCAGTTTTTTAAAGATAATTTGCTTTTAATGTATGTAAGGTTACTATACTAACATAGCTTTCTGTAAAGAAGTCATACGACAAATCGTTTTTATTCATTTTTAGGGTTCCAAACTAAAATCGGAACACTTACAGTTTAGTCATGTCCGTCCGTCCGTCTGTCCGAAGCAAAGCGCCGAGACCCTTAAGGTCGTAGCTGACTTATGGTCGTAGCGCACATATCAACTCGGAAAGGGATCGGCACCGGATCGCCTCGCCGTCAACCTAACGTAAGCTCGGCTACGGCTAGGCGACGCCGCGCTTACGGCTAGGCGACGCCGCGCTTACGGCTCGCCGGCCGCTGGTTGACGGAATGAATGACAGCAGTTCGCCGACGCAGCGGTAGCCGCGGCGCCGCGGCGCGGGGCGTGTACGAGGAAACGGAAAGTCGACGGATAGCGTACGGAGAGACGTAAGCGCGGGTACGGCAAGTCGTCCACGCACCGTACCGCGGTTCGTGAGCTTGTCTCGAGGCGAGGCGATTACGTTACGGATCCGATAGGTGTGCTTTACAGTAGGGAGTTTCATACAAAGAATACTGACATGCAAGAGTTGATACGTTTACGTTCCGTTTACGAGTTGATATGTGTGCTATGACCATTATACGACACCGCTCCCATCCAACCGAAGTATGAGAATTCAAATATAAACTTAAAATCGTGCTCTGTAGGTACAACTATTGAGTGGCAAGGTTGCGGTTAGCTTGCTTCCCGCGCGCGGGCTGCTAATTTTTGTTGTTACTGTAAAGTGCACCTACAGAGCACGATTTTAAGTTTATATTTGAATTCTCATACTTTGGTTGGGTGGGAGCGGTGTCGTATAAGTCAGCTACGACCTTTAGTGCTAGAAAGCTGTAATTTGGCAAAGTAATACATATTTATTTAAACTCTAAAATCGTAGAATAAAATATTGAAAAGCATTCTTTACCTTAGGTACCTTTCCTACAGGTAACGTAAGGATGATTTTTTATTCGTCGCGTACCCTATAGTGTGGGCTATCGTCGAAAAGGTCTTCCAAAAATATTATGGGTCTTCCAAAACCATTTTTGGAATAGGGGATCTGTTTGCGAAATATTTGGCTTTAAGGTACTAATTTTGGTTAGAGTCAAGTGTCCCCCCTACTGGCTAAAGGCTTGGAGTTGGACAAGTGATAAAATGAATTTACAAGGAAAACTATCACGGCTATGTTAGCATAAGTAGTTAATGAGTAATAGTCGATAAACTTACTACTTCAGAACCCTACATTGCGCGTGGCCTGACACCCACTTGCCCGGTTTTATTTAATTAAAAAATTTCTCATTCGAATTTCTTCTTCTTTTCTACATTTTAACGTATATGAGTTTTTAATACTATATAATCTATCATAAATTAACGGAATCGTTTATACTTAAGTCTGGCCATAAATACTGTTACAATCAAAAATAAACAAAATATTACATTTGAATTTGGAATCTATAATTTTTATATTATAATTATGATTGTTAATTGAGTTTTCTCATTTTGGCGCCAATACATTGTACAATATTTTGCGGTATTAAAATGGAGTGGGGTGATCATTGAAGTATTATTACTAGCGTATAGAACCGACACCGCGAACACCATGTATGTCCCAATGCATTGGTGCCACGTGGCTTCAATCTTCAATGGATTCGTTCCATTTTGAAAGGAGAACGGGGGCTCAATTTTGAAAATGGAACCTCCCGGCGGGACACACATTTTGTTCGAGATGTCTGTTCTATGACATTATACTTCAATGGGGGTGATAAAGAGAACCGAATCGCTGTGATTGCATTACACAAAGTAGATACGGAGCCAAATGCAATTTTTAAAACTCTCCATATGCTTGGTATTAGTAAAATGTTTGTGTACCGGGCTATTAATAGGTACAATGAGACTTCCTCTGTTTTTCACAACAAAAGATATGGCTGTCTACGTAGTGTTCGTACGAAAAATGTGGACAAAGCAGTAGGGGAAATCCTGTCCGAAAGCAAAAGATTTTATCTCGGGAAATGAAGATAGCACCTAGAACCATGTCGCGTATTTTAAAAAATGACTTAGGACTTGCAGCCTATAAGAGACGTATTAGTCATTTCTTAACTGATAATTTAAAAAAGAATAGGGTGGTAAAATCGAGATAACTTCTGTAGCGGTACGCAAAGGGAGGTCACAGAAAAAAATTGTTTACGGATGAGAAAATTAATTAAAAATAATAAAACCAGTAATTAATCATATTAATGCATTAATTAATAACCAGGCTTCTTTCTTTCTAATATTGCGACTATAAATTGAGACGTAAGCTATCCTATCTTTCAATTAGGATCAAACTGCACATGGTGTGCACAGTTAAGTAGTTTAGGAGTCCATCGCGGACAAACAACGTGACACGTAATTTATATACAGGTTGAATTTTTCAAGTGTGCATGGATGGCCAAATCCGAAACTATGAGGAATATCGAAAAATGTTCAAAGGAGTCTCGGAGCCGATTTTGATTTTGATTTTGAAACTAAAACTGCATCATTACATTTTTGAAAAAGCCAGGAATCGAACCCGTTGATTTTGAAAAAAAAACACATCCTGTATTATTACACCATTCGATAGTGTGACTGAACTAATACATGGTGTGTTTTCTTTTCAAAATCAACGGGTTCGATTCCTGGCTAGGAATATTGATTTTTCAAAAATGTAATGATGCAGTTTTAGTTTTAATCAAAATCGTAGTTTCGGATTTGGCCCTCCATGCACCTTTGGAAAATTCACCCTGTATATTAAGTGTATATTATGTGTGTATTAAGAAGATTACAGACTTGCTTGATAATGTCTTTCGCCAAAATATCATTTTTTTATTTTTACGGCTTTAATTAGCTTTTCCCAGCCATACCTTGCTGTATTAAAATATTGCTATGCTAGGATACATACTGAATCATATTGCAGTCACGTACTGCAATAAATGTATATTTCTTGTATATAAGTATGAAACCTATAAAATGAGTCCTTGTATGAAAGTACATTTCAAAAATGCGTCAAGTGACGCAGCATATTTAAATTATTATATTATTTATCCAAACATTGTTCCGTTACTAGTCACTGACGCTCTATTGTTGCATCTGTGATTTAAAAGTGATGATTAATTGATTAATTTCTGCAAAATAGCACAATCGGTGGATTGCAACTGTCTTCCCTAGTATTCCAGTACTTATAATTTGATACGGAATGCATTTCATTTTCGTTGTTTTTTGCTATTCAGGATCAGGAATAACTTTTATCTGTATACACTACAGTTATTTTAATTATATTTCAAAAAGTATATGATTATAAGACTGTAACAAAAATCAACCAGTAGTTTAGATAAAATTTTATTTGTTTTTGGTCAGTGTTCAGAGGATGGTTTACCAGACGCGAGCGTAGGGTGCGGTGTAAGCGAAGGAGTGACCGGCAAGGACTGGGCCGGCCACGATGGGAGCAGCGTAGGTGCGGGCTACCAGGGGAGCGTGGGCCACGGTGGTGTAGGCCAGGGGAGCGGCCAGCACGGAGCGCTTCTTCAGGAGGTGGACGCCGTTGTTTAGGGCCTTGGCGGTGAGGTGGGCAGCGCGGTCCAGGTTGACGTCTAGGGTGTCTAGAGGCCTGCCGTCGGCGGCCAGGATGTTAGCGGGCTGGCCAGGAGCCAGGGAGAGGGGGCCACGGTAGTTGGAGGGCTGCACCAGAGCAGCGGAGTAGGCGAAGGGAGCAGCCACGGCGGAGTAGGCCAGGGGAGCGGCGACCGCGGAGTAGGCGAGGGGGGCACCGACCCAAGCAGCCGAGCGCTTCTTCAGCACGTGGGCGCCCTCGAGAGCCTTAGCGGTGAGGTGAGCGGAGCGGTCCAGGTTGACATCCAGGGTGTCCAGGGGCCTGCCGTCGGCGGCGAGGATGTTGGCGGGTTGTCCGGGGGCGAGTGACAGGGGTCCACGGTAGTTGTAGGGCTGCAGCAGCGGCGCGGAGTACGCCAAGGGGGCAGAGTACGCCAGGGGGGTGACGTAACCGCCGTATAGGAGGGGCGAGACGGCCGAAGCCGCAGCCAGCATGCAAGACAACACCACCAGCTTCATCATTTTGTAAGTGGTCTGTGTTGTTTTCTGCGCACCGAAACACTGATGCTATCGATCGTCGCATGCGTCTTATATAGCACTATCATATGAATAACTAGATGGGCGTCACCGTACACACAATATATTGTCGGCCATGAAAGGACTACTTTTGATAAGAAATAAAAGTTCACATACTTCTCGGGGCGGTTTTTTCTTCAGCGATGTGAATTCATCTTGCCCACGTCAGGAATACTTGTGTAATTGTTTGTAATCGTAAAATATTGCATGCATTTCTATAATAATTCTTTCTTTTGTGGCGCTCCGTTACTTGGTTTATTTATTAAATGCTAACTGAATTAATTTCAGTAAAATGATAATCTTAATCTTATTAAAGTATATTACAGATACTTCGGTGAAAGATTGTGACGAATCATTACCTAATGTTCGGGTGGTTTATTTAAAAATCCTTATGTTGAACCTATAAAGCTAAATGATTAGATATGTCACGTATATAATAAAGAGGTGAAAAGTTACGAATGGTTGAACCAATGCACAAATATTTTTATTTTATTACATAGAAATATTATAGCAATTTATTATTGCTTTTGTAAAAGGATTGTATAAATTAATTATCTATCTAACTACGATATTATTTGTGCAATGTATATTTTATTATAATCTAGTTAACTGGTTATATTTTTGAAATTTGTAAATCATTGAATATTTTTATAATATGCACGGATTGTATGCAGAGTTGATGCTTTGAGACCAAGTAGTTATGTAGCAATAAAAGTGATACAATTTCCTTTGTAAGGTCATTTATAGAAATTCGAATTCAAAAGCACGTCCAGCAAAGTCATTTCCAAGAATTTTAAACACAATCCTCTAAATTTGTTACCTGCACGACACCTTAGTGATTGTTTTACTTAGTTATTTACATTTTACTGTATAATTACAGAGCTTGGTCCTCTAACCTTCGTAAATACTTAAAGGGCAATACTAGTATGACATAACGTTTCCTAGATCTACTTACATAATTTTAAAATTCTTTAAGTTGTTACATATTGTAGTAGACGTGGAAACAAATTGATTTAATTGTAGTAATTTTTTATCAGTTTATACTGGGCAGATGGGTTCTATGATGGCCAAAGAAAATGATGTTTTTGATGTGAAACATCTATAGGCGAGGGATAAACCTGATTTTTGGCGCGGTGAGTGGCGACGCTTCGCCGCACTATATTATTATGGTAGGGCAATATTAAAAAAAAAAATAACACAATGTGGATAAGCATAAATAAACTTATTTTGATAGCTGTAGCATACATGAGGACAAAACTGTCATCATTTTCTGGAGACAATTCGTAATATTGTATTCTTTCATCATGCCATAATTAGTGCCTGTCATAATCTGTACTTTTATGCCTATTAGTTGTATAAAATAATTTCGACGTTTCACATCTGCCAGCCGCCCCATGACGGCTCACATTTTTTCATTCGAAGTAAGGTAAGCACCTAATTCCAAGGAGTTCTAAAAATTACACCTAAATCCGAGGTATTTCGAAAAACGACGTTTTCAAACAATTAACAAGTTTTTTTTTGCCTGCAAGAAAATGATTTCATTCATAATTTATTTGTTGATGTAAGTATATGTAAGCAAATGAATGTTTTAGTATGTGTACGATTTAAAATAATCGGCTAGTTTGACACAAATAGTCGACTCGAACGCGCGCTCCATACATTTCGGACCTTATGCACGTAAGTATCATGATTTACTACTTAAATAGTTTTTTAAAAGACAGTTTTATGCTGTATGTACACTTTGGCGGCGCATTTACTAATAATACCAGGTCATAGATGGTTTGTTTAGGTACTTTACTGATTCGTTGTATAGAAAATCTAAGTACAGAAAATTAAGTTAGATGAATATTTCAAGAAATATGGTTTTCGTTAAAACACTGTAAACACAGTAAAATCTGTTACAATGCGCACAAATTATAATTATTTTATATGCATAATTATTTTTTGTAAGATATAATATTTAACTATTTGATTTTTTGCACTTTTTCCTTTTAAAATAACTCATTGTTTTCGTACTCTTTATTCATACAATAAAACCGTATTTACGAGCGTAATAGTTTGATATCGAAGCGCGTGGCCGTCACGATCGATATACTTACTAAATAATATGAACAGCGCTAAAACAAAACTTACAGCGTTCGCGCCTACTAATCTCCCGTCCTTGCTGCTACGGGGCTCACGATTCACGGGTATCAACAAAACCCCAAACGCAAGGAGTGAACATATTTTTACTTCAGTGCGTTATTGACCTCGTCGAACCCTAATATATTTTATTATACCATTGAATAATTTTTTTGCCTTTGACTTTTTCACGTTTTTGAATAAATTAACATTTTTAATAATCTTGTCAAATTGTGAGGATATTTCAAAAATGGTCAATAACACTTCTGATAAAAATAATCACCTCTACAGAGAGGTTTGATTAATAGTTAATTTTTACTGTTCTTTCTAGGGTGGACATACCGCGGAATTAGGTGCCTTTACCTTAGGTTTGTTACAAACGCGTTTCGAAAGTCACTTTACGCTATTGTGGAGATCACAGGTGGGGAAACATTGACTTATAAGACGAAGATTTAAGTGAAGAAAATAATTGGGTCCATAGATGTTCTTACACTATTATAAATTTAAATACTACTACTGTACTATACATTGTAGTTGTAACTACTGTAGTTTACATAGGTGTGTGTGAAAAAGAGTCGTAAGTAACACTAATTTTTCGGCATGATACATATATATGTATTTATGTCGCAGTGATAAGCACCGAGATTTGACCAAATTCCCTAGAGATTTGAGCCAGCTGTTGCTTCTCACGATCGACCCAAGCCGCCGACCATGCTACGAGTATGAATGAGCGCTTTTGTGCCATTTACAAAATACGTTTTTCTATGGAAATAGCCGGCAAACGAGCTGACGATCTACATGATGGTAAGTGGCTATCTTCGCCCATGGACATCAGCAAAACCAAAGGCATCACTCGGATGCTTTGTCGGCCGAGAAAGAAAGAAGAAAAAGAAAGAAAAAAGAAAAAAAGAAAGAAGAATAAACCATATTTACCATGCTTCTTAACACCATAAAAAATTGTTGATTATCTTCAAACACAACTGTAATAAGATTTCATCATTTAATTAAAACGGTTCAGGGAATTCATGAAATCACTGACATTCTCTTGAGAAATTATGAATAAAATTAGGGATTTGATCAAATCTCGGATTCCATTTCCACCATTTCCCTGCGAAATGTAGTTATAATTTTATATCCATCCCAAATTACAGCTTTCCAGTAATAGGGATGTCTAAGCTAGGCTGCGGACGAACGGATGAACAAACGGACGGACAAAATGAAACTACTTCCATTAACATTCCGTAACCCTAAAAAACAGCGAGTACAGCAATAAATGAAATTTTATTTTTACTTACTAGATTTTGTTAATTAAATCAGTATATAATAAGATCAATTACTCGCGTCTGACAATGTACTTCATCGATCCATCTGAATGTCATGTACTACATTTTGACCTTCAATCAATAAAACAACATTCGCTAAAGCTTCCCAGTTCAGTGGAATTGTTTTACACCTCGTTACTCAATTACACGTGACAATAAGCTATCAGTTATTAGCTATACTAATATTATAAAGAGGAAAGATTTGATTGTTTGTTTGCATTGAATAGGCTCCGAAACTACAGAACCGATTTGAAAAATTCTTATACTGTTAGGAAGCTACACTATCGCTGGGTGACATAGGCTATATTATATTTAAAAAAAATTAGGGATCCTTAATAAAACTCCGATAATGTAACCCAAGGTGTAAAAAAATAAGAAAACCGAAGTAAAGCGAGGGCGGTTACCTTATGAATATAAGGTGCTTGAGCCAGTGATCGATAAAAGTAGTTTTCGACATTTTACTTGTGTCCTTAAAGTAAAAGGTTGATATTTTTATAATGTTGACACTGTATTGAACATTAAATCATTTATTATTGCCCGGATACGGCAAAGATATGTTTTAATCTGTAACATTATTGCAAGTTGGCGCCAAGTTACAGATAATTCCTTGTCCGTGTTCCGTCCATTGTTCGAAAGGATTTTCACTACACTCGCAAGGCAACTTAGACAGGACTAAAGATTGATGAAGCTTCTTACAGGGAGTACATCCTTGATCTTGATACATAATTAGTAAAATAATTAATCTATATATGTATATAAAACACTTAAAATGTTTGTATGGATGTCCTCTATAGACTTTGAAACCTTCCAACTGATGTGCTCAAACTGGTTTCATTTGAATTTTGAAAGGCAATAATGCGAAGATGGTTTCAGACCACTAAAACAATGCATTAGGTACATTTTCGACTTTCGACTTTTTCAATACAAAATTTTTTAGCGTTGTGGAACACGCTGGGTATCCACTATTATTGATTGATGATTTGTGCTAATAAGTATTTAAAACACTTTCGTATTTAATTTATCTATTTTATAAATTTTTGCCCTTTTCTTCTAACCATACATAGGTTTTCCCTTCCATTGGACATGCCACACGATACGGTTTTTTTTAATTTGGATTTTCTTAAATATTTTTTCAAAATTCATTTGTTTTATACCTTCGTCTTTAGGGTACCAAACAACTCATTTGTTCCAATAATATCGGAGAAAATTGGCTGTGAAGGGCATTCGCCCAGATACACGAGTGATCTTATAAGTGTACCGTTTTTTTGATTTTTTCGTTCGGAACCCTAAAAAAGGAAAACACGAAACCACTATTAGATCAATTTTTTTGTTTCTATCAATATTTTTATCAGGAACGCGTGAAGGTGTCAAGTTGAAAATACGTTACACACAAGTTTGCGATCACTTTTAGGCTGTGAAAAAATGAAGCTTCTAAGTCAACACAATTAAACGGCGCTGTTTTGTCGTATTTTTTAGTCCTTTTGGCATTCGCAAGGGAATCAAAACATATAGGGTACCCGTAGACCTAGAATCATAGTTTTATGGCACAAGTAAAGGAAGAAATCCGAAAGTAATAATTTTTTTTCTATATCATAAAAAATACTTTTACATATTTTGTTATTGTTTGGTTTTACAATTACAATATGTCCATTTGTGGGGATGTCAGTTTTCCGACAGAAAAATATCAGACACGCACTTGGCCGATTTTTTAATTTAGTTTCATTATTTGTTTATGAGGTAAAATAAACAGAAGAGTAGAGTATGTACAATTTTATTTTATTTGCATTTTTCATCAGTGTTCGGAGATCGGTTTACCAGACGCGAGCGTAGGGTGCGGTGTAAGCGAAGGAGTGACCGGCAAGGACTGGGCCGGCCACGATGGGAGCGGCGTAGGTGCGGGCTACCAGGGGAGCGTGGGCCACGGTGGTGTAGGCCAGGGGAGCGGCCAGCACGGAGCGCTTCTTCAGGAGGTGGACGCCGTTGTTGAGGGCCTTGGCGGTGAGGTGGGCAGCGCGGTCCAGGTTGACGTCTAGGGTGTCCAGAGGCCTGCCGTCGGCGGCCAGGATGTTAGCGGGCTGGCCGGGAGCCAGGGAGAGGGGGCCGCGGTAGTTGGAGGGCTGCACCAGAGCAGCGGAGTAGGCGAAGGGAGCAGCCACGGTGGAGTAGGCCAGGGGGGCGGCGACCGCGGAGTAGGCGAGGGGAGCACCGATCCAAGCAGCCGAGCGCTTCTTCAGCACGTGGGCGCCCTCGAGAGCCTTAGCGGTGAGGTGAGCGGAGCGGTCCAGGTTGACGTCCAGGGTGTCCAGGGGCCTGCCGTCGGCGGCGAGGATGTTGGCGGGTTGTCCGGGGGCGAGTGACAGGGGTCCACGGTAGTTGTAGGGCTGCAGCAGCGGCGCGGAGTACGCCAAGGGGGCAGAGTACGCCAGGGGGGTGACGTAGCCGCCGTATAGGAGGGGCGAGACGGCCGAAGCCGCAGCCAGCATGCAAGACAACACCACCAGCTTCATCATTTTGTAAGTGGTCTGTGTTGTTTTCTGCGCACCGAAACACTGATGCTATCGATCGTCGCATGCGTCTTATATAGCACTATCATATGAATAACTAGACGGGCGTCACCGGAATATATTGTCGGCCATGAAAGGACTACTTTTGATAAGAAATAAAAGTTCAAATACCTTTCGGGAGATTTTTTATTCGGTGTCATAGATGTATCCTAATTAGATAGGTATTTCAAATATCAATATAGTGGATGAAGATTTTTCGTATAACTCAATTTAATGTGATTTTAATTATTATGTTATTATTTCATATAATGTGACATAATAAATTATTTTCCGAAAAATATTATAAATTAAAGACCTAATTTAACAAAATTATGTTATACTATGACACTGCTTATCTCGATCTCATCTCTGCGCAATGTGACTAGTGAAGACCGTAAGATGTATAAGGGGTTATCCATCCTAGAGCCCAAGCCAACCCTGTCTGCTCACGGTGAATCCTGTTGAATAAAGGCGAAGGAAGGAATAAGGACGAAGCTATGGCGAACGTTCTTTGAAGAAGTTATGGCGAGCTTTTACTTGCTTCAGGTACCTTTGATATGTATATGGTTCCCTATTTTCTTCTTTGCTAGCAACGCTTCGGTAACTTACTAACTTTTGTTACTAACTTTTTGATGTTAACACAAGTAGGTATATTTATTTATAGTGGTTATCAGGAGAGATAATTCCGTAGAGTAATTGTATATAATAATGTACTTTTAATATTTTAGTTGTTATAAAACACCTATTATAAATAGATTACAATAATTTAAGACATTACATATTTTAATATTCATATTTTCTTGGGAAATATTTTACTAGATTACCTTTTCTACATTGATTTTAAAAACAGTCAACTAACAATCTTTTTACTATGTTGCTTTGTACCTATAATGTTGTGTCAATAAATAAAACGTTGTTTTAACATTACATTAGATAAGAAATAGTTATGTGAGTTTGTAGCTAAAAGAACGTTCAGAAGCCGCTCGCTTCCTGTCTCGGGTGGCATGGACACATACAAATAAAAGAGCAAACAATTAACTGTCTCAAATGCCTTTTTTTGGCTAGGAATCGAAGACAAACACCCCCGCTATGCAGGCCACTGCCAACAAGTACACTACTATAGGTCATCATAGGAAAGATCTAATAATAACGCTACAAATTCATAGCCCCAGATTAGGATTACCTGTGTGGGTCGTTGTAAGGCACTGGCCATGGACAACACACAAAGACAAAAACACACACCCAAATTGAGAACAGAGATTCAAACTCTTAATATTTTCCACCTCACTGGGAATCGAGAATCGAACTCAATGACACGGCGATCCGATTCCGACACCAATTCTTTTTAAGGTTTTATATGCCTCATTAAAACCTTTGCCAGGATCGCTTTTACCTTTGCCTTCTTCTTTGATCACCTTTAATTTCTCTGTCTAACCCGCCTCAAAAACAAGATTTCATAATTAATTCACTAAAGCAGTTTAAGGAATTTATGAAATCACTGGATTCTCTAGAGATATGACAAAACGGAGGTTTTAATATGTTCGTCAAATCCCTCAAGGATATTTCCTAATTTTCCTGTGACATATTATTATTATTCATCGAAAAATAGTAGATACATATTATATCGATGAAACACTTTGGTACAAAAGCTGGGCACTAAAATAAAAAATAATTTAATATTTTCTCCACAATCTATTTATTGCAAATTGTTTCATTGTGTACTAGCAATCTAATAAGGCTATTGAAAAGCATTGCAAAAACATGTAATAGTTTGCGCGTGCTCTAATATGGCAAAAGGTAGTACAGTACACATGTATTCTAATTGTAACCAATATATTTTTTCGGGGCAAATTTCATAATGGACTCGTAAAGTCATTGTGTCGATAGCCGGCCATGTGACGGTATCCGGCCAACTGATGGACTACGTAAAGTGTAAGTTTCAAACGTATTTCGGATAATGTAATAACAATTGTAATAATAAGAATTTGCAATGTTTTCTACTGTCCACTTAGCCAGGTAGATAAATAATTCACTCAGTTTACCTCTTGTCTAAATGTTGTGCGCACATGCGATAAACAAGCTAAAAGTAGAGCAGCGTTAGAACAGAAGTTACTTAGTATTCGTTATTAATCTACGTATGTTACTGGTGTTATTACTTTCATTATTGACTAATTATTATTATTAAAGTACATTTTTTCCAATTGTAATATTTTATTATACAAAAATCAAGTGGCCGGATACCAGAATACCAATTTATGTAAAACGCAAGTATACGGCCGGGTGGCTGGGTATGGGTTCACCCAGTCATATTAATTTTGTTTTGCTTATAATGATGTCAATATTCGATTCCCGGTTACACAGTTTACTCGGCTACTTATAGATTTCTTTCTAAAATTTCTGATTCACTCACAAATAAACAGGTACTAAATAGGTCTCCGCTTACTAATACAGTTAGCGATCTGTTGTTATTTTGCGAGATTCACATTTAGTAGGTTCTTGAATTAAAATTAATTGTGGGTTTCATTAAAAAAACTGATGAAGTGTGAGTTACACCCGCGTGGAAAGGGTTCCGTATGACGAATAATATATAATTTTTATAGATAATATGTAAACCTTTTTACTCCAGTTTTTCTTTAATTTTCCTCGTCTGTTGAAGTACTTATTTTGTTTCTTTTTTCGATCGTTTGGCTTGGTAGTTTTGGAGATAAGGGGAAGAAGGATAAAGGTTAATTTTTATCTATTTGTTTAGTTATGTTTACCTTTAAAACTATTAATCATATAATTAAATACCCTCAAAACGAGCCCTCTAATTTGATATGTGTGCACAGACATGACAGTTAAAGACGAACAGAAAGACCTGAATTGGCTTTAACCCATTAATAGCCTACTACTGGGCACGGGTCTCTCCTCTTGAGGAGGCCTCCACCACGCTGCTCCAGTGCAGATTGGTGGACGGGTTAGTGGCCAACTCGAGAGTCGGAAGTTTTCAAACCACCCGAGGGCCTCCGACATGGCTTAACGACTGTTATTTTATGATAACAACCGGGACGACGGCTTTACTTGCCACGCTTTACTTTACTTGAAACGCTAAAGAATTTTTTGCCACTAGCGGTCACCCATCCAACTACCGACCGCGCCCGTTGTTGCTTAACTTTGTCGACCACTTAGGATCGACGCAAGCCGCCGAGCTATGAGCGCTTTAGACCTGAATAAGTGATAATAATAATCATACGGAACCCTGAATATATTATATTATTCTTATATATTTATTTTTAAATGATTTTGATCCACCTCCAAATTAGTAAGAGGACGAAAAAGATTGCCCAGTTCTCCTAAGAAGATCTGAAAAATCTTTTCACGATTTTCAAAACAAAGGAAATGGCGGAAGTGACCACTCTGACATACGATCAACAACAAAATTTTACAAGCACTTACTTTTTAGGGTTTATTTTTTATTCCACATCTTGACTATATCAGGGACCTAAATAAACATGTCTAAATCGATTTTTTTGCGTGTAGATAACATAATATATTATATTTTCACTTACCCAAAGTGCGCAATTTCACGCAGTTTATGATTTCGTGTTTATTAAATAAACTAATAATATAACTTTATTATATTATTGATATAGTAATATGATCAATGGACATTATAATAAGTGACCTTTTACGCATACCTACTCAAAATCAATTTAACGCTGAAAAACTGCGGTTAATAAATAGTGCGGTTAGCACTGCGGTTAATAAAAATACAACCTGTAGTGTATAAATGTATAGGCATAGGTATTTGTGGTGACGCTGGTTCTGTGGCCTTATTTTATTGGTGGGGTTTTACTTGATAGGACTAGGTGACATGACCACACAATATCTGACATATTTATTTTAAATCAATATAATTGATTTGTTTACAATATACGTGCAAATAACTTTAAACAAAAAGGAGTACCTAAATTAACAAGGGCAACATAACAAACAATTAATTTTAGAAAGTACCTACTACAGAATACAGCCTTAACTTTAATGTTTATTTATATAAATTATATTATAAGCAATTACATATATTAATTAATGACGAAACACTCATGTATGTCAATCATCAGAGTTCAAACACTGTCAATATTTTCCTCTATACAACGGCATAGGCATATACATTGTACATTCGTTTGAATCCAAAAGAACAAAGTAACTAGTAGCGAGTAGATAAGTGATAGTTGACAGGTAATTACCACTATTAGAATAACGCTATTCGTGTTCCAATACTTCCAATGTAACCTTTCTTTCTTCTCCGCTATTTGGTGTGATGTTTGATAATATATGTGGTCTGAATACTTTATAATTTGTTTTGTACTGCATGTGTCAGAAATAAAATTACAATTCAAATATTTTACCTACAAAGGAAAAAACTAATTTCGCTGTCCGTGTCTAAATTAATATTAATATCATTTGGTTCCTTATTAAAATTAGGTTTGTATATAAGGTGGTCGCCTTCATCCCTTGGCATCAGTGTTGAAGAGTTCATCCAACCGCAAAGACCTACAAAATGATGAAACTGGTAGTGTTGTGTTGTGTGATAGCGGTGGTGGCTGCTAATTTGCCATATTACGTGGCTCCTATACTTCCCGTCCCGACGCCCTTCAGATACGTCGTGCCGCTGCAGCAACCCTACAACTCTGCTCACCTTGTCATAAGGAACCTTGACAATGGCTTTCATGTCTTGAAGAAGCGGTCGGTCATACGTCTCGCTGTTGCGCCCGGTCCCGTCGGATTCTCAGCAGCTGTGGCAGCCGGTAACATCGGAATTACTGCACCAATCACCTACGACCAAACCGGTTCCTCTGCCGCCATAGCTATCAACCCGATTGGCATCTCTGCACCTTTGATTGGTTCTAATGGTTTCACCACCCCCATAGTCGCTGGTTCTAACGGTTTCACCAACCCCATAGTCGCTGGTTCTAACGGTTTCACAAACCCCATAATCGCTGGACCTACTGGTTTCACCACGCCCATAGTCGGTGGTTCTACTGGTATCTCCACTTCTGTCGCTGATATATCTTCGGCCATCAATACTAGCCCTATTACTTTCCCTAACCCTATGAGTGTCTCCGCGCCCGTCAACACTGGATCTGCCACTAATACCTCGCCTATAGCAGTTGGATCCACTGGCGTTTCTCCGTCTGCTGTTCCCGTTATTCGCAATTTCTAAGCTGACTATTGATACTGGTTGAAAATATATAACGAATGCATAAATTTTTATTACTTTATGCTTTTAAGTATTTATTTTTGTTGTAATTATTTATATATATTATTAAATACAAATAGGTACATGTAGAATTGATGAACGGGTTGGGGGAAGTTAAAGAACTTGTTTCTACTTCTGAACTGTCTGAACATGAATGAAATCATCAATATAGCGAATTGGGTTGAAGTCAAAACGCTTAGTTCTGATAAATACGAACAAATTTTGAGACAACGCATATTTTTGAAAAACGCAACTTCATAGCTATTTACCTTTTCAGTTTCTAAGGCTATTTTGATAATTTTATTCATGTTACGACACTTCAGAAGCAGAACCAAGTTCATTAGAATCCCCGACCCGTACATAAATTCTATAGGCTATGTAGTATAGCTGAAAATAAAATCCGAACAAAAACAGTTTCACTGTAAAAAAAACGCTCCAAGTACCCTTCAAATTACAGTTACAAAATTATAATTAAATTTTTACAAAACATTATGAAATAAAAAAACCAAGTACATAACCGTTTTAGATTAGAAAAAAAAATTTGCTGGAAAAAATAAAAAGAAATGTCGTCGGTCATCGGTTGCTATCATAAGATAACAGTCGTTAAGCCAAGCGGAGGCCCTCGGGAGGTTTGAAAAACTTCCGACACCTGGGTTGGCCACTAATCCCTAAACTAGAGCTATGCGCACTAGAGCAGCGTAGTGGAGTATGCTCTAGGCCTCCTCAAGAGGAGAGTCCGTGCTCAGTAGAGGGCCATTAATGGGTTGAAGCCAGTCTGACATTCCTACGTGCTTGAATTATTTTTAAAAAGGGATAAAGAGGTTTCCCTCAAAATTATTAATATAATATAGAATTATAGAGGTTCAAACACTATTAAAAATATACAAACTTTCATCCTCTTTCCCAAGAGTAAGGTACACGTGATTCAGGTGTGTAATAGTAACACACTAGTCAGATGATTTACATTGTGTATCAAGTTTAGCTTCGATCTATTGAAGTAGGTAAAATAACAATCAATAAAAAGTAGTATTTTTTAATTTTTTTCTTAATAGCAATTGTTTATTCTCTACAGTGCTCGTTGCTCCTGAGTAGTGATGGATGATGTGGCGTCGTTTGTTACGGGAGTGATAACTGGTGTGATCAAACCGGTAGGCACGGGTGTAGTAAAGGCTATAGGACGTCCTAAGAAATGCGCGATGTACGCAAGTGGAGCAGCCGCGATGGAAATAGCTCGTTTCTTCAGAACATGCAAGCCAGTCTTAGCCGCCAAGTGTACGGCACGGTCTTGGTTCACTTCTAAGGTGTCCAGTGGACGACCATCACTGCCGAGGATTTCAGCGGGTTGTCCAGGAGCTAGCGAAAAAGGTCCACGGTAGTTGAAGGGCTGTAGATATGGATTGATGTACCCGTTGGCGCTGTATGGCAAGATGGGTAAAGGAGCAGCGTAGACTATGTTGCGAGGAACGTCATATGCGGCTTTCTTATCAGCTGACCTCTTCTTCAAAATATGCAAACCCGTCTGAGCCGCGAAGTGTGCGGCGCGGTCTTGGTTCACCTCCAAGGTGTCTAAAGGACGACCATCGGCACCGAGGATATCAGCAGGCTGTCCAGGGGCTAGAGACAGGGGTCCGCGATAGTTGTAAGGCTGTGCGTATGGATAGGCGTAGCCGTAGGTGATCGGAAACGAGGAAACTGCCAAAGGGGCGGTATAGAATGGCGCGCTTGCCGTTGCTGCTGCGAATGCGCAGTACAACACCACCAGTTTCAACATGTTGGAAAAGGTCTGTGTTGTTTACTGATCTTCAAAACACTGATGCGTTGGGATGGGAGCAAACATCTTTTATACTCGTCTTATTAAAGTCTAGATCCCAGAAACGATTATTTTAATGGGTAGTTGTTTTTAAAACTACCCATGTGCGTTTCGGGCCAAGCGTAGTGTAGGGATCGGTAGTTGTAAGTTAAATCCATAATGTCGGTGGCCTCTGCCAGATTCGATTTTAAGAAAAATTACCAATGTCAAGCATATATTTCGCATAGGGATATTTGAATCGAAAAATGATTTATGAAAGCCTTCAATTAGCAGAACTTGGAAGTAACGGTCCAATGATATCTAACGCGTTTTTACTTTACGCGAAAGAGAAATTTATTGTATTCAACCTATTTGTCGATATAATGGTGATAATTATTTAGTCCAAAAAGGTTAAAACATAGATGGACGGACGGACCGACCAACGGATGGACGAACATGACGAAACTCCGTTTGACTACGGAACTCTCATAAAAATTATTCAGACATATTTATTCAACAACTCGCTCTTGTTTTCTGAGGAATCTACAAATTAAAAAATAACCTACTTGTGTAAATGTCAGAAAGGGGTATTGAGTTCAGACTCACAATAAACTCGTCAATAACTACATATTCCGTAGAGATCTTTATGTCTACAAGAAATTCATTTAATGATTACTAGTCATATTTTTAAAACGAGACCCTCGTCAACAATGGAGAAATCGAATACAGTAACAATATGTTTTGTTAAATTTCAGCTTATTTATCGACACTTAGAAACGAAATATTCAAATAGCATTTGGAAACTTAACTATCACAAAGTGCGATTTAGAATCTTTTCAATAATTCACTGCAGAAATTGCCTATTATTAGGTGATGACATAATTCCGCTTGGAAACTTAGATTATTCTAGGGTTTATTTTAGCGGCAACTGTTGACGAGCAGATATAGGCGCATTGTTGTGCAGTGTCACATTGTGTTTTAAATGTAACTCTTGCCCACTCAACAAATATATTACTAACTAGGAAATCACTCTCGCTTCGCTTTGGGAAAGATAGTTAAAAAAAATATAATACCCTATGTCACTCGGGGATACTGGAGCTTCCCAACAGTGAAAGAATTTTTCAAATCGGTTCGGTAGTTTCGCAGCCTATTCAATGCAAACATTCAAATCTTTCCTCTTTATAATATTAGTATAGATAATTGTTATTAGAGTAAGTACTCCCCCTACATTGTAATATATTTGCAACATTCAGCATCAAACAACAACGAATACAAGAAAAAAGTAAATAGTTAAAAAACTAAACACACTGTTATTTAGTGTCAATGTAGACATTGAAGAAAAAAATTGTGAATGTGCTGTTAACCGGGTGTGCCAGTACTTGGAGCCAGACCTGTGCTATGTGTAGTATCAGGTCATACTTGTCATAACACACACACACACACGCCACACACACACACACACTAGTTACTTTTAAGCATAACTGTTCGTATATTTTTTTAACTATTACTTTTTGTGTAATCCGTTTTTGGCCATAGTATTTGAGTAATTAGATTAGCAATAATTGACTTTGTAAACGCTGTTGGATTACCTATTAAATAAATAAATAAATAAAAATGTATTGATATCAGAATTAAAGCAATATGTAAAATTTCAACTCCTTAGGATAGGAGCCAAACTAAATTAGGGTTGCGAGATTTGATCCAAACGAAAACCATCTAACATAAGCCGTTTAAAAAAGTTACATACTAAAGGTCATGACAACGAAGTGAATCGGATAATTGCTATAAAGTACAAAATGCATCTTTACATATTACAAATATTGTAAAAATAAATTTTATTATAGTATTTGTTGCTAATCAGAAACCGTAAAAACGGCTGAACTGATTTGCTTATTTTTGATTTTAAAATGTTCGTGATAGTCCAAAGATATTTGTAAGGGAAGACAAATCGAAGTTCTGGATTAGGAAATGTACTCTTTGGGATTAGGTGACGTGGAAAATCAAGGGATCAGCCAAATTGTTAAGGACATTAGAATGCTGTTATAGCAAAAGTTATTACGTTATGATGAATATTTATCAAAGTTAAGTAGAGATTGAAGATCTGAGGTACGTGACAAGGAACATTAAGGGATCTGGCAAACTATTAAATATATTGAAATATCCTCATAGCAAAAGTTAATTGTAGTGAGGATTCACTAAAGGTATGTAATGAATTTTAAGGTATGCAACTGTACTTGCTTTGCAAGCCTAAGAGGTAATTGAAATACTGAAATTACCAGACTTTCTTTGATGCGTCAGTGATCAGCAAGTTTAAAACCGTAAGCAGTAAGTAAGTAGAATAATAAGGGGCACTTTAAATACGTACCATAATGGTAATAACAGTCCCGTTTGATAAGGCTATACTCCGCCCAACATAATGTGTCCAATTAGGACTCCGAGAACTTTTAGTTAGAGTTGCAAAATAGTTCCGCGTGGTTTAATTCATATGATACAGGACACCACAGGGTGGTTGTAGTCTACAAACACAGGCCTTCGATTTGCATTTTATAAAATAAATAATCCAGATGGGTTTGAAGAAGAAAGAATTTGAAGTAAGTTTGTCTCTTCACTGTCATCATATATCTTGGATGATGGACTTACACCATAATCTAGTCTGATTACTTAACTGGACAAAGTGGATTTCTGTCTCAGGCTTTCGAATTAATAATACTCCTTAATCTGTTCTAAGACAATATACCTACGTTAGTAATTTTTTCATTGCCTACTTCTATTTGACGTTGATTATTATATGGTTTACCTATATTTGCAATGAGTGTTAGAGCACTCTGAGTTTTTGCAATCAGAAAAATAAAATTGTAACTCTGTCGTAGGTGGAACAAAGGGTTGAAACTAATGGAAGAAAAAATGTACAATACAACTATGGAGTCCAGTAGACAGTTATTACTGTAATTCTGTGGCGTAGATTGACAGTTACGTGTTCAGGTTCAGATTTCGGTGAAATGTCTAGGAGTTATAAAATAAACTCTTATCTTTTATAGCAATTGTTTATTCTATGCTTTCTACAGTGTTTTAAATTCATTACCCACTAGTAGTGCTTTTTTTAGTGTTGACTTTTGCTGTTGGTGGCGCTGTATGTCTCGGGCACGATGAAAGGTGTGGTATAGCTGGTGACGAGGGTAGACTATGCATTTTTCTAAATATGTAAGCCAGTCTGAGCTGCGAAGTGTGCGGCGCGTTCTCGGTTTACTTCCAAAGTGTCTAGTGGACGACCATCACTGCCGAGGATTTCAGCGGGTTGTCCAGGAGCTAGGGAAAAAGGTCCACGGTAGTTGAAGGGCTGCAGATATGGATAGATGTACCCGTTGGCGTTGTATGGCAAGATGGGTAAAGGAGCAGCGTAGACTATGTTGCGAGCAGCTTCATACGCGGCTTTCTTATCAGCTGACCTCTTCTTCAAAATGTGCAAACCTGTCTGAGCCGCGAAGTGTGCAGCGCGGTCTTGGTTCACCTCCAAGGTGTCTAAAGGACGACCATCAGCGCCGAGGATGTCAGCAGGCTGTCCAGGGGCTAGAGACAGGGGTCCGCGATAGTTGTAGGGCTGTGCGTATGGATAGGCGTAGCCGTAGGTGATCGGAAACGAGGAAACTGTCAAAGGAGCGGTATAGAACGGCGCGCTTGCCGTTGCTGCTGCGAATGCACAGTATAACACCACCAGTTTCAACATGTTGGAAGAGGTCTGTGTTGTTTGCTGAACTTCAAAACACTGATGCGTTGGGATGAAAGCAAAAATCTTTTATACTCGTCTCATTAAAATACTGATTCCGGAAACTTTTTATTTTTTACGGATTGTTGTTATTAAAAAGTATAAAACATGTTTATTCCACTTGCTGATTTTTTCAGTGGAATTTATACATTAAAAGCCTTCTTTTGTAAATGTCAGAAAGCGGTACTGAGTTCAGACGTACAAATGTCTCGTAAATATGCATATTATGGGCTCGCATGACAAAATATTCTGCACAAATTTTCCTATCGATAAGATTTTGATTGATGATTTTTAAACAAGAACTTGTTAAAAATATAATTACCAATAAAATGTGAAAAGATTTTGTAAAATTTTAGGCAATCAATTCTTACGATTACAATGTTTGAAATATTACTAGCTAATGCGTTTGTAGTTGTGAAAAAAAGAGGTTTATCTTTTTAGGATGTCTATCATGAGCATTTACATTGTGATTAAATAAAGGAGTTTGTTGCTTAAGTTGTGTTAAAAATTTACCAACTTTTGTATTGACTTCAACTCATTAATAGCCCACTACTAAGCACGGATCTCTCCTATTGAGGAGACCTAAAGCATACTCCTCCAGTGCGGATTGGTGGAGGGTTGAGTTAGTGGCTAATCCAAGTGCCGGAGGTCCTCCAACGTGGCTTAACGAATGTTACGGTAACAACTGGGACCGACGGCTTAACATGACGTCAGTCACGTCAGGTTCTTTTTTGAGATTTCTGGGCTGTTCAGTTCCACTAGCAGTTGAATCCAACGATGTTAAAGAACGCGTATTGAAGGTGGTCTTAATACTCTTAATTAAACACTGATTTAATCACATATCTTTAAGTTGAATCGCATGTTGCTTTAATAAAGGATATTACACGATTGATTATTATTTGTGTTTTATACTGTTCATCATTAAGAAGGTATCATAAACTTCGTATTTATTTACTTTTAATTTTCTCCGTGTAGGTACTTAATTAATGATCATAAATTCTTTAAAGTCGACCAGCATTTTGTGGTTTTCATCTTAATTATTTCATAAACAATTATGCGCGTGCGTTTATTGACAGTTGCCTTATTTATATAACCCTTGCCATTTCTTAACGATGTCGTATCTTTTTAAAACATCTTTAAAGCTATGAAGCATTAAAGATTTTAATTATGTATTGCATCGTGTAAGGGTATGATTTATATACATGAATAATTTACAAAGTTTTGGTACGATGACGTACGTATTGCTGATTATCCTCAACCTGGATTTGGGCTAAGAACACTTGTTATCACACGATAGCCGAGGTCGAGAGCGCTAATAAAAGCAGTTATTCAATTTTCACAATTAAAAACTTAATCTTGTAGTCTGTATTTGAAGTATGTATGTACGAGCAGACTTGTCACCTAATGATAAGTAATAAGCGTGGTTCATGGGGGATCCATGGACTAAACCAGTAACACCAAAGGCATCACCGTCCCATTGCTGACCGAAAAGGACTCAGGGGTCTTGTAAGTATAAATTTCAAGAGTACTACCTATTATGGTTCAAGAGGTACTAAACTATTAAAGTATGATAGACAGACGACCCCAAGGTTGGATGGACGGTCGGACAGCGAAAACTTTTAAATAGAGGCCCTTTGGGTACGGAACCCTAAAATGATAGTGAGACAAAATTTATGATACTAAGTAATGAGTGAAAAATATTAATAAAGTTTCCGACATTGGATACTTAAACATTTATACATATTATCAACGTGGTACATTAACGCCCACGATAATTTGAGTCTCAACATTTTTATAGAGCATATCCTCCTCCCTCTCACTTATACATCAGTTTCCTGGACGACCTTCTTGCACCGGTTTACAATACGAGATCGCCCTTAGTTTTTGAGATCACTTTCTATATATACGCAGCATTACATTGTGTTGGCATCATTCGTATCACGACCGAACAACACAGACCACAAGATGTTCAAGTTGGTGGTGTTGTGCGCTTTCATTGCAGCGGCGGGGGCTGAGCCGAGCGCGATTTTATCGCCGCTGAGTTACTCCGCGACCGTAGTGGCTCCAGCGACTACGACTATCTCGAGGCAGGCCAGCAGTGTCGTGCATCCTTCTCCTCTTCTGTACTCCGCGCCTGTTGGCTGGGCACACTACATCAAGAAGCGGTCTGCGCCCTTGGCCCTGAGTAGCTACATCGCGCCCACTACCTACATCGCTGGAGCTCCTCTGGCAACCACGTACAGCGCGCCCCTCATTCACACCGCACCGATCGTACCAGCCGCGCCTTTGGCATCTGTCTACGCTACGCATTTCATCAAGAAGAGGTCCGCACCTATCGCCTACCACTCAGCCTACAGTGTACCGACCACCTACATTTCGGCTACTCCTTTAGCTGCCACTTACAGTGCACCTCTAATTCACTCCACGAAAATAGTATCAGCCGCACCTTTGGCGTCTGTCTACACTACGCACTTCATCAAGAAGAGGTCCGCACCTTTCGCCTATCACTCGACCTACATCGCGCCGACAACCTACATTTCGGGTGCTCCTTTGGCCACCACTTACAGCGCGCCACTCGTTCGCGCACCGATTGTAACTGCTGCGCCTTTGGCTCCATTCTACTCACATTTCATCAAGAAGCGCTCCGCACCCATCACCTACATTGCGCCCACTTCTTATTCGTCCCAGTCTAGAATCGACTTACACAGTGCTCCTTTTGTCACGTCTTATGCCTCCTACCCCGCTCTAGCTTATTCTACTCCTTTAATCAAGCATGTCCTTTAAGCGCCTAGAAACGAATGTATCCAAAACATCTCCTATCAGCACAAGAAATAGCCCGAATAATTCCAAATTATGCAGAACTACACAGTTTTATTTTGTACATACATATTTGAGTTCGTGTAAATAATGAATAAACTGAATAAAAATAACAAGTATTTATTTAATAACCTTTATTATATAATTTAAGCAGCAGCAGCAGCTGGTAGCAGTGATAGCCTAGTGGTTAGAACGTTGGTCTCCCGAACGCGGGGGTCCGGGTTCAAATCCTGGCACGCACCTCTAATTTTCAAATATTATGTGCGTATTACAAGTTAATTATCACTTGCTTCGGTGAAGGAAAACATCGTGAGGAAACCTGCACACCTGAGAGTTCTCCATAATGTTCTCAAAGGTGTGTGAAGTCTACCAATCCGCACTTGGCCAGCGTGGTAGACTATGGCCTATTCCCCTCACATTGTGAGAGGAGACCCCGAGCCCAGAAGTGGGACAATTATGGGTTGTTGCTTGCTTGCTTGCTTTATAATTTAAGTGATAGCTTATTAATTTATCGTAAGTCTGTAGCACAGGGAGATCTTAGATACATTGCAAGGAAACGTCTAATTTTCAAATCTTATAAAGTAAAGATCACATATTATGAAATATCATACGTTTCATGAAAGAATAACTATATCATGAGGAAACCTAAGCATCTAAGCCAAGTGTTCTTGAAACAAGACATAGTGTGTTGTCTGCCAAATGGCCAGCATTGTGAATTGTGGCCTACACCCCTCACATTGTTAGATAAGACCCGAGCTCAGAGCCCTTAAAATTAAATATTGTATTTACAGACGTTTGGTGGAATGGGATAGAAGTAAATTTTTTTCAGCACCATCGAGTGGCAATTTAAACTAAAGTAGCATGAAGTAGTGATAGCAATAGCCGTTAAAACCTCAGTTTCATAGGTAGCTCAAGATAAATCCTTCACGTAATTTTTCAAATGATGTATATTAAGAATAAATTGTCACTTACTTCGGTGAAGGAAAACCTGAACATCTGAGAGTTCTTAGTAATATTCTCAAGAGTGCGTGTGTCTATCAAACTATCCAAAATTAGTCCCACTAATTGGGAAGACCCGGGTCTTGTAGTAGGATCTAGTGATAGGCTATAATAAATAGGCTATAATGAATAAGATAAAATTATATTCTCCATGAAAAGATACTCATATGAGGAAACTTTCACGTTGATTGGTAAGGCGGTGTTGAAAATGAGTCTCTACGCTTCTTCAGTCCGGCTCGGTGAAGGTTTGTGTGCAACCCAAGTGTTGTTTTTAATGCTGTACAAATATACATTGCCTTCTGTTTGGTTCATAGAGTGCTATATTCTAATAATAGCAACTGAGACTAACAGATTATCAATAACTCTCGAAACACAAAAGCATTCCAGGATTATTTGCCACAAGCGGTCACCCATCTAACTTCCGACCATGTCTCAGTTACTAAGCTCAGTTGGATCATTATGGTTAAGTGCTTAAGGGTGAATTTCCCAAGTGCATTTTTGAGACGGCGAGGTTGAAAATTAATGTGTGGAGGTAAACTACAATTATGCATAATTTTATATAGGTAGTTTAAGTAGTGATCTACATGATAGTGAAGTATTCAGAGGTATTTAATACATAGATTCTTAATAAAAAAATATCTAAGACCTAAAATCTAATTCCGGTGTACTGTCCAAACTGCGTTTATTTACATATTTTATTAATTTAATTTTTTTTGGTAAATAAATTTCATTGAAAGGGAATGTTTTTTAGAAATACATTAAATAACACAACTAATATATATTTATGGAGTAATTTAAGATTAAACAACAGATCTTAAAACATCTTTTAAAAATGTCCTACAAAAAAAAGCAATTCCGGTGGCGCATTTTGTATACTTCATTACTTGTTACTTCACGATTTGGAAGACACCTTACTGGCTCTCCCCGCACCGTTCAGTTGTGCTCTTGCAAACTGCGTGTTAGGATGACCGCCTGGTTGCGTAATTTTCCTGCCAAACACGTAAGTACTAACTGCGGTGGCGCAGGAATACAAAATCATCCAATTCCGATGTCATGTATATTAGTAAAAGTACAAAGCAGATTATCTAGAAATTTTACGGAGGGTTCCATTAACGGTTTTCAGCTACAATTGTGAAATAAAAGTTAACCTGTGACTAAAAGTTTTCTTTTAAATTCAAGTTTTGTCTCTGATTCTAAGTCCGGTGGCGCAATCTCGGTGGCTCCGGTGGCAAATCAAAGCGTATAGGGAAGTATAGGCCATAGAAATACAAGCGTGTCTCCATCTATCTATCCATCAGCCCTTGGAGGTCCACTGTTGGACATAGGCTTCCCCTAACTTGCACCACTCTGACCGGTCCTGAGCCTTCTGAATCCAGCGGATGCCCGCTGTCTTCTTCAGGTCGTCAGTCCACCTGGTCGGGGGGCGTCCTATCATCCTATGCTCCTTTTTCCGAGACGTGGGCGCCATTCGAGGACCTTTCTTACCCAACGGTTATCGGTCCTTCGCACTATGTGGCCCGCCCATTGCCACTTTAGCCGGCTAATTCTTCGAGCTATGTCGGTTACCCTTGTTCGTCTACAGATCTCCTCATTTCTGATGCGATCATGTAGAGAATTACCAAGCATAGCCTTCTCCATAGCCCGCTGCGCTTCTCTGAGGTTGTGGATTAGGCCAATAGTTAAGCACCACGTCTCGGATTCGTATGTGATCACCGGCAACACAAACTGCTCGAACACCTTAAACTTCTGGCACTGAGGTAGTGTTTTGGACGACAATGTATGACGGAGTTTCCCGAACGCAGCTCATCCGACTTGGATTCTACAAGTGACTTCTTTCTCGAAGTTGGACTTACCCATCTGGATCACTTGTCCCAGGTAATTGTATTCGTCTAGAACTTCGAGAGCAACGCCGTCAACAACAACCAATACGGGTGTGACATGGACATTCGACATGATTTAAGACCCACCCGTTGTGAGGCGCTGTTCAAGTCCCCCGAGCATTGTTCCAAGTTCTTCCAGGGAACCCGCCAGGATGACTATATCATCGGCATACCGTAGGTGTGTGATGTATTCGCCATTGATGTTAATGCCATGTTGTTTCCACTCCATCAGCTTGAACACGTCTACCAACAAAGCGGTGAACAGTTTTGGGGATATGACATCCTTGTCTGACACTTCTCTGCAGTTGGATGGGGTTCGTTGCTGTGTCGTGTACTCTGACGGACATGATGGCGGATGAGTACAAACCGGTAGTCGATCCGCCACCGCTGGAGAGAATCTAGTACCACCCAGATCTCGATAGAATCAAATGCCTTCTCATAGTCCACATAGGCTATACATAACGGCAAGTTATAGTCCTCGGTCTTTTGTATAATCTGCCGCAATGTGTGTATATGTTCTATGGTGCTGTAGCCTTTTCGGAATCCTGCTTGTTCGGGAGGCTGGAAGTCGTCAAGCCTGCGTGCAATGCGATTTGTGAGGACCCTCGAAAACAGCTTATAAACGTGGCTCAGAAGTGCAATGGGTCTGTCTAATTACCGCTAAAAGGAGTCCGTTCATCTAGACTCCTATTCTTCAAAATGTACATAATATCTTTAAAGTATTGAATGATCCTGCCTTTATGATTTCTAATTCCAGTGGTCCTAATTTCGGTGGCATTTGATAGTGTAATTTGATAATATCTCCGGAACAAATTTTTTTTTTTTCAATCTCTACTATATGACTAATTATCACTACTATTTACATATTATTTATGCCAAATAAAGTGTATTAGAAACATCAAGTTTAAATTTAATCAATTTCGGTGGCTTGGATTTTAATTCCGGTGGTCCTTTAATAATTTCGGTGGCATTTGATAATTTCAAATGGAAATATCTCATGAACTAATCATTTTTTTTCGATCTCTAGTATATGATTAATTAGTACAACTCTTAATCTATTATTTAGGCCAAAAAAATTTATCAGAAACAGCAAATTTAAATTCGCCACTGTAATTAGGCAAAATTCGAGTTTGTTGAAATTCACCCTTAAGCATGGATATTTATCCATGTCAATTTGTATATGTGGAGTAGAGGGGTGTCCTATGTTATTGGTTTTGTTAAATAATATTTCTTTTTACTGAACACACTATTCGCCTATTTTATCCGTTTTAGCCGTATTGGGGCGGCTTAGAATGCTAAACCTAATTCTCCTCGTTTCGCCTTTTGTATCGAGTTATGGTGAATACAATATTTAAAATAAAATTTAAAACTTCGGTTTTTAATTCTTCTGCTGACTCGTTGTATCTTTTATACACCAAATTCTTTATATGCTGGCCCATAATAGAAGAACTTCCACTAATCAAATTAATTAATATTTTTAACGATAGATGGGTACCAACGGGGCCATTAGATGGCCGACAAGATCTCTGGATCTAACACCGCAAAATTTTTGAAATAAAACTTCTTTAGCGCGACTTGAGAGTAACTCAAATAATTTTTCGGACGGAAGTATTCGGAAGGAAATAAGGCTCTATTGTCTATAGTCTGTTGAATGTCAAATGAAAACAAACCATAAACAAAACTGAAATACAGATACATAATTCTATTAAGATAACATTGTATCTGTGACAAGTCTATAGATTAAATAAGTATCACGGGGTAACGAATAACGGTATTATTAACGGTAATTATAGCTTTATATTCGTTTTTGTAAAGTATTGTATATTTTCTATATTATAATAAAACTCAAAGTGTCTGTCTGTCTGTTTGCCTGCCCGGGCATCACATGAAAACCCTTGAACGGATTTCGATGCAAATTGGTAAAGTTGTAACTAGTACTCCAAGTCATATAGTGGGAAAGTTTTTATACCGGAAAATTTAAATGTTTCTCTGGGAAAGGGGATGAAAGTTTGTATGGAAAATTTTTAAAACATCAACCAATTTGCTTCAAATTTGCAACAAGTGTTCCTTGCTTATATTGATGAAACATATATTTTTCAGTTTTTCAAAGTTGTGTAAGAAAAAGAAAAATATTATAAATAATATATAGAATATTGCTTATTTTTCAAAACCCGCTCCTGAAGGAATCCTTTATTATCGTAGGTTTTAGTAAAAGTAAGGTAAAAAATAAATTTCCGTATGTGAAGCTGCGGGCAACAGCTAGTTAATAAATATGAGTCAACTGTAATGTGATATTTATTTAAAATTAAGTTTTTTTTGGTAACACGTCTCACCAACGTCAATGAATTTTTGCTTCAATCACGCGGAAAACGTATACGCACACCCTTTTTTTAAGGGGTCATGAAAAGAATTTGTTGCATTAAAGATACTACGGGTCACTAAAAGAATTAAAAACCGAAGTTCAAAATATTGTTTTAAATATTCACCATAACTTGTATCGAGTTATGGTGAATATTTTATTTTAATAGTGACCCGTAGTATCTTTAATGCAACAAAAGTAACACGAAGAGAATGTAGTAGTATTCTTCTACTAAGTGCATTCGTAAAAAGGAGTGTCATACGAGCAAGGGGACTATTTATTTTGGTTACTATCCAAAATAATAGGAACTTTACACGAAAAAGTTTTAAATTAACTCTTTTTTCTTGGTCTTCCCTTAATTTAAGATACTATATTAACAGAAACTGATACTTATAAATGACCCTTTCGGTTGGTATCATAAAAATACAGGATGTTTATTTTTCACATTTCACCGGTTAAAGCAGGCGAATTTTCAAATATATTTTGATTTTTTTTTATGGATATCTCCATCCAAACGAGCAGGCAAACGAGCTGACGATCCTCCTGATGGTAAGTGGCTATCGTCGCACATGGGCATCAGCAACACCAAACGCATCACTCATGCGTTGCCGGCCAAGAGAAAGAGAAGAAAAAGAAAGACAGAACTGGTTCTTAAGCCCCCAGCCGGAACACGTCGAGTCATTTGGCAGCTGATTCATGCTCAAGGGTGGTAGCTATCCAGGCGAACCCCATGGAGAAATAATAATAGTAGGTAATAATGGTATTAATTAACAATTAAAATCAATAATACCAATATAATCCCTCTAAGGGCCCTACCACCAGCGGGCCGGATTTAGTCGCCTCTTACGACACCAATCCGACGTGGGATTGGGGTTAGTATTCTAAGCTGCCCCAATACGGCTAAAAATTGAATGTAGTTTTACTTAGTTTTGAAAATAAAGGAAAAGTTTCCTTTCAGTATTTGTCAACATCAATATTCAGGGTACTTTTCCTCCAACTACAGTCTTTATTTTCCACTAATAATGCTTTCTCCATCTTTGTCATATTTTATTGATATGCGTCGGTGTTACCGTCTGATAAACGTAGACAGACGTCTACGTTTATCAGACGAAAAGAAAACTCAAAAGAAGACTCTTTTGGGAGTTAATAGGTTGGCGCTTTACATAATGTCATTAGTACGCTTCATCACCCAAATATCTCTACTTACCATCATCATCATGAAATCATGTTATTTAATTATGAATTCAAAAATCGTTATAAAATCGAAAGTTATGAAAACTGCTTAAGTATAAGTAAAGTAAAAATACTATCACAGCAGAGCAATTATTATATTATTTTTTCCATCAAGACCAAAAGTTTTAAGTCAAATGTTTCATGTAAATCGTTTTCCTTATTTATCGTTGCAAATTGTTCTTTTTGAGAAATAAATATCATAACCAGATATTATGTTAACTATACGGATTAAAAAACTTTACAAGCACTTCTTATCAATGTTTATGACACATAACTCATCAAATATTATTGCCAGTGTAGTTAAATAAAACCTTTTGAAATTAAGTACGTAAACCTCACTACAAGCACTACAATCTGCACTTTAGTTAATTGAAAATTGTCACTATAATGCAAATGTAGCAAAATTTATGTTGTTTATTATTTTACTTATCGTGCAGTCATGAAATCATTCGATTTTAATCTTTAACATGATCGTGCAAGTCTTACAATGAGAAAGTACCTTGTCCATTCAGTATGGATATGTATCAAGTTCAATTTGCTCTTATTTGTACACATTGGAGCGGTCACGACGGTGATGAACTGAGTTGTCCGAGCTTCTCGATGGCCTTGTCAACGTAAATATCAGCTTCCTGGACGACCTTCTTGCACCGGTTTACAATACGAGATCGCCCTTAGTTTTTGAGATCACTTTCTATATATACGCAGCATTACTTTATGTTGGCATCATTCGTATCACGACCGAACAACACAGACCACAAGATGTTCAAGTTGGTGGTGTTGTGCGCTTTCATTGCAGCGGCGGGGGCTGAGCCGAGCGCGATTTTATCGCCGCTGACTTACTCCGCGACCGTAGTGGCTCCAGCGACTACGACTATCTCGAGGCAGGCCAGCAGTGTCGTGCATCCTTCTCCTCTTCTGTACTCCGCGCCTGTTGGCTGGGCACATTACATCAAGAAGCGGTCTGCACCCTTGGCCCTGAGTAGCTACATCGCGCCCACCACCTACATCGCTGGAGCTCCTCTGGCAACCACGTACAGCGCGCCCTTCATTCACAGCGCACCGATCGTATCAGCCGCGCCTTTGACATCTGTCTACGCTACGCACTTCATCAAGAAGAGGTCAGCACCTATCGTCTACCACTCGGCCTACAGTGTACCGACCACCTACATTTCGGCTGCTCCTTTGGCTGCCACTTACAGCGCACCTCTAATTCACTCCACGAAAATAGTATCAGCCGCGCCTTTGGCGTCTGTCTACACTACGCACTTCATCAAGAAGAGGTCCGCACCTTTCGCCTATCACTCGACCTACATCGCGCCCACAACCTATATTTCGGGTGCTCCGTTTGCCACCACTTACAGTGCGCCCCTCGTCCACGCACCGATTGTACCTGCAGCACCTTTGGCTCCATTCTACTCGCATTTCATCAAGAAACGCTCAGCAACCATTAACGCGCCTGTCTAGTGATCCTAGTCTAGAATCTTGTCACGTCTTATGCCTCCTACTTGTTCCTCTGTCACGTTCCGCTCCATTTAATAAGCATATTCTTTAAGTGCTTTTATATGAATGTATCAATGATGTAAAAACAGGAAATAGCCTTATTCAAAATTGTGCAGAAATACACTACATCGTTTCATTTGTTAATAGTTATTTGACTTTGTGTAAATAATAAATATACGAATGGAAAAATAAACATTTTATTTTTATTTGTTATTAATTATATAAAGAGATAGAGCAGCACAGCTGTTAGGTTGTTGGTAAGCCTTTCTAAAAAAATAAAATCAGTAAAACCGACTATAAAAAGGCACTATAGAGCAAATAATATCACGTCATAAGGTTTTATTTAACTAGCTATGTTCGTTTGCTTGTTAGCACTTAGCATGTACGAGTCAAATATTGCAAGCTGAATAAAAACTACTTCATTTTATCCTAAGTTGTTAAAATCAAACATTTCTGATGATATTGTATTTTTATGATAATGGTTACCAGTTGCTACGCTTAGACTCGGCTCCAAATAAAGGAACTCTTCGACAGACTGATAACATTACAGATAGGTATGAAATTGTATGTAACATTACAATAAATTATGACAGCTCCTTCTAAACTTAAAAAGCTTGTTTTTAAAAATATTTTTAAAATATAAATTTTATTTTATTTAAATTATTTATTCATATTTTCAGGGTTCCGTAGTTGAAACGGTACCTTTATAATTTCGTCATGTCCGTCCGTCCTTCCGCAGCATAGCGCAGAGTTAGTGCTAGAAATATGGTAATTTGGCGTGCATATGCTACATTATTAAGTAAAACCACAAAAGACATAAAACTACAATGTCGTAGAATAAAATCTTTAAAAAAATATTTTTTTCAGGGTATGAGAGCATGAACCCTACATTGCGCGTGGCCTAACCCACTTGGCCGGTTTTTCTTGGAATGGACTATTGCTATTGGCCCTAGTGACTTTTATAGCCATGGACAAAGGATTTGTCTCGCAAATAAGATAAACAGTTTAAATCACAAACACAAAACACAACTCTAATTATATTTATTCTATAAAATACATTTCTTAATTATCCAGTCTTATGAAATTGTGTACAAAAAATCTTGGTTAGTAAGTTTACCACCACTAAAATTGTCACTAATATATTGTACATATTTTGTCATTTCACAAAAAAAAACTTATACCTACTATCAGAATTAGAGATTTTATTAAATTTATCCATAACAAATTCATCACTTGAACTAAAACTTTGAAACATAAAATCAACTCGGATCTCACTAATATATTGTACATATTTTGTCATTTCACAAAAAAAAAACTTATACCTACTATCAGAATTAGAGATTTTATTAAATTTATCCATAACAAATTCATCACTTGAACTAAAACTTTGAAACATAAAATCAACTCGGATCTCTAGTATTCACTTGAGCCACTGACGCCTCCGTGATATCATTTTCCATTGTCTGATCTTGTAGTTCTTCCTTTATAATCATTATGTTATTTTCCTTCACGTCTTCTTGAACTTGATCGATAGTGACTGGATGTTCCAGCGCTCTCGCTAATGGAAGATTATGATAAAAACTCAAAGCGATCGGCGTGAAAACAGTTCCTGGAGCTATTACTGGAGTTATAACGGCTTCCAAAGCTGACTTTGTCTTAGCCCTTGAATCCTCTGCAAATATAGTTGTTGCAGGGCTATAAATGAATGGATGGGATATGACACCTGGCGAGTGTCTTATGTCAACACGCGACTGATGGGACACTGCACTAGGAGCGGCATATATTATCGGAAGGACTTGACTTTTTACTTGAGATGATACACATAACAGCAAAATTAGAGTGTACATCGTGAGGCCACACGTAACTGCACATCACGTAATCGTACGTAGAGCATTTTATAGTTAAATAACGGTTAATGCGGAGGTTGCGCGATCTTACCGAATTCAAGTTCTCGGCCAATCATTTTAACCGGCTGGTTGCATCATCACCCAAAGGGCACTGGCCGGATTGGATGCAATGTTTTTTGTTCATCTAGATGTATGTTAATGAACTATGCACCGCGTACGTTTATTTATTCAACGTCTGGTGCAATAAATAAAATTAAACGATTCGAGTACTAGTTAAAAAAATGGAATCATTTTTTATTTACTGGATGATGAAAATACTTATACTGACCTACTAGGATTCTCTGCATTTATGCTACCAAGGAAGATACACAAACCACAAATACCCACGATCCAACAACAAATATTCTTTATTACTTACATAAATTTTTGCTCCTGCCGGGATTAGAATCTGAGACCTACATATAAATCGACAGATAGTCAATAGCAACTTACTTGGTAACTATTTACTACTTATTAACTATTAACGTTAGTTCATACTTACTATTTATTAACGTTAGTTCATATTGTGTTTTTCAATCAATCAATCAATCAATTTATTGTGGACTATAGGTGATACAATTTTAGTTGTAATAAGTATATAATATGTAATATATAATTGTTGCGTTTAATAAAACTCAAACACGAGGTTATATTACTTAGAACGTTATTTAATTTGAACGGTTTTGCCGTGTTATTTGCCGGAAATTGAGAACAATAAGTGTTTATCAGAGCTCCTAACAAAACAACCTAGTGGTTGGCAAGCTCGGAATACTCGGGTTTCGATTTATACCATATAAATGTTATGGTTTCAACCCATGAATGGCCCACTACTAGAGCATATTCCACTACGCTGCTCCTGAATGGCTGGGTTAGTGGGCAATCCAGCTATAAAACTTTTCAAGCCACCCGACGACATGGTCTAACGACTACTGTCTTACGATAACAACCGAGATCGACGACTTTAAACACCAAAGAAATTCTTGCCACTAGTGGTTACTCATCGAATTACCGACTACGCTCGCCGGATCAACACAAACCACAGGGTTATGAGCGTTTCAATAACTGATTTATTAAACTGTAACTTATCATCCGTCAGTCCTATCATCTTGAAGGACTATCTCAGTCCATATACTTACTTAGTCTAATTTTTATGTGATGTTGTTTGCAGCAAATCCCTTAACGATTCAGTCACAAATCTAATATTAATCTTTACAAAAAGCCAAAAGTATAATAGAAATAAAATTATCTGAGGTACACTAGAACATTATTTTTTTCATTTTAAAAGATGTGCCGATGAGTTTCTTTGCGGCTTTTCTTCTCCTCCATGACAAAGCACTCTACCGAAAAGTTGGTAAATTAAAAAAATATCGTGCATAAGTGTACCAGTGATATCTACATGAATAAATGATTTTGATTTGATTTTTCTAAGAATACAAATTATATTTTTGAAATTACTTCTAACTTTAACATCGAATTATACACACTTTTAGTTACACCAAACTTGGCGTGGCCTACAGCTCACCATTTGAATATCCGCAGAGCCGTCAACTTAATATAAAGCGAACAAGTGTAGGTAAGCGCATTCAAATTTATTTTTGACTAATAACTCGGAAACAATTATATTGCGTCTATTTTGATCGTGAGCAAAAAGTGAATTCCGACATTTTTTGGCGACAATTACAGTGTTCAATAGCGTGACGAATCTATTATTAGGATTGGATCCTGTTGATGTGATTCAGCTTTCATAGTATAAGAGCAAGGGTTTTCAGGTACTTGTTATCAGTCAATCGGGTAACGTGCAACTAACTGACCTAAGCAAGATGTTCCGATTCGTAGTTTTGGCCGCTTGTCTCGCTCTGTGCAAAGGACATGCTGTGGTTCCCGTTGTAGCCGCACACAGCGTCCATGGCGCTGTTATCGCTCCTTATCATGGATACGGTGGGTTCGGAGCAGGACATGGTCTCGGAGGATACGCGGCTGGATATGGACATGGATTAGCCGGCGGATATGGGCATGGCGCTGGCCATGGTTTTGGAGCCGGACACGGATTTGGAGCTGGCCATGGTTTCGGAATCGGACATGGTCTTGGAGCTGCTTCCGGACTCGGAGGTGGACTTGGAGGTGGCATTGGAGGTGGACTCGGGGGTGGACTTGGAGCTGGTCTCGGTGGACACGGTCTTGTAGCTGGACACGCTGCTGCCGTAGGTCATCATATCTTGAAGCGATCTGCTTATGTTGCCCCGGTCGTGGTTGCTCCTGTGCATGTTGCCCCAGTGGCTGTATCCCACCAGCATCGTGTTGACTTGAAGGCTGCACATGCAGTGTTACCCGTCGTGCCCGTCAAGCCTTTAGTAGCCCCCTACCTTCACGGAGCTGCCCTTGGTGCTGGAGGCTACGGAGCTGGAGGCTTTGGGGCTGCAGGATATGGAGCTGGTGGTTACGGAGCTGGAGGCTTTGGAGCTGGTGGCTACGGAGCTGGAGGCCTTGGAGCTTCAGGTTACGGAGCTGGAGGCCTTGGGGCATCAGGTTACGGAGCTGGAGCCTATTAGATAAAATTGACTTTGTATAATATGAACAATATTGTGGTTAGCGAATCTGGTTGTCTGATGTATGATTAGTCATGTGATATAGGTACTCGGTTTATAGAAATAAAAAATTTGAATGAATTGTGTCGTTTAATTAGTTCGTGGAGATTTCACTTCACCCTTGGACTTTAATATAAAACTTAATATGGGGTATTTTACAAATACTCATTAGGTATTTATATAAAAGACATACTCATTCCATATAGTTTTTAACGTAGTTACTTGTTTCGTTTACAGGTTAGTCATAGCAGGAACAATTACTTTAGTTTAAGGTTAAAATGATTCAATTTACTCGTGACATTCACACGTTTCTCATACAAAGATACATTAATAAATAATATAACAAAATACTATTACTTATAATAAAACGTAACTGTGATTTACGAGTATTTATTTCATTGCATCAACAAAGTAAACACGAAATACAGGCATTTAAAAAAAATGATACAAGCACATGGTTAGTGTCACCTCAATTACAGATGCTAACTAATAAAATAATACAGGCAGCAAACAGTATTGAAAAATCATATTATAGAAAAACAAATTAAAATACAGATATTACTTACATAATTAAATAGATCGGACTAACTTACCAAGTGACGTCCGATCCTCAATTATGTGAAGTAATCTCGTCCTCATATTTTGTACTATGTAGTACGTGCTCTGTGCTACTTGCCGTCACAATGTTTAAAGATAAGCGCGTTCTTCGTTCTCTGTGGTACGTCCCTAGCTCCATCCGTCCACCACTGGCAATGTCATTGTTTCAAAGCTCTACAACACAACTTTCAGAGAGGGGGTTAGAGTAGGCAATACAGATCATTATGAACGTTACTTGCGAAATACAAATTATTCTTCAAAGGATACCAGCAGTATGTAGGTATATTCTTTTAAGAATATTACCTGGGAAGGGTTGGGTCTAGGATGAGGACGAGATTACTTCACATAATTGAGGATCGGACGTCACTTGGTAAGTTAGTCCGATCTATTTAATTATGTTCCGTAATCTCGTCCTCATATTTTGTACTATGTAGATGTTCAAAGAAGAAAGTTGGGTTGATAATTATTCATTCATTAATAACTTCGTGATGATAATCACATACAATTAACAAATAATATTTATATTAAGTAAAGAAACATCCTCTTTTTATTGTATCGTATATACCACAGTTTAAAAAAAAACGTAAAGAAATGATAATAATAATTGTTAAATTGTCAGTCTCATAATGTGTAGGTGTCTTTATGCAATGAGCATACATTTTGAGTTAATTGATTGAGACCACTAATCATTGGTCTTTTATAAAATGAAGCAAATGTGGAGGAAAAGGTGAACTAACCGGCTGCTTTCCTTATAACCTCAATAGTCCACAATAATGCCGGCATACGAGGCTTTTCAAGTAAAGCATGTCTCTGGCCTGTAAATATGGAAGTGTCTAATCCACTATTAACCCGAACATGTTTAATCTATCGGCTGATAGTTGCAGTGAGGTTGGTTGGTGCTGTTTCTTAACAGTTAGAATTAATGATTTACAATTTTGCCTCACATATTTTTGTAAGTGTAAATAATATAGTAGGATAGTTAGCCGGGCAGATATCTGTATTTTGTTTGAAAAACTGTAAAGTTAAATTATGTTGTATTTGATAAGAACCACAAGTTTTCATAAATTTAATTTTGAAAATTTTGATATTATATAATCAGAATTAACAGCAATATCCTTAATGCAGATAAAAGACAGCGTTAGTAAGGAGTGTACCTCTAAGCTAAGAGTCTAGAAATAGTCTAGAATCTACTATACTTGGATCCCATACACTCGTAATATCATATCGTATTATGCCGAGTTGAGGACCTTATTTTATTACGGAAATTGCTGACCTGATGGTATTCATTGAACTATATGAAACAACCTTCCAAAAGGATCCACATTGTAGCTCTGGCAGTGTGAAATTCATGCACTAAGAGCAGACCCGTATTGTTTCCTGACAATGAGGCTAACATTATATCCATTGAGAAAGCAGGGATTACTTTTCTTAGAAATGTTCTCCTGACTATATGGCTGCAATCAGAGTAAGGCTCTTATATGTATAACGCGTGCAAGTCTGTAGAAGGAGATAAGAATAAATTAGTTATATCGAGGTTTAAATCTTATTTTTTCAGATATAGCCATGGAGTTCTAAAGTGGATACCAGGGCTGTGAGAGCCACGTAGGAACCACAACTTTTGTCTTGTCTCCTCTAATTTGCTTCAGCACTCTTCTTATAAGCGTGAATAATGGAAATGCATAAAAGAACATGTCATTCCATCTCAAGATGAATGTATCTATAGAATATGCTTCTGGGTCTGAGAACCATGTTATAATTGTAATCCCGACATTTGGTGTTATTCCTATCAGCAAAGAAGACCACCTGCGGTTCATCGAATCTGCTTAGTATACTTTTATTTAATTTATTTATTTATCTTTCTTAGATACACCATTGAATTATCACTATGCATTGATAACTATTGTAAATAAATTGTTACAATTGATCCATCCAGTGTGATTTGTCATCTAAGGCGTATACAACTTTCATAAACAATGTCACTCAGTTGGCATTCGATTTCAGATTTTGAACGTCTGGATTCACTATCTGTGATGGAGTTTTCTTTTGAGCTGATGTAAAATGCATACACCCATATGACGTGTCTTCTCTCATTCCACTGCCATAGCTCTTTCGCTAAGTTATTGATATGTGGAAACCTTGTAGCTTTCATTTTCTTAACGTATGCTATAGCAATTATGTTATCTTTCTAAAGCAAAAACCTCGCAGTAATTACTTTAGATGCAAACGTTTTTAAACATTTAAAAGCTGTTCCTAATTTTATTTGAAAAGATTCCCTTCTTCTATCCAGTGTCCGTGACTCCTCACATTATTACGGACAAGTCCGCAATCTGTTTGCGAAGCATTTGAGGAAATCTGTAAACTAAAATTAAATTGTGTTCGCGCCAGTAAGGCGATTTCTAAATCCACCCTCAACTATATTAATAACGCGTTAAATCTGCGCGTACGCTTCTCAATCAGTCCATACTTGGCTATCGGGCTAACCGCTGGCTCTCTGCCCATCCGCGCCGCTGATCTTCCACCATCGTGGAAACTCCTTCTTTCTATCGCTTAATACCGCTTCCATACAGTCCACTTATATCGAAGGCCGTGTGTGTATGTATGTTGGATACAGTTTGGACGAACCAACAAGAAGATAAGTCGCGTGAAGAATTCTTCGTCACCACCACCGCCAACTTGAAGGTAAGTCTAGACTGGTCTAGTATTATGTGCACACACGGAATCCCGCTTTAGGTCGCGTACTGTGCTATTGCTGTACGGACGCGCCAACATTATTTTCTGGTCCTTCGAGCCGGATCCTAACTTAATTTAGAAAGTTAATAGTCTTTTCGACTCTTATTTAGTCCCTTTTCTCCTTTTTCTCTTTTCCCGCTAAAAACATAACATAATTATTCATTCAGTGTTCCATTTTCTACGCATAATCGGCTCCATACAATATTTTTATTTGTGTCGGTAGTTTTGCATTACGCGAATATTACTTACCGGTTAGCGCGTTCTCGAACGTTCCATCCGCTTGCTACTAGTGAAGTCTTTAGTTGCGTGGACATTAACATCTTTTCACAATGCCCCCTAAACGCGATGTTTGTGAAAAGAAAGATGCGTACGAGTCTGCTGAAGAAGACGAAACTTCTATCTTAAAAATTAATTTAAAGGTTTTAGAAGGCAGACGTGACGCAATCTTCGCTCGATTACAGATCGTTTACGATCGATCCTTAAATGCTTTTGAAAATACAGCTTCTGAAGAATTATTTATGTGTAGCACCGCAACTTTGGATAATTTACGTACTGAGTTCTATGATGTAACGAATCAGCTGATCGAAACACAAGTAAAACTTAAACCTCACGCTGACGTAAATTATCAAAATCAAGCGGCTTTTGAAGATTTGTATTGTCGCTGTAAATACGTCGAATCAAAATTAAAAACCGCATCTACTTCGGGAACTACACCGCTTTCCGTTACTAAAAAATCAATTAAGTTGCCCGAACTTGAACTAGCCACTTTTTCAGGTGATCCAATTAAATGGCCAATATTTTATGAATCTTTTAAACGCACTATTCACGAGAACCCCGATCTTTCGGACCATGAACGAGTCCAATATTTGATCGGCAAGCTGTCTGGCCGCGCCCTCAGCGTGTGTGTAGGCATAACTCCAAACAGTGACAACTATCAAACTATCTGGACGTCATTAGTGGATCGCTATAATGACAAACGGAGCCTCGCTACGGCGTACCTAGATCAAATGTTTGATTTTAAACAATTCACGACCGCTAATTCAAAAAATATTGACTCGTTTTTAGATTTATTTAGTACCGCTGTATCAAGTTTAAATTCTTTAAAAATTGATAACCTGTCAGATTTAATAATCTTGTACTTAGCGTTAAAGAAGATAGATTCAGAAACCGCTCGCTCCTTTGAAATGTTAAAGCGCGACACCGCACTGCCCACTTATAACGATTTAATTATTTTCCTTCGCGAACAATCAAAAATACTGGACCGCACAGCCACAGGTGTTGGTGGTTCGTCTAATAAACGCATAACTGAGACCGCTTTGAAATTAAATAAACATTCAGTAAACCAAAGATCAACTCATTCGTTCGTTACATCTTCCTCTTTCAATAACCGCTTTGCCCCTACGACGTCGTCGTGTTACTTATGCAACAATAATTGGCATCCATTATATAAATGCCGTGCATTTCATGATCTTTCAGTTGAAAATAAATCTAAGCTCGTTAAAGATCACCGGGGCTGTACTAATTGCTTAAGTCTTTCTCATAATTATTCCGCTTGCAAGTCATTATCTAAATGTCGATTTTGTGAATGTAAACACCACTCGTTGCTATGTAGAAAGCAAAATGCACAAAGTTCGAATTCGAACGCCAGCTCGATCTCGAGGCACTCGCGCCACGAAGTAAACGGCGCGTCCGCCCCATCGATATCACGAGATCCCGTCCGCGAACCCGCCGCGACCGGTTTGAATGCAACGCCCGCTACCGCCACCGCTACCGCTGGTACCTCATTGAGCCACGAGACTTTGGAGCGTCCGCATGTCACATTCCAGAGTACATCGCTAGCCGCTCAAAGCGACAACAATGTCATTAATACTTGCCTACTCGGTACTATTCAAGTTTATATAAAAGACTCGTTAGATAACAATTCGCATTGCATTCGAGCGCTTATCGATTCAGGATCTCAAAACAATTTTATAACGTTATCTTGTTGCAAAAAATTAAATATTAATTTTAATAAAATTCCGCGTGCCGTTGTTAAAGGAATAGGGTCATCACTTAGTCCTATTAGGGGTGTCACTTCCGTAATTTTACAATCTCGCTTTGATGATAAGGTATTGGTACCTATCGACGCTTTCGTACTCGACCGAATCACGGATGAGTTGCCGACCGTTCAAGTAGATGTATCGAAGCTTTGTTACTTAAATAATGTACCGCTTGCTGACGCTAGTTTTGCCTCTCCGGGAGAGGTTGATATGATTATAGGAGCATCTTTATTCTCTGATATACTGTTATCGGGACGTGTCCGCGGTCCGCAAGGTACTCCTACTGCTCTTGAAACAATTTTTGGATACATAGTTATCGGAAATACGCCTTCACTAAGTCCTGCTTCCGCAAACGTCTCCTTTTGTTCGACAGTAGATTACCATACAGATTCAATTTTAGAAAAATTTTGGCAACTTGAGGAGGTGTCTCCATGTGAAATAGCTTTGAGTCCCGCTGATCGTGAATGCGAAAATATTTTTATTATTAATTTTACCCGTGACAAGTCAGGCCGCTATTCGGTTGCATTACCCTTCTGTCGCGACCCAACACTATTGGGCGATTCATATGAACACGCTAAGAAACGCTTTATGTTACTAGAACGTAAATTGATTTCCTACCCCGAGTTACGTCTAGAATATGACTCCATTATACGCGAGTACCTAGATAAGGGTTATATATCACCAGTAATTAACGATGGCAGTATATCTGGTTATTACATTCCTCACCATGCCGTGGCAAGACCTGATAAAACCACCACTAAATGGCGTATGGTGATGGATGCAAGCGCTAAAACCACATCGGGTGTAGCATTGAATGACATTTTATACACGGGACAAAATTTACAAAATGATTTGTTTATTATTTTAATTAATTTTCGTTTTTATAAATTTGCTTTTACCTCCGACATCAAACAGATGTATTTACGCATTTTAACGCATGACGTTCACCGCATATTTCAAAGGTTTTTATATCGATTTGACCCCGCTCAACCGCTCGACACTTATCAGTTTAACCGCGTCTGCTTCGGTCTTCGGAGCAGCCCCTTCTTAGCAATGCGCGTGCTTCGGCAGCTCTGCGACGATGAACGTAACCGATTCCCGTTCGCTGCCGACGTTATTAAGAATTATTGTTACATGGATGACATTTGTTTCTCTGTACCAACCCTAACAGATGGGTTACAACTCAGAGACGATCTTCGCGAGTTGTGCACAGCCGGGGGCTTTGAGCTCGTCAAATGGTCTAGCAATGCACCAGATTTACTAGACTCGCTGCCCGAAACATTACGCTATCATTCTCATATCGATTTTAACGATCCCGCGCAAACTTTAAAAGTATTAGGTTTACAGTGGTATCCCGCGTCCGATGAATTTATGTTTAAAGTCAAGTTAGACGATCGTCCGCCAACAAAACGCAACATTTTATCTGTAATTGCACGCTTGTATGACGTGCTCGGATTGATCGCGCCCGTTATTTTATACGCAAAACTTATTTTACAAAAATTATTCGCATTAAAAATTGACTGGGATAGTACACCACCTTCGGACGTTTTACGTTTGTGGTTAAACTATTTACGCGAGCTTCCTTCTTTAGAAAATTTACGCATCCCGCGACACTTAAATGTATTTGAAAATTCATCGATATCTATTGTGGCCTTCTCGGATGCCAGTGAGCGTGCGTATGGTTGTGTTGTTTACGTAAGGAGTAAGAATGATTCATCATCCCCCGCGTCAATACGTTTGGTCTGCGCTAAGTCAAAAGTCGCTCCGCTCAAAACAATAACGGTGGCTCGTCTCGAATTATGTGCCGTACTGCTCATGTCGAAATTAGTTCGTCGTATTGTTGATTCTTATCAAACTCGCCATTCCGTAGATCAAATATTTTGTTGCACAGACTCCATGGTGGCATTATCGTGGGTTAGTTCATCTCCACATAAATTTAAAACTTTTGTTGCGACACGTATTACGAAGATTACATCCGCTATTTCCGCTGAATGTTTTTATCACGTGCCTGGCACTGAAAATCCTAGTGACTGTTTGTCACGTGGTCTAACGCCCGCTCAAATTCAGAACCATCCTCTGTGGTTCTCGGGACCGTCTTGGTTACATAACGACATACAAGAATGGCCCATTGAATCGATTAATTCCGCTACAAATTCCGTCGAATTGCCCGAATGTAAGTTAACCGCGCTTCCCGCCGTCGCTTGTGCGATTGAACCGCATACGTTCTTAGCTCTGTCGCAGCGTATCTCTCGCTGGCTTGTGTTACTGCACACTATTATTTATATTTACCGCTTTATACGTAAACTACCGCGTTCAAATACCTTTTCCGCTAACGATCTCGAATTCGCCGAAATGAAAATTATTAAAGTATTACAAGCCGCTTATTTTTCTGACGACATACAGCTTTTAAAGCAAAACAAATTATGTTCCCGCACCATACGCAAACTAGCGCCGTTCCTAGACGACGACGGCATACTTCGCGTCGGCGGCCGTCTGCGCCACGCTGACTTAACTTACGAGCAACAGCATCCTGCACTGCTGCCCAGTAAGGACCGCATAGTACAAATGATGGTAGAATATTATCACCGCTTACACTGCCACACTGGCCCGCTCACTTTAATGTCTATTCTACGACAAAGATTTTGGATAATTTCATGCAGAAAATTAGTGCGTCACGTGACTCATAAATGTAATTTTTGCTTTCGAGCTAAACCTAAACAATTGCAACCGCTTATGGGAGACCTACCCGCTTACAGGGTTAACGAAACGAAAGCATTTGTTCACACCGCTGTTGACTTCGCTGGTCCGCTGTCAATCATTCCTTATAGAAAGCGTGGAGTTCGTTCCTACAAATGTTACCTATGCGTTTTTGTGTGTATGGTCACGCGCGCAGTTCATGCTGAACTTACTACTGATTTAACCACGATTGCTTTTTTAAACGCTTTTAAACGGTTCCTTTCGCGTCGAGGAGCAGTTTCAGTTATGTATTCGGATAATGCAAAAACATTTGTATCCGCTAAAACTACGCTTTCCCAAATATACGATCTGTTAACTTCGGATGAATTTAATCGTTCGATTTGTAGTGAACTAGCTGCTAATAAAATAACGTGGAGATTTAATCCGCCACGTAGCGCTCATTTCGGTGGTAATTTTGAAATTTATATTAAAGCATTTAAGACGCATTTACACCGAGTCGTGGGATCGCAGTTGCTCACCTATGAGGAACTGTTGACAGTCGTAACACAAATCGAGTGTGTGATTAACTCACGTCCGCTAACGCTACTCAGTGAGGATCCTTCTGAACTCACTGCGTTGACACCGGCGCATTTTCTAATGTCCACGCCACTAAAATACTTACCCGCGTCCGCTGGTGATAAAGACTATGTAAAACCGCGTACATTATTACATCGTTATGAGCTACTGGAGCAAATGGTTCAGTCGTTCGCTAACCGCTGGAAATTAGAATACCTTAATTTATTGCAATCTCGAGGAAAATGGAACACTCCTTCTAATCCTGTAACTAAAGGCAATGTCGTTGTCATTGTGACTGACAACATTCCTCCGCTGCAGTGGCCGCTCGGAGTCGTCGTTGCCACTCATCCTGGTAGCGATGGCATCTGCAGAGTTGCATCTGTAAGAACGTCGACAGGGATCTACAAGAGACCTGTCGTACGTCTCTGTCCGCTTCCTTCTCAATAGAGAAGTTCGCATTGTCCCCCGCTACTTTATTTCGCTTCACTTATTCTAAAAACCGAGGGTTTTTAAGCCGGGGGCAATGTTCGCGCCAGTAAGGCGATTTCTAAATCCACCCTCAACTATATTAATAACGCGTTAAATCTGCGCGTACGCTTCTCAATCAGTCCATACTTGGCTATCGGGCTAACCGCTGGCTCTCTGCCCATCCGCGCCGCTGATCTTCCACCATCGTGGAAACTCCTTCTTTCTATCGCTTAATACCGCTTCCATACAGTCCACTTATATCGAAGGCCGTGTGTGTATGTATGTTGGATACAGTTTGGACGAACCAACAAGAAGATAAGTCGCGTGAAGAATTCTTCGTCACCACCACCGCCAACTTGAAGGTAAGTCTAGACTGGTCTAGTATTATGTGCACACACGGAATCCCGCTTTAGGTCGCGTACTGTGCTATTGCTGTACGGACGCGCCAACAAATTGTATAATTTTCCTGATATCACTTGGATGTGTGATGTCCACCATTCATCCAGATCTGATTGAATCCCTTTTGATAATATTATTGTTGCATTATAATTTCCATTATAATCTTTTAAAACCACTGTATTGTAGTTTTCCAGGGTTTTCGTATAGAAGATACCATATTGTATGGATTTACAAGCACCTACAAGAAGACCAAGTAATTGGACAAATTCCAAAGTATAACAACTATGTTTTGATTATTATTATTACTATTATTATTTATTTTTATTTCATATCATCCATTAATATACATATTATAATAAAACTGTACTTTTTGTCTGCTTGTCTGCGCGTTTGTTCCGACCAATCTTAAGAACCGCGTTATAGTTAGGTGCAATTTTCAAGATTGTATTGCAGTAAGCTTGGATCACCATTCAGTGCCTGTTTTACTGCAATCGGTTCATAAATAATAAAAAAGTTATGTCGATTTAAAAAATACCGTCCATACATTTATTCACTCAAATGTGGTTACCAATAGGTTTACCGAAGCGAAGCAAGGGCGCTTAGTAGTTGTTAACAAATTCGATAACATGGTCCCTCTTCTAGGGAAGATGATATTAAATATGGAACATGGAATAAAATCTAGCATAAATCCTAGATAAAGACAACCCTGACTGAGTTATAAAGAACTATTCTTTGTGAGTTAATAATAAACCTTAGATTCCCCAGTAGTCAATGCATTCTGCACACAATCATCATAGGAGTCTGCAATGCACAAAGTATCATAAAGATGACACCAAATTTTATAAGTTTCTTAAGGTTAAGTATCAACCTTCATGTCCCATTTGACTCAGGATTATGAGGACAAAAATTGTCCCTGCGCAAGAAATCATGATTGTATAGAACCTAGTTCCAATAGCTGTCCTAATTCGAGAGCAAACAAGCTATTTTCTATTTTAGAAAAAATATTGTACTGTGGACAAAACAGTTCGTGTAGTCTTGCGTTTAAATAGCATTGTATAACCCCTTATACTGCCAATAATGGTTGGATTGAATGTAATATCACTTTTCACACCATTGCGCATTGGTTATAAAATAATCTTAAACCACCGCATTGTATCTGAATCATGGTCGCTCTTGACCGCGATGTCGATGATGATGATACCCGAGTCACATGGGTGTTCAGGCCAGGAAGAATTAGTGTCCTATGTGTAACCGATCATGAAATAAGTCAAATAACAGCCTTATTGAATCACTCAATACCTCAATGTGATGTTTATAATTCGGTGACAGAATCATGTCATTGAAGCCTCCACACTGTAGAGATTGCTATAGATAGGACTACTTGCTGGTCATAGATTCTATTGTCACATTTGATACCACTGTCATTCATCACTGCCACAACTTCCCCATTTAATTTTGGTTGTTCCTGGAAGACGTCAGAGAGGGGGTCTTATTTCTTCAACATGGTAGCTTTTAGGTCTGCATTGATGATCTACATCAGTGAGAATAGCTGACCAACGTGTAGCTATGCTCTCATATAAGTATATAGAATTACACGTAGTTTGCTTACCATCATGACCTAGGAGCTCTTCGCCGTCTGCTGGCAGAGAGCTATCCTTTACCTGGTGTTGTTGTATTGGCGAGGTGCCTGTTCTTCCGTAGTAGTCTGCCCCCCCCTCTCTTTCTGTCTGACTGCATCTCTGTCAGCTTTGGAAGTCAGAGTCGATGATCGGCTGTGGATATTAGAATTGGAGGAAAGGAGCGGCGCCTGTTTCTATGATTTCTCGAGCATCGGCTTGATCGACTCCGATCATGAGGCGAACGGCTTCTGGTTGTGCGACTAGAGTCTGTTCCATTCTCGTCTTTCGTAAAAGCTCCATGAATCCCTTCTCGCTGCGTAACATGCGGCACCACTAGCTAACCTCTCGTGAAAGCATATGCGTGGTGTGGTACCTATTTTATAGGTGGTCACAATATCTTATCGCGGAACACGTGGCACCACTAGCTAACCTCTCGTGAAAGCATATGCGTGGTGTGGTACCTATTTTTATAGGTGGTTACAATATCCTGTCGCGTTACATGCGGGACCACTAGCTAACCTCTCGTGAAAGCATGTGCGTGGTACCTACTTGTAATAGGTGGTTACAATATCCTGTCGCGTTACATGCGGGACCACTAGCTAACCTCTCGTGAAAGCATTTGCGTGGTACCTATTTGTTATAGGTGGTAACAATATCTTGGGGCGTAAAATGCGGCACCATTAGCTAACCCCTCGTGAAAGCCGAAACATGGTAGTTACCTATTTGTTATAGGTAGACACAACATCGTTCTCATGGTTAACCTCTCGTGAAAACTCCAGAGACTAGTGTGTGCAATAAAATTTGTCGAAGTAACATCAGGGGCAAAAATCTGCGTTTAATTAAGCGAATAGAAGTTATCAAAACATACCGCCGTTTCTAACACGGGATCTATTTATGTGTTTTTCCAACTCTAGAATCCGTTGACTCAATTATTTTTAATTTTCTCTTTTCATATTTTCCCATATTTAATTCAAATTGGGCGTACTATAATAACTGAAAAAGCACTGTAAAAGGACTGTAAAAACGATTATAAAATTCGAAAATAAAATGAAAATAAAATTTCGTGACAGCACGTTTTGCACAAAAAAGCACAATGACATTGCCAGTGGTGGACGGATGGAGCTAGGGACGTACCACAGAGAACGAAGAACGCGCTTATCTTTAAACATTGTGACGGCAAGTAGCACAGAGCACGTACTACATAGTACAAAATATGAGGACGAGATTACGGAACATAATCACAATTTGGCAGAACAAATAATGGAAGTCTTTAAAAATAGTAATTTTAATGTTAAAAATTAAAATGTTAACAATTAAAATGTACCTACATTAAAACGGCAAAAAATTAAAACTATACAAAAACTGTACAGAAATATAAAAATAACATAAACTATAAAAAAACTATATAGTAAATAAACTAAATAAGTAAATATAATAAACTATAAACTATACAGAAACTATAAAAAATAAAAAAATAAGCAAAAAAACATATTATTATACCTACTATTCGAGGGCCTTACCTCCAGCGGACTTGATTTAGTGACCTCTTACGACACCCATCCGGCGTGGCATTGGGGTTCGAGTGCCGCCGTATTGGGCGGCATAGAATATCACTAAAATAAACAGATCATTGACAAGAACAAAATGGTGTGGAATCGTAGATAGCTGTGGAAGCTGATTAAATTTAAATATCCGCCCAGTTACCCGGTACCTAATATCGGGGAAATTGTCAAACAAAATGTAATAAAGTAGATATTCAACTAATGACACAATACTTCTCCAATCTCTATCTCAGAAGTACTGAAATGTGGAGAAGGTAAACAGCTGTTTATTGGGACCACGCCGTTGGAATCTGAACAAAATTCTAATCGTATTGGAAAGTAGCAATAAGTTATTTAGTAAGAAAATAGGTCAAGCGTGTACACACCTTGGGGACCTAAATGGACTTAGCCTTAAACAATCTATTATGCAAAGAGCTCTATTATGCTTGTTCCCTTAAAATTTAGGTCAATGTCTCTGAATTACGAGTATTTCTTGTCAGTTATAGTACGTTATGCAAGGAGTACGAGATACGGTATATTTTAAACGTCTACCGTATACCGTCATCGGTTATATGAGGATAATTATTTTAAGTTATTATTATGTACATTCATAAACTGCAAGAGGTTTGACTACTTAAATTAGTGGCAGTAACTTGCCTTAGCTTTTCTTTTTTGTCATGTCTTACTAAGAACTAAGAGGAATCTAAATTTAATTTTAACGTTACATTTTTCTACAATAAGTATACTTAATAAAACTTTTCTTAGTTGGTGTGAATTCTGACTATCAATCAATAAGTGGTAGATATCTTAGTGTCTATTTAGGTACTGCGTCGAAATACACGAAACACATTATAAAAAATCGTTCTTTTTTTCGAAATAAACGTTAAATGTTTTTTATTCACTAGCTGCATTATAAAAGCCAATGTAACAAACATTTATTAACACAATTACTACCTAAGTATATTAGACACGTGAAGCGATAATTTTGGTTGATAAATTGTTCAATTTTGATTTAATTTTATTGAAGCGATCTACCACCAACGGTGTTCCCACAGTGCTACGATAAGGGGACCTTCAAGAAGCGGGTCCATCACTTCCTTCTTAGCCGGCAGCGCACTGGTGGCGCCTCTAGTGTTGCGAGTGTCCATGGGCGATGGTGTCTGCTTACCATCAGGTGGCCCGTCCGCTCGTCTGCCTGCATATTACATAAAAAAAGCTCCTGTTAAATTAAATTGTACTATGTAACTATAATAGTTTAGGATACTTTTTTCCTAAATTGTAGCAGTGTAATTTTTGTAAGTCTAATAAACTAGCTAACAATTTAATGTTACTTTCAAATAAAAAAGAGCTTTCGTGGAGCTTTCGTTTCTTAAAGGAGATCGCCAAAATCCCATAGGTACACCTCTGACCTGTGAAGTATGAACATACAATACATTAACATACGTTATTAACTCAGACAAGTTTTTAAAAATCATATGGGGGTTAAAGAGAACTAATAGTAGCGATAGTTAAATATGGTTACTGTAGAGTAATTTCTTTTGTGTTGTGATTCCGTTGTTGAGCAAATTCGGTTTCCTAGGAGGTATGAGAGGTCGTTCGCAAGAGTAGAAATCGTCCAATCCGTCAAACAAAGCCACATTCGTAAGAAAAACGTTGTTTCAAAGAAAACACATCCGTAACCGAATGACACTGACAGTATGAAAACTAATGATTGTTTGTGATTAACAGTTTCACTTTGACATAATTATTTAGCAATAAGAAACTTCACTTCTAATATTGTTCAAGTAAATAGAACATGAATGATTCCAATAAAAATGGAATTGTTCAATTTCTATTAAAATATTTTTATGATTGTAATTATTTACCTATTCCTGTTACTTGATAGTTCCCCGTTTGCTTACCATAACAATTATAATTATGAAAGTGATGACGGACAACAGAATATTTAGATTTTTCACTGTATATCCTTTTTCATTAAATCGTAAGTTACAAAATTAACGGTAGTTGAGATTGATCATTCGAATAAACTACTTTTAAAATTTTTAAAACACATTCCAATTGTAACTTTATATTATTCATTGTTATATTTAATTAGGCAAAAATTAAATTATGTATTATGGTTTCTGTAATGAACAATGAAGCAGGCCCAATTTTTGCGATCTCCTTTCAAGGTACAATAAAAATATCTACCCGGAATTGACTTTTTTATTAGTACGTGGTGGTACTAATAGGCTCTGAAAAATAAGTGTTCTATGCGTAGGCATTTGTTATTCGTAACAGATGATAAAAAAAAATCTGACATCAATGATTACATTATATTTCGGCAGTGAAGACATAATTAATTACACTCATTTGTTTCAGTCGAGACTTTATCATCATCTATGTTAACTAACATTATAAATTACCAAGGGTGGACGGAAAGAGCCCTGGGGTAGACAGAGGGGTAACCGTAGGAAGGAAATGCTGAGGCACCGTAGGTGGAGACCAAGGGAGAGGAGTAGGCATATGGGGAGTAGACGCTTCTTGCGGCTAATGGAGAAACAACGTGTCCAGCTGCAACGGGAGACACGGCGGTGTAGGCCACGGGAGCGACAACTGACCGCTTGCCGAGGTGGTGAGCCACTCCTGTGTAGGAGGTCAGGTACGGCGCATTGTAAACAGCTGGTACCACTGGTGATCCGTGAACGACGTCAGTGCTGTACTGCGACAGAGAACTGTATCCTGGTACCACGCTCACTGCGGGCACAGCACTGTAAGCAAGGTATCCAGGCTTCGCCGCCGCCAAAGCCAAAACTGAGAACAACACTACCAACTTGAACATCTTGTTGTATTGACTAACTGGCAAGCCTAATTCGACTGTTGGCTAACATGAGCGCCTGATGCTTTTATACTGAACTCGTCTCAAGTTAATTCACAAAAAATAAAATAAGGTGACCTTCAAACAATGGCTAGTCCTAATATTGTTATGTAAGTGGTTGTTAAATTCGAGCAGTTTTTGCACACAAATACGCAACCTGCCGACGCACACTGATTGATCCTAGACAAAATTATTTATTGGCTTTTTTTCTTTATACGGCTTTGATATGATGTCTTGTTGTGATATTGTTATAAAATATCTAAATAAATAAGTATTGCAAGTAGGTAAGGACACTATTGTCAAAAAAATTAAAGAGTAACAATAGTTTTTTTTAATTTAATTTAAGCAGGTAAAAAATATAAGTAATAGAAAATTAATTAATAACATATTATATTAAGCTTAATCACTTATAACATTGTTACCTTTCTATATTAATCAAATTAATTTATATTGTTATATTATTAATCTTATAATTGATTAAATGAATTGATTTACTTACAAATAATACTGTCTAATAAAAAAATTAAAACAACACTTAAACTTAAGAGGAAAGCCTCCTTGTAGGTTTTTCAGGAACATCTCTAAGACCATTGATTACAAGATCAGATGTGATTAATGAGCTTTGTGTTTTCCGAATCTTAAAATATTTATTGCGAGCTTCCTGAGCTTCCTCACAGAGCTGCCTAATAGGTTGAAGAACCGACATTACACCATCGACACTGTGCACAGAGCTTCCGATTTCAACAAAACCCTTTGAAATGTTTCACTTGCAATGTTCTTCCTCATGCAACACTTCTCGGGACTGTTACTGATTTATTCTTTACCTTCATTTGCAAGATTTTGCTGTCCAGCTAACCACGCTGAAATTTCAGCAGTAGCTATCAACTCGTTTGAATCCCGTTCTTGAAGTAAATCGTCGAGTTGCCGTCTTTTTGACTTGTTGTTGTCGTTCAATCTTTTACTTGGACGACCCTGAAGGGAATTTTGATTATGACGGCTGCGGGTGGTGAACAATGACGATGCGCCGATCAGTATAGGAAGCAATGACGGGGGCTCTGGTGTCTTTTGGGGCACGAAAGGCGCAGCAGGTGCGGCCTGTTTAAGCTCTGTAGTAAAAATCGATCTTCGAAATTGTTCATTTGAATAAACTAATTTTTAACTTTTAAAAGACATTCCAATTGTAACTTTACAATATTCTTTGTTATATTTAATCAGGCAAATATCTAGATTTTTTTGGAGGTAGGTATTATGGTTTCTTGAACAATAAAGCTGGCCCAATTTTGGCGAACTCCTTTAAAAGTCCAATAAATACATATACATATCTACCCAGAATTTGTTTCTTGTTTACTTAATAGGTTCTGAAAAATAAGTGTTCTATAACTACATTCACATTCAAATCGGACCCGATGTAAACAAACCATTAAAATTCCTCTATAGGGTTTTCACAAACTGATTTGTGTTTCGTACACCAGTTATGTATTATAGAACTAAATAATAATTATGATATTTGTGACATCTTAATTAACTCACTATTGAACTATAACAACAACACACTAAGAGAAAACGAGGTAAAAACCAACATCTTATTACACTTTCATCAATAAACAATTCTTGCTCCCACATCCTTAATTACAAGGAGCAATTTGGAACCTTTTAGCAAAATATAATGTTTTGGTCTATGTGTATAAATAGAAATGACTACCAAAACCGTATAGCGATAATTGTGCGAACGTGCTCTGCAAATTGGTCGTATTATTTTCCGGCATAAATAAGTTTCATTTCACGCAGTATACTTAAGAATAAATCTTATTACAATAAATTAACTAAAGCCAATCTTCATTTTATTATATCCAAGACTATATCTATTTTATACATTATTAATTATTCCTTCTAGGTAAGGTATTAAAATATAAATTTATCTAATTTGAAAAGATAAAAAAAGAACGGTTGCGTTCCGTTCGTACCTTTTCCGCGGGTACAGATGTTATAATATTACGTACTCTGTAGCCATAGACCGGCTCGCAGCCGTCCGCCATTACATGTTCAAGAGATAACAAAACAAGTAATATTGTTCTGTGTAACAAAAGGTCAAGAAAATATTAAATATTTAAACAAAATAAAAGAAAATGAGAGACTAAGGCCGTAAATTATATTATACCGATGAAACATGGATCAATGAAGGTAAATATTTAATTAAAATTTTATGTATCATTTCTTACAACTCAAGTAAACACAAGTGAATTAAAGCCATAATATCGGAGTTATTCAAAGTAGTTTAGGTCTATTAGTCCCTTGAACTGACTGAAGTATACAATGTAAACTTCATTGTAAGACTTGGGGGGATATTAATAACCTAATATTTAATTGTTTGATAATAGGTAATTTCTGTAGATTTGAAGTTGAGTTTATTAAATTGTCTTCCTTGGATATGTTATGCTACTTGTATGCTTATGCTTCATAACTTAATATACATATGAATTGTGCAAGGGCGGAAGAGCAACAAAACCCTACTTTTACAAATACCCAGTATTTGTGAGATAAATATTTGAATAATGATGTGTTCAAGTGGATCAGTGAAACCTATTATGTTTAAATGATTTTGAATTTGAATGTTATAAATAATAAAGTTATAATATTATGCATTTCAGGCCATACAAGAAGTAAAATGTGGCAAGATTTGAGCATTGGTTCAAGCCGAGAAGCACATAGAGAAGGCTTGTCAAAAGGATTAACAGAACCTTCGGGAAAAGGAAAGAGGTTAATCATAGTCCATATTGGTAGGTATTTCAGTTTCTTGAAAATTTTAATGTTATATACGTCATGATGACTAGTGACCCTGCCCGCAAAGTGATGGGACCTGAGTTTGACTCCCGGACGGGGAAAATATTTATGTGATAGATAAATATTTTCTACTCGGGTCATGGGTGTTGGTGTTATAGTGATGTGTTATGTGTGCCACACAAGGCACAATGTGTTACCGTTTATTTATTTACTTATTACAAGTTTAAAATAATTGTACAGTATCTAAAAAGAAAAAAAACCTTAAATACATATTATAAAAAGTCACAAATACATAATTTTTAAATTACTTTTAGTAATTTAGTATAATTTTAGGAATGACTTATATAACTGTTATATACAAGTTATAAATGAATCACAAAATATATTATATTTGTCTTTTCTTTTCAGGAAGTGAAGATAGATTTGTTGAAAACGCACTGTTAATATTTGAATTATATTATATTAATTACACCTGCAGCATGGCAGAATTATATGAACCATATTAAGAAAGAAGAGTTGAGGATGAGTGATTTGGATGGCATAACTGATGATGTCATTGATCGGTTTGTCATTCAAGTCACAGACTTGAATGAGGACACTACATCATCAGACACGTCACAATCAGAGAGTGATTAACCTTAAGGGTTTGAGCGAGGCTACTGATTACTGATATGACTATTTCTGGACATGAGAATCATTAGGTCGGATGTGCACATACGACGAAAATGACTTTTTAGTATACCGATATTAAGTTTTTGTTTCTCTTTCCAACGATCTGACCGTGGTATCTCTATCTCTTACCGTTGTAAAGATACACTCATGCATAATGTCGGTTATACAGACTTTTTCAAATACCCGAGAGCCATAAGCATTTATATTTACTTAAATCTTTATGCACCAAATTATTAATAGTTTTATGATCCGTATTTCAACTTAAGCTATTATGAATCAAAAATGTTTGGCCTAATACGCTGGTAGCATCAGCAGATATGCATTTATGCCTGTAAAGTTTACTTCAAATTGTAGTACGTATCTTCAAATATAGTATTATGCTTGAAAAAATGTTGCTTATCGCTACAAAGGCATAAAGTCTGTTCTTAATATAGGATTTTATTGTTGTAATAATAATGTTTGTATGAATATATTTCAGGCATAAAGTCTGATGTACAAAAATTTTATAGATTAAAAATTGTATTAAACTCATTTTAACAGTTAGGGTGATACTTGTAATAAAAATTAAAAGGTACTATTGCCTACAAAATATTAAAAAAAGAATACTGACTGAAATACTTATAGTTCAATAATGCTGAAGAAAAAATGTTTGTCAATTTTGTTTTTGCTCTCCTGAAAAGTTAGCATTTTACACATCCGACCTAATGCTTCTCATGTCCAGATTTGATGTTGTTAAAAATTAAACCTGTAAAGATAATGTTTTCATTTTATTTCATAAAGTCCCTTATTCCTATTCCCAACTTAGGCTCATTGCAAGGCACAGGTCTCACCTTGCCACAAGATTAGTGATCAAAGCCTCAAGCAAAGGTTGGTGATTTAATTTACCTAAGAAATCATCTTAAAGTTTTATTTTGCCATTAGCAGTGCCTCCGGTCTGTTAGGACTGATTCCTATATTGTACTGATTTCATCACCTATACCAACTACGAGCGCTTAACACTTTAATTTAGTATGGCCGTTGCGAAAGTGTTAACCTCAACAAATATAAATTTCTTGTAGATACTTCAGGTCACTTTGAAGTAATAGCGAACAATGCCACAGTAAAACGTACTAATGTAGGACATTTTGAGGTTAGGACGTCAAAGTTAGGTTTCAAGTGAAGTCACTATTTATGTAGTTATTTTAATGCATTTTTAATTAAGAAGGCACTTGATTTGTTAAAAAAACAAACAAAATAAAGCAAACAAAAATAATAAGTTACTGACATTACAACAAAAGTTTCATACGCCTGTTTGTTTGTGGTTGCTATGCAACACTATCAGACACAATGTTTACATCGAGTCCGAACCGAGTTTGACTTGAGTATACGCATAGGCATTTGTTATTCGAAATAAATAATAAAAAAGAACAGAGTGACATCAATGTTTACATTTTATATTTCGGCAGTGAAGACATAATTTACACTCATTTTTTTCAGTCGAGACTTTATCGTCATGAGCGATGGCGGGGGTGGCAATAGCTGCAGTTTTGATCAGAGCGGGTGCGGCGATAGCCGGAGCGTACGCTGCGGTGGCGATAGGTGGGGCGTAGGCCAGAGGTGCGTCGTAGGCGACGGAGCTCACGATGGCGGGAGACAACTTGATGTCGACGAGGGACTTGGAGGCCACCGCAGCTGGGGCAATGGCTACTGGAACGATGGCGGGGAGCAGCGTACACCTGGGGGATCACAGCGGGAGCGGCGTAGAGTGCAGGCTGGGCGATCACCGTGCGGGCGATTGGGGCGACTGCAGCGGTGGCTACCACAGCGGGTGACGACTTGATGTCGACGCGGGACTGGTGGGAGACGGCAGCGGGCGCCACGAAAGCGGCTGGCGCTGCGTATGCGATCACGTCGCTCTTCAGAACCGAGGCCTGGGCGGCGACCGCCATCACGGAAAGGAACACCACCAGCGAATTCATCGTGGTCTGTGTTAGTTCAGATGCAAAAGACTAGGTTACACTGATGCATCTTTGATAGCGCAAATTCATTTATGTACCTACTGCACTAGTGTGGGACTCATAAATATTAATAAAAGATACTATTTTAAAAGTCAAGCTTACGCTTCCGCTTCGCAAGATAAAATTACGCAAATAAAGATAATCGGAGTGACGTTTTGTGTTGCATTAGGTAATGTAGTTCAGGTTGCTGAAAAGTTTAGTGACTAACTCATGTATCGGAAATCTTTTGTACACCGAATATCCGGAATGTCTCCAATACAACTATAGCTATCTAACGATAACAACTGCAAGCAATTGTCAAACCTGTCCTCCGAAGTGCAAGGACTGATATATATACATAGTTATAGTATGTGTGTTTTGGAAAGTAATAATTTTGAGACATAGTTATAGTTTAATTCTTCTATGTTTTTGGTATACGTCAAGAGAACATGACGATAAAGAGGGAGATGAGGAGAGAGAGAGGGATAATAGAAGTAGCAGTGGGTCATGGGTGTGTTTCAGGGTACTTAAGAGTTTTTTGGTAACCTATTAAAGCTGCGTTTTGTCTCTTGTAACAAGATTTCACCCTAAAAAGGTATATTATACTTATACCACAAAATAAATAATAGTACATAATTATCTTATACAAAACAAAAACGTGTTAACAGATAATCTTGGTCATTAAACTCTGATAATCTTTGTTAACAATTTTATAATAAGCGGTTACACCTAGTATTCTCTTTACTGGCATTATACATATAGATAGATTATTTACAAAAAGAGGGATAGACCAAGTACTTAATTTGACACAAATTATGTCAGGGTAACAAGTAATTGTAGCGATATTAATAATGATTGATCTACAGTTCGGTCTTTTGAAACAAAAAAATGTGTTGAGCGCCAAATTGAATAATGTATTAAATTGACTTTTAATTTTCATCATATCAACTGATTTTATTTCTGACCTCCGGGCAAGGTAGTTTGATTTTGTGAGTCTGTGCTTACTAAGATTTTTAGTAATTTTTTTGGGGATAAAAAGCCTATAAAATAATTGAATTTGGTAAGTATAACTTCAAATATGGATAATGTCGACCACAAATTGCATCTTGCTAAATGAGAGCATACGTAGGATATCGTGCAAATGAGAGAACACGCATCGGACACACTATTTAAATGACGATGTTAGTACCCACGTATATAAATCTAGTAAGGCCAACGAGAAGCGATACGAAATGTAAACAAAATTAATGCAAGGTCATTGGGAAATGCAGAGGTGTGTAACTTTTTGAAAGTTATATTACATATTTTAGTAGACAATATATTTTTAAAAATATCTGGCAAATTGAGTTACCATGTGTAATTGTTATTCTAAAAAGCTAACAATTATTAAAGAGAAAATGAGTTTAAATGAGAATAATAATATTAAAATCGATAGGTATAGCAGGGAGGTATCTCAGTCTATTGACATAACCACCAGTAGCTTGGGTGACTTGGGTCATGTTATTTTTTATTATTTTTATATTAATTTTATATAATATTATATATTTTATAAGTAATAATGTTTATGGAAATGAGGATAAAAATTAAACATTTTTTACGGAAATTATTGTTGTGGCTCTATCATTAACTACTCTTAATAGCAACAAACAATAATCAACAACTACAATCTAACAATACTTAAAATGTTATGTTGTTGACAAAAACGTCTTGACCTTGCCATATTACTGCCGGGAGAACGAGACATTACGACAAATATACAAGATGGAAAGAGATTAATAATAGATTGTCAACTTCACAGTCGTTTTTAAGGTAAATGACCTTTTGTATCGCTCCTCGTTGGCCGTTCTATACATACTATACAAAATAATAATACTCATAGCCCCACACTAGGATTCTCTGTATCGTGGCGGCCACAGAACACACACAAAGTCAAGAAGACACAACCAGATCAACTTGAACAGAAAAAACTCATCATTCAAATTACATGCTTCAGGGATACAAGGTGACTTATACAGATGGATAACCTCATATTTATCTAACCGAAGACAAGCAGTAGTGTTGGGAAGTACGCAAAGTGACTATGTAACAATAACTTCTGGAGTCCTCCAAGGATTAATTCTGAGTCCTTTGTTGTATAACGCCTATCTCTATGATATCGGTACAAGTGCATCTCATTCAAAGTACATCATGTTTGCAGACGATACAATTTATCTAAATACAATAATATCAGTGACTGCTCGAAAGTTCAGTGTGATCTGAATAACTTATTTGATTATTATTTAACAAACAGACTGAAGGTTAAAATGTGCGTTCCAATAGGGCTGCCAATACAATTATGACTCCTTTCCCTATTGGCACGAACAACCCACCCTAAATAAATAATTTCAGAATAAAATACAAATAATTATATTTATTCATTTATTGTTGACTGATTAATCTGTGTCGCATCTGAACCGAGGAAGTTATTCCTCACCTTAACGATGTGTTTACCAAGGGTGCACGCCATAAGCGCCGGTCAGGACAGGAGTACCATAACGGGCAAAAGGTGCAGTGTATGTGATTGGGCCGGCAGCATATGTTGAGATGATGGGAGAGGCAGCGTAGGTAGAGATGACGGGGGCGCTGGCGATCAAGGGCGCAGAGCGCTTTTGGATCTGATGAGCCTCGGTCAGGGCCTTGACTTCCAAGTGCGCAGCGCGAGCGGCGATGACCTCTGGTGTTTCTTGGGGCACTTGGGGCGCGGCCGGTGCAGCCTGTTCTTCAGTGGCGACTGCGGCTGGAGCGATGGCAGGGGTGGCAATAGCTGCAGTTCTGATCAGAGCGGGTGCGGCGATAGCCGGAGCGTATGCTGCAGAGGCGATTGGTGCGGCGTAGGCCAAAGGTGCACCGTAGGCGACGGAGCTCACGATGGCGGGAGACGACTTGATGTCGACGCGGGATTGAGAGGACACCGCAGCTGGGGCAATGGCTACTGGAGCGATGGCGGGAGCAGCGTACACCTGGGGGATCACAGCAGGAGCGGCGTAGAGTGCAGGCTGGGCGATCACCGTGCGGGCGATTGGGGCGACTGCAGCGGTGGCTACCACAGCGGGCGACGACTTGATGTCGACACGGGACTGGTGGGAGACGGCAGCGGGCGCCACGAAAGCAGCTGGCGCTGCGTATGCGATCACGTCGCTCTTCAGGACCGAGGCCTGGGCGGCGACCGCCATCACGGAAAGGAACACCACCAGCGAGTTCATCGTGGTCTGTGTTAGTTCAGATGCGTACAACGAAAGAAGGGTGACTGATGTTTTTTTCAAGACGAGACCGTATTTATACCATTCGTGTTTAAATTTATTAAAAGTCAAGATCAACATGGTAGGTTCCTTAATTCGTTCATACTTAAATTCTTTTTTATTCAGACCTGTGCAAGTTAATACATAATTATAATAAGTACCGTAAGAGTAATAATTTTCTGCATATTTATTGTATGAAATTTCTGTCAATACTGTGAATTCAAATTGAAATTCATTTTTAATTTACCAGTGTTTCGGAAAGGTGTTTTGTCACTAAGCATAAAATTAGTTTAATAACATTATCTGACAAAATATTCGTACACTATGAAGATATTTCAGTTATCTTTAGATCTATCTTAGATTATATTATTACTAAGTTAATGCGTCTTACCACCAACGACTTCATCGCCACTTACCATCAGGTGGGATTGTAGTCAAGTATTAACTTATAAGTTATAAAAAAAAAAAGATACCATTTTTATACTCTCTGCCCATGGCTTTGACTGCGCTTTCCGGGAAGTATCCCGGAAACGGCTACTTAGCAAAGTAGTCTATATATTATTCCAAATCAGTGTCTACCGGCGAGCTAGACATGACAATCCATGCAGTAGTTTTTGCGTGAAAGAGTAACTAACATCACATCCTCCCCAACAAACTTTTACACGTATAAGTAATATTACACGTATTACGTAGTAATATTATACGTTTTATACGTATAAGTACGATTTTTGTGCGTGAAATTTATCAGTCATATACAAGATATGGTTACGATTAGAGGCTCCAGGGGTGTATTTGAACCACATTAGCATAGCGACTCGGGTAAACTCTAAGCGATCGACAACAACAGCGGGCACAGTTGACTGCTAGTAGCCAAAGAATAAACTCTGGTCCCGTTCTTATTGTTAGATGACAGCCGTTAAGCCATGTTACTTAGGTTGGCCACTAACCCTTTCATCAATCTGAACCCGAGCAGCACAGAGAAGTATGCTTTAGGCAGGCATACTATGAGGAAATGTTGAATCCAGTGGTATACCTCTCAGAGTATACATAAGCAAGAAGCAGAAAAGAATATACGAGTCGTATATCTAAATCATCAAGAGACACAATCGTGTCTAAGCACCAAAGTACACTTACAACATTATTGTTGTATTGACACAAGTCTCTTTTCCCGAAACCTAGTTAACATATACCAACACAACAACTCACCAAATTTTTAATTCCATATATTTAATTATTAGCGAAACTTCAACACTTTTTACATTCTCTTATCATTTTGTTTATTAATTGTTTCCATAAAACACTAAAAATTATTTCCATCTTTCAATTATTTAATTCTTTTCAGCGACCAAAATTTTTGCAAATTTTTGCTACCTCCGTTTTGGGATTCCTGAGAAATATTTTTACTAATTTTGGTCAAGAGACACAATCGTGTCTAAGCACCAAAGTACACTTACAACATTATTGTTGTATTGACACAAGTCTCTTTTCCCGAAACCTAGTTAACATATACCAACACAACAACTCACCAAATTTTTAATTCCATATATTTAATTATTAGCGAAACTTCAACACTTTTTACATTCTCTTATCATTTTGTTTATTAATTGTTTCCATAAAACACTAAAAATTATTTCCATCTTTCAATTATTTAATTCTTTTCAGCGACCAAAATTTTTGCAAATTTTTGCTACCTCCGTTTTGGGATTCCTGAGAAATATTTTTACTAATTTTGGATGAATTTTTTCTACAAGGTTGGTATTAAATATTTCGATATTAGTATGGTTGTGACCACAGATATGCTTAATAAGTAGATAGCGTATACAGATTATATACTGAATGCTTGTATTCATGGATAAAGTAGTGGAACTGGATCACAAATTCACAATCATGGATATTACTCTAACTGGATACATAACTTCGTAAAGGTACTTGAAAACGGATGACGTTTGAAGGGTGGGGGGAGAGGGGGTAATTATGAAGAAGGGGATGAATTTATTGAATTACGCGAGCATACCCATGTGGGATATCAAATGAAAGGGCTTGATTTGTGTATTAAACATTGGCTGATTGAAGGGGGGGGGGATAGTTATGGAGAAGGGGATGAATTTCTTGTATTACACGAACATACCCGGGTGGGATATCAAGTGAAAAGGCTTGACTTGTGTATTAAAAAATTGGCTGTTTGAAGGGTGGGAGGGTAGTTATGGGGAAGGGGATGAATTTACGGAATTCCGCGAACATACCCGAGTGGGGTATCAAATGAAAGGGTTTTATTTGTGTATTACAAAATAGGCTGTTTCAAGGGGGGGGCGGGTAGTTATGGGGAAGGGGATGAATTTATTGAATTACGCGAGCATACCCGAGTGGGATATCAAATGAAAGGGCTTGATTTGTGTATAAAAAATTGGCTGATTGAAGGGTGGAGGGGGGTAGTTATGAAGAAGGGGATGAATTTATTAAATAACGCGAGCATACCCGTGTGGGATGTCAAATGAAAGGGCTTGATTTGTGTATTAAAAATTTGCTGTTTGAAGTGGGGGGGGGGGGGGGGTAGTTATGGAGAAGGAGATGAATTGATCGTATTACACGAACATACCCGAGTGGGATATCTAGTGAAAAGGCTTGACTTGTGTATTAAAAAATTGGCTGTTTGAAGGGTGGGGAGGAGGGGTAGTTATGGGGAAGGGGATGAATTTATTGAATTACGCGAGCATACCCGAGTGGGATATTAAATGAAAGGGCTTGATTTGTGTATTAAAATTGTCTGCTTGAAGGGTGGGAGGGTAGTTATGGGGAAGGGGATGAATTTATTGAATTACGCGAGCATACCCGAGTGGGATATCAAATGAAAGGGTATTACTTGTGTATTAAAAATTGGCTGTTTAAAGGGTGGGGTGGGGGGTAGTTATGGGGAAGGGGTGAATTTGAATTGAATTCCGCGAACATATCCGAGTGGGGTATCAAATGAAAGGGTTTTATTTGTGTGTTACAAAATTGGCTGTTTGAAGGGTGGGGGGTGAAGGAGATGAATTTATTGAATTACGCAAACATACCCGAGTGGGATATCAAATGAAATGGTTTGACTTGTGTATTAAAAATTGGCTGTTTGAAGGGGGGGCGGGTAGTTATGGGGAAGGGGATGAATTTATTGAATTACGCGAGCATACCCGAGTGGGATATCAAATGAAAGGGCTTGATTTGTGTATTAAAAAATTGGCTGTTTGAAGGGTGGGGGGGGGGGGGTAGTTATGGAGAAGGTGATGAATTTATTGTATTACACGAACATACCCGAGTGGGATATCTAGTGAAAAGGCTTGACTTGTGTATTAAAAAATTGGCTGTTTGAAGGGTGGGGAGGAGGGGTAGTTATGGGGAAGGGGATGAATTTATTGAATTACGCGAGCATACCCGAGTGGGATATGAAATGAAAGGGCTTGATTTGTGTATTAAAATTGTCTGCTTCAAGGGTGGGACTGGGAGTTTAGTTATGGGGAAGGGGATGAATTTATTGAATTATGTGAACATACCCGAGTGGGATATCAAACGAAAGGGCTTGATTTGTGTATTAAAAAAAAGCTCTTTGAAGGGGGGGCGGTAGTTATGGAATTCCGCAAACATACCCGAGTGGGGTACCAAATTAAAGGGTTTGATTTGTGTACTACAAAATTGACTGTTTAAAGGGGGGTGGTTATGGGGAAGGGGATGATTTTACTGAATACCGCGAACATACTCAAATGGGGTATCAAATAAAAAGGTTTGATTTGTGTATTACAAAATTGGCCGTTTGAAGGGGTGATAGTTATTGGGAAGGGGATGAATTTACTGAATCTTGCGAACACACTGCGTACAAAAAGATATGAAATCCGAACAAAAACAGCTTCACTGTAAAAAAACCGCACCAAGTACACTTCAAATTATAGTTACAAAAATGATAATTAAATTTTTACAAAAAATTATGAAATCAAAAAAACCCAAGTACATCATCGTTTTAGATTAGAAAAAAAATTTTGCTGGAAAAAGTTAAAAAAATGGTGTACTTGGTGTGCATTATACTTTATAGTACGCGCTTTTTTCAAATAATCTTAAATTAATTAAAAATTTAAAAAATCCCCGACAGTTTTATTAACACTAAACATAGCTAAGAACACTCGAATAAGTCACCTTTCAGACAAAAAAAGACGAATACAAAATTGGTTCATCCGTTTGGAAGCTACAATATCACAGACAGACACACAGATACATAGATACACAGAAACACAGTTACACCGATACACAGACACGTCAAACTTATGACACTCTCTGTTTTCGTCGGGGGTTAAAAAGTTATAACAAATATTATTATCTTCCAATAAGTCAAATGATCGAAAATCTTAATTATGCACACCAAGTACACCATTTTTTTAACTTTTTCCAGCAAAATTTTTTTTCTAATCTAAAACGATGATGTACTTGGGTTTTTTTGATTTCATAATTTTTTGTAAAAATTTAATTATCATTTTTGTAACTATAATTTGAAGTGTACTTGGTGCGGTTTTTTTACAGTGAAGCTGTTTTTGTTCGGATAATATAATCTAGATAGAGCCTCTTGGCAGCTGGCAAATGCGTGTACGTGTAGGTATAGCGAGAATATTCACGGGTTCACTAGACTTATTAAGGTAAATAACTCTTACTTTATAAATAAACGTCTTCGAGCACTTGTTAAAATTTGTGTTACAATAGATAAAATAAAACGTGTATTTTTTTAAATTAAATTTTATTCTGACATAGTTAAAATTCCCAATCTATTTTGGGACTGTGCTTCCAGATTAGACAGTATTTTGATGATTCCGTAGTGAAAGTGGAAAGTTTTACCATGTCCGTCCGCAGTATAGCGCAGAGATGCCCTTAGTGTTAGAAATCTGTAATTTGGCAATGAATGTGGTAGAATAAAGTCACGAAATCGTTCATCGTCAGGCATCCTGAAAAAATATATTTTTTTTAAGATTTTTTGTCACATTATTTTAAAGATTGGACATGAATCCGTGGTGACCCGAATATTCCTGTCAAAAATTAGATTTTTATTATGTTTTTAAATGAATTAGATTTGTTTAGTACTTGTATATGAATATGCAGGTTAGTATACTTAATCTATTATAATTGATTGCATGAATTAACCCAAGTAAACTAGGTTTTTGTGTTTTAGCCTTAGTTAAGAGTATTTACATTTTTAGTATAAAATCAATATATTATATCGAGCCAGTCTTAATGTTTTTATTACGGTCAAAAAATGTAGAATTTACTTTGTCGTACTGAAACAATTACCCAATTACCTGTCACTCAACGGTCCAGTTCTTGTTCATATCATTAAAAGAGGACAATATTTTTTGCAAAGTGCTCTATCAATCGAAATGTTAAGGTTTAATATTGTCCTTGATTCCGCTTTCGTACGTCGACTGACCACTGGGTGGACACTTGTGAATATAATATGGAGCGGATACAACCGTCTTGGGTAGTAAATACATATCAGAAATTACTTAACATGGACCAATGTTTGAACAGGTTTGAGCTAAAGGCTCCGAATTTTCCAGACGCTGATTCAGACTTGGTACTTTTGCAGAAAGACTAGATGAGTGGTCCTATGTCCTTTGTCAGCTGACTTATTGAGTAAAAGAGTTGAACTTATATAGGTTTATTTCTTGCAAAATTACAAAGATTACAAAATAATTGTCAGAGGGATTTGTCCGCCAGTGGCTATTGAAGATTCCCGTGCCTGGAAGTGAATTGCTATTCACAATCAATTAAAGTCATGTTAATGTGTGACTAGTTACCTGTCACAGTGCAAATGCAGCTCTATACAAATATGTAACAATGACAGCAGTAAAATAATTAAAGTCAACTTTATGGTGGCATGCGGAATATATCAAGCTTTATATGGTAGTCTGCTTACAACAACACGCCTCGTTTTGTAGTCATTAAATCTACGCGTGAAACAAAAAGAATGCCACGTGGTTACACTCGTAGTTCCCCGAAGCAAAATGGCATTGTTATCATTAAATAAAAACATCGTCAAGTCCAGGACTGACATTTACAAGAATGCGAGCGTAGATGTATATTCGTACCTAAGTCTTCAAATATTAAGCTGTTAAAATTTCAGTGAATGCTTGGATCCACTATAATGGTGATCAAGACCGTTTAAAATAAAACACGGTGTAGAATTTATAGCATTTAATTTTCAAATTCAAAGAAACTCTTAGCTCGTGTGAGAATTATAATCCGATCCGAATAGTCTTAATACTAGGGAATTAAATAAGTTACATGATAGCTGACTGTTGCACTTTTGAACTAGGTCTGGATGTTGGGGCTAATTTCTTGGGGCTTAGTGGCCTACCAGCCGTGGCCATAGCCGGCGACAATCGGGGCATGGGCAGCCACAATGGGTGCGGGAGCCGCAACAATCGGCGCATGCGCAGCTACAGCTACAGCGGGAGAGGCAATCTGTAAATCATATTAATTTTTATTCTACAATCTGTGGTGTGAAATCGTAAACGGTTTAGCAATGGGTATGTGTCGGATTAGGGTCAAAAATTACTGAGCTATTCAAAGAGATGTATCCTACTTCGTTTTTTTTTTTTACACAAATAAGTTAATGCTTGACCACAATCCCACCTGATGGTAAGTGGAGATGTGGTCCAAGGTGGTGAGCACATTAACTTAGTAAAAGCCTATTCACTCTTCGTTATGTTATTTTATTTTTAATTCAGCTATAGTGAATGCTTAGGTAGGTGTGATTTAAATCTAAAAATAAATAGACAATATTAGACTTCGGTGACTATGGGCAATGACGTCAGTAACAAAAAACTTAACAAACAATTTCTTCGGTGGCCTTTTTCGCATATTACAGTATTCAATGAAAAACGAAAATGATTTGAGCTAAGACGTGGATATCTGACAAAGGATAGAGACATGTTGACCTTGTGCAGGTGTTACAACTAAGGTACGCTTACCCTGACGGTGTTAGCATAGGAGGTGGCGACGGGTACTGCGGCCTTGACGATGGGGGCACTGACGATGGGAGCACTGACTAGCCCGTGTCCCCATGGGGCTGCGGCAATACCACCATAAAGACCTGGTGCAGCAGCAGCCACGGCCAGGAAAGCGGCGAATACAACCTGCAATAACAAAGAAAATCGAGTGACCTACTCGTTGTAATAAATAATGATTATAAACACGGAAATGTAATTGGATTGTGAAAAAGTAACATTATAAACTGATATTTTTATGACCACTGTCAGATTGTTAAAATGGTTTTTAACCAATTGCGGTTGCGATACGCAAGTACAGGATTATTTTGTACTTATGATTTTTAGTTTAATGGAGGAACCAGTATTTAATATTTTATGGCTGCTTTATTGTTATACTAGAACCGACAAAACGACAGTAGTACACTACCACCTGTTATCTGTAACTAACTAATAATACTTCGAAACTGTCAGTTCTAGTAGCATTCGAACGAGCTTGAATCTAACTAAATTAATGCAACTATAACCTTCAATACCTACTTGGTGTTATTGATATCCATGGACGACGATGATCACTTACCATCAGGTAATTATCTGCTCATTTCTCGGTTTACATAAAAGACCTTTTTAAAGTCTAATGAAAACATATTTTGTATTTTGATTAACTACATAATTGACTGAAGCTACACCAATTGAAGCTATCGATAAAATTATTGGTTAGTGATGTGGTATTAAGAAAATGTTATTTTGAACATTTATTTTCGCAAAAACTTATCTAAATGTTAAATTCTAAATCACTTTCAAGAAATGACTTGCCAAATTCCACTCAGTAGCCTTTTTTACTCGTTTGGTCAAGCCAAGTCATGCTATACATTTTTTACCATCTAAATTGAACTTTACTAGTAGGGAAGGTAATTAAATAGTTTCTTTGCTAATAACAATGTCTAGTTGTCCTTAAAGGACATTGGTTATGAACGTTCTAGATTGAAATGATATCCGTTCTAACAAAACCGGTTTAGGTAGTCATGCCCGTTTCTTGCGTCTGTGCAACCTACAATCTGGATTATGAATTGTGTAAGCTGTCTTTGTATTTTGATGCTAAGGGAATATGACATGATTGCCCTCAATAATAAACACATTAAAATTAAATCCGTTCGTTATTCTTCTTCGTTATTCTCACTCAGAAAATACAAGACAAAACCAGTGATAAAACTAGCCGGCCTGATGGTAAGTGACTATCATCGCACATGGTCATCAGTGACACCAAGCCACCACGGATGAGTTGTCAGCCAAGAAAAAGAGAATAAACTAATAGAAATTCAAAAACAAAAAACTGCCTGCTGTCATAAACCTATCATGATATACCTTTTTGAAATTATTATCCTTCCGCCTTACCACGATTATACGAACCAATAGTATGCCGGCATGGGATTGGGGGTCAGTATTTTTTAAGCCTTCCCAACACAGCTAAACCTCATGTCATGATTATCATAATCATTATAAACAATTTTCTCTCTGCAGTGTTTACGTAAAGTTTCGTTTCAGGGTTCCACCATATTTATATCGTGATCATCTGATGATTGAATACTTCAAATATCGTCGAGAAAATTGTAAACATCAGATATTAATAATTATTATGGTTTCCTCACAGTTCCTTTTACCAAAGTATAATAAGATTCCGAATACCAGTCCTCCTTTGAAACCGATAATATATAAGTATAGATTGCTGCAATTATTATACAAACAAAATCACGTGTACAGAAATTATATGTATATAGCTTGTCGGTCTATAGGTAAAACAATATAGCAAATGATTTGCATAAATACAGTAATCTCATAATATGACATCTCATATCTATATAATAATATATTAACACAATAAATTGACTTTAGTTAAAAAATTGCAATTATTATAACGTGTACAAATATTTATTTTCATTTATCATAAAATTTTGTAAGGCAATTTACAAGATAAAGTTTAGTGACATTCAAAAGACATTATCACATGTGGGCCATGTGGCACATGTAGCCCGACCAATGAGGAGACGATCAGGATTCAGGTGCTATATTATACACTAGCTGGGCCTCGCAGTCTCACCTGCGTTAATTTGTGGAAAAAACTAACTAACTACTATTGATTGAAACTAACTAACTAACTACTAAGTATATGATGTTATATAAGCCTTTCTCGACAAATGGACTATCAAATACAAAAATAATTTTTCAATTCGAACCAGTAGTTCCTGAGATTAGCGCGTTCAACCAAACAAACTCTTCAGCTTTATTATATTAGAATTAGATTATAATTATGTAATGTCGTTAATTGTAAAGATGTAGATTTCTATTGATAGGAAATATTTTTAGTATTAGTGCGCTATTGAGGTGATAATAATGACAAACAAATTTTCATCATCGAACGACACGACTCAAGTACTAGGAAATCGCCCTCGCTTCGCTTCAGGAAAAATTGTAAAATAAAATATAGCCTATGTCACCCCGGGATAGTGTAGCTTCCTAACAGTGAAAGAATTTTTCAAATCGGTTTGGTAGTTTTGGAGCCTATTCAATGCAAACAAACAATCAAATCTTGAATCTTTATAATATTAGTATAGATAACATTTTATAGAATCCATGGAATGAATAGGAAAGTAAAATTAATTAAAATATTACTGAAATGAATATTTTTGAACAACGGCTGTCGGAGAATTGTATCAAAGTTGTCATAAATATTAAACTCTAAGAACACAAAACCAGCATAAACTACATAACTCCAGGAACATTGAACTATAAAAAAAACATGAGAGGTGTCAAGGGACACCTGGATGGAACGTATTTCCTTTCGATTTAAGTATTGTATTGTTGTACAGCGCCTGTTCAGACTTAAGATATTTAGTCTGATTAGTTGCGGATAGATGGCGTTAGTAAATTAATTCTGAATCACGCTATCAACTTATACTTGTAATATACGTAAGTTCAAGGAAACTATTAATTTTTTTGAATTCGCTCTGGATACTTAATTTCATTTACCTTATATAGTACAGCGCCATCTCTGTAAAACTTACTAAATCACTTCAAAAAAAGTGTCGTCATTCGTAAAATTAAAAAGTGTCGAAATTTTCCGTCTAGCCCCCTTTCACAACGCGCGATAAGGAACTTCGTTCCAATAAAAAGTGTACGAAAAATCGAGAATTATTTATAGGTTGAGCTCGAAATGCGCGAGTATTGTCTCTCTGATTCGTAGACACGAAAGTCATGGAATAAAAAACGCAGGTGATTTATTCCGGATGGTAACTGCTCCGGCCTCGATCGGTCGTTGTCGCCTGGTGAATGTCAAGTTAACAAAGATAATGAAAGTTGACCAATAATTACTCAATCACAGGTACGATCCCCTGCAAAGAAAAGTAACCCATCTGTTAAACAGTTTTAATAGACAGATGGGTTACTTTTCTCTGCAGGTGACGTACTCCTCTAGACTTTAATAAGTGCATCCCGTCATAAGAAATCAGTTAAAAAATAATTTATTCACGCAAAATTAAATGTCATGGTGTGTTTGTGCAAGCCATATTTTGCTTTTGATTCTGTACTAGGTAAACAGTTTAACATTGCCGAGATGGAGATAAAACTTTAAATATTTTTACGTTTATCTTACACATTTCTTATTTAGAGCAATTTTGGAGCAGTAGACGGCTAGAATTGCGGCTTTAGAACACGCGAACGCTAGTGTTAACATCAATAATCATCTTTATAATCTGGGGAAAATGCTAGAAATAATTTCGCCTTACCAATAGGTTTTTAAACCCAATAACGTAATTGGGCTTTTATGCAACAATGGCATAATACATTATACATTAACATAAAAATATTGTTATAGTTGACATAAATATAAAAATTAAAATAATAATTTGTTAATAATAATAATTTGTTTCATACAAAAGTTTTAACACTAGGGCCTACAAATCTTAACGTTATAGTTCCCTAATTTTTAAATAGAAGTATGCAAAGTAGTCCACATTTACAATCCGCTTATTTTAATCCTACTATCCTGCTTAACTATATTAATAATGTGAAAGTTCAAACGCAGCTTGAGTCTTCAGTCTCGAGTGGTTTGAAATCCGTCACTAACTTATATTGCTGGTCTCAAAGACTGTGAAACATCTCATTAATGGAACACTTAATTTTCACTGGTCTGAACATCCTTTAATGAAGACTATACACGATCAAGTGCACTTGTCAAGTTTGCAGTTTGACTTGTTAAATTTGCAGTTTGAATTGACACGGCATCATGCACACATGAGATAGCTATATGGCCAGAGCGCTATACTGTGGCCATACACGATCAAGTATAATGGATGCTGCACCAAGTCCGCTGCAAACTCGACAAGTACTTGATCGTGTATGGCCTCCTTTATACAACTTTACTTGAACATACTACACTCGCGAGCTTTAAACTGGAATCACCTAAACGGGGATTGTTCAAAACAATTATTAACAATTTTCATGCAATAAAATTATAGAAATGTGGAAAATTATAGAAATGTATATCATTTGAAAGGTAATTTTATTGGCTTTCATCCTCTTTTAATATCATAACCAAGTATGATATATTGAATGACACAATTAAGAGATGTAAATAGCAGTTGGAACGCTGGCTATAAATAGTCTCAGATAACGCATATTTCTGCGTCTTTCTGGAATTAGTTCCAAACTGCATCTTGGGCCTTTACGAAATTACTTCTCTGAAATCTTAATTTCCTTCTTGCATTGCAATATGACCCTTATTATGTACTTAATTTGTACTTTACTTAACTAGTTTAAATCAACAATCAAGATTGTGTGACGTTTGAGTCAATCAAATCAAATCAAGTCAATCGAATTCAAATTCATAATCGTGTAACTTGCTACCGTCAAGCGATAGTTATTGTAGTTGGTTTAATTTATCTACAATTAACTAATTGAATTTAATATCGCAGGCATAATTATCCTAAAATTATACAATAATATTTACTGTATTATAGTATTTATTTATTTATTTTGTTTTATTTATTTATTTTGTACACACAAAAACATCTACATTTTAAAATGAAAAAACTGTTACATCTACTTTTAAATCAAAGTTTTTTCCTGTAGGTAATAATAATTCAATGTCATCAATATGTTTTTTTTTCTATCGAATGTACATCTATATTTTGGTTCATTAATGATTGATTAAGATCATTAACCACAATTTATATTTTAAGTTTTATTAAATGTAATAAAGTTTCTTCTCGTGCATTACAAAATTATAATTATTGAAATCGCTACCTTTCTTGTGTGGAGAAAATTGGTTACCAAACACAATATAAATATGGTTCAAAATTCATTTTAATAGTTATATAATTATGATATAATAATCTTACCAGTTTGTACATTTTCAAGAGAGGAAGGGTTGACTTGTTGAAGTGAAGAAGGGAGATATGGGAACGAATGTGTTTAGGGACAGCTAAGTCGAGGCTTTTATAGTAGTTGGCACATAGCTCGCCAAATCCGTCTAACCCTACTCTAGCCTAGGCCTAGGTCATTCATGTTAACTTCTCTAGTTACTGTGTATGGATAGCAAAATAAATGTCGGTGAAAACCATATTTTTTTTATTTACCGAATAACTTTCAATTTAGCTCGTATACGGGTGAATTTCAACAAACTCGAATTTTGCCTAATTACAGTGGCGAATTTAAATTTGCTGTTTCTGATAAATTTTTTTGGCCTAAATAATAGATAAAGAGTAGTACTAATTAATCATATACTAGAGATCGAAAAAAAATGATTAGTTCATGAGATATTTCCATTTGAAATTATCAAATGCCACCGAAATTATTAAAGGACCACCGGAATTAAAATCCAAGCCACCGAAATTGATTAAATTTAAACTCGATGTTTTTAATACACTTTATTTGGCATAAATAATATGTAAATAGTAGTGATAATTAGTCATATAGTAGAGATTGAAAAAAAAAATTATTAGTTCCGGAGATATTATCAAATTACACTATCAAATGCCACCGAAATTAGGACCACTGGAATTAGAATTTGATCCACCGAAATTGATTTATGCCCATGAGAAGTCATAAACGCAGGATCATTTAATACTTTAAAGATATTATGTACATTTTGAAGAATAGGAGTCTAGATGAACGGACTCCTTTTAGCGGTAATTAGACAGGCCCATAGCACTTCTGAGCCACGTTTATAAGCTGTTTTCGAGGGTCCTCACAAATCGCATTGCATGCATGCTTGATGACTTCCAGCCTCCCGAACAAGCAGGATTCCGAAAAGGCTACAGCACCATAGACCATATACACACATTGCGGCAGATTATACAAAAGACCGAGGACTATAACTTGCCGTTATGTATAGCCTATGTGGACTATGAGAGGGCCTTTGATTCTATCGAGATCTGGGTGGTACTAGATTCTCTCCAGCGGTGGCGGATCGACTACCGGTATATCGAGGTGTTGAAGTGTTTGTACTCATCCGCCATCATGTCCGTCAGAGTACACGACACACCAACGAACCCCATCCAACTGCAGAGAAGTGTCAGACAAGGATGTCATATCCCCAAAACTGTTCACCGCTGTGTTGGAAGACGTGTTCAAGCTGATGGAGTGGAAACAACATGGCATTAACATCAATGGCGAATACATCACACACCTACGATATGCCGATGATATAGTCATCCTGGCGGGTTCCCTGGAAGAACTTGGAACAATGCTCGGGGGACTTGAACAGCGCCTCACAACGGGTGGGTCTTAAATCATGTCGAATGTCCATGTCACACCCGTATCAGTTGTTGTTGACGGCGTTGCTCTCGAAGTTCTAAACGAATACAATTACCTGGGAAAAGTGATCCAGATGGGTAAGTCCAACTTCGAGAAAAAAGTCACTTGTAGAATCCAACTCGGATGAGCTGCGTTAGGGAAACTCCGTCATATATTGTCGTCCAAAACACTACCTCAGTGCCTGAAGTTTAAGGTGTTCGAGCAGTTTGTGTTGCCGGTGATCACATACGAATCCAAGACGTGGTGCTTTACTATTGGCCTAATCCACAACCTCAGAGAAGTGCAGCGGGCTATGGAGAAGGCTATGCTTGGTATTTCTCTACATGATCGCATCAGAAATGAGGAGATCCGTAGACGAACAATGGTAACCGACATAGCTCGAAGAATTAGCCGGCTGAAGTGGCAATGGGCGGGCCACATAGTGCGAAGGACCGATAACCGTTGGGTAAGAAAGGTCCACGAATGGCGCCCACGTCTCAAAAAAAGGAGCATAGGATGATAGGACGCCCCCCGACCAGGTGGACTGACGACCTGAAGAAGACAGCGGGCATCCGCTGGATTCAGAAGGCTCAGGACTGGTCAGAGTGGTATAAGTTAGGGGAAGCCTATGTCCAACAGTGGACCTCCAAGGGCAGATGGATAGATGGAGACACGCTTGTATTTCTATGGCCTATACTTCCCTATACGCTTTGATTTGCCACCGGAGCCACCGAGATTGCGCCACCGGACTTAGAATCAGAGACAAAACTTGAATTTTAAAGAAAATTTTTAGTCACAGGTTAACTTTTATTTCACAGTTGTAGCTGAAAACCGTTAATGGAACCCTCCATAAAATTTCTAGATAATCTGCTTTGTACTTTTACTAATATACATGACATCGGAATTGGATGATTTTGTATTCCTGCGCCACCGCAGTTAGTACTTACGTGTTTGGCAGGAAAATTACGCAACCAGTCGGTCATCCTAACACGCAGTTTGCAAGAGCACAACTGAACGGTGCGGGGAGAGCCAGTAAGGTGTCTTCCAAATCGTGAAGTAACAAGTAATGAAGTATACAAAATGCGCCACCGGTATTGCTTTTTTTTGTAGGACATTTTTAAAAGATGTTTTAAGAGCTGTTGTTTAATCTTAAATTACTCCATAAATATATATTAGTTGTGTTATTTAATGTATTTCTAAAAAACATTCCCTTTCAATGAAATTTATTTACCAAAAAAAATTAAATTAATAAAATATGGAAATAAACGCAGTTTGGACAGTACACCGGAATTAGATTTTAGGTCTTAGATATTTTTTTATTAAGAATCTATGTATTAAATACCTCTGAATACTTCACTATCATGTAGATCACTACTTAAACTACCTATATAAAATTATGCATAATTGTAGTTTACCTCTACACATTAATTTTCAACCTCGCCGTCTCAAAAATGCACTTGGGAAATTCACCCACCTGAGGTTTTGTATGTCAACAGAAGACGAAGCAAAAGGACTTGAATAAAGTAAGTAAAGTAATAGGTACAGATGCTGACGACCACTTAAAATCTCTTTTCAATAATCGTAACGTAATGAGAGAAATGATGTAAAAATGTATTAATTAAGCTAGAGGAATCTAAAGGAAAATTTGAATTGCGAAACTAAACAATACTGAATACAGTCTAATTAAAAAAATAATTAGACACACGATTGACAATGCTTTTTCAAATCATGACAATTTAATGAGTATTAAAATAAACCACAGAAACCTTTTGATAATACTCGTAATACTAAGATAAAAAATCTATTAATTGAATGATAGACGCATGTCACAGTAATTAAAGGCATGATAAGAAATACGTCCTATAGGAATATTTGTAACTAAGCTGTAGACAATTTCTGAGTATTTCAAAAGCTGATTTACTCCTTTCAAAACAACTGCATTCCGGAGTGATCTGCGAGCTTACCTAAAGCTGTTGAACACTAGCAACAAGCGACAGGAGTTACATCATTGTCATTTGAACAAAATGTAGTGGGCGATGTTTGTGCTAACTTTTAATTATGCAGAAAGCATTGAAAATTTAAATACCTCCTTAAATAAATTCCATATATATTTAGTCATGGCCGATACACAAAAAAATACGATACATTTCATAAAAAAACTCCGGATTTCCGAAAATAAAAGTTTATACCAATATTGTTGCGGTATTTAAATATCTCCATTTACATCTTGTATGATATACCTAGTTAGTAAATATATAAATATACAGAAGTATATTTATAGTGTTTTGCTTATAATATTTTATTATAATTTTTATAATCCTTGCCTAGTAAAATAAAATGTAAAGGTAAATGTAAAGGTAAGGCTAATATTGATACTGATGGTCCACAGATAATAAATTTCAAAAAAATTTTTGTCTTCCATGGTCAAATTCGAAGTTTTTGTCCTCCGACAAGTCGAGCGTAAAATGTTAATAATAAATAAGTTAGGAAGTCATGATTACAACGTTCAATACTAAGAAGAAATATACTTAAAAAACAGCTTAAATAAGTAACCTGTATCAACAATGAATATTGTATCAAGTACCTGTGACAGGTTCCATTTTATAGAATATATTATGCACTTTATTTATATCAGGCGCCATTTCTTGGAAGAGTGTATTGTACCCGACAATGAAACGTATAGAATGGTTACATTGCTCTAACATACAAAATTATAACTCTACTAATCGATACCAGGCGAAACACGCCTAGTAGCGTAGTGGAACCACTACGCTTTTCTGATGAGAATGTCATATCAGTTTTTTAGTGTTAACGTTGACGTTCATGCTCCATCTTTACATATTATCTTCAAATTGTTGTGTGGGAAAAGTGGAAAATCAACTTTATCAATGCACCGAATGTGCCTATTGCATTGTCTTAGTAGTATCAAACCATCTTCGGAATATTGCCTTTCAAATTAAACCACTTTGAGGCATATCATTTTTTTTAAAGGACATCCGTAAAAACATTTATTGTGTTTTATATACTTTACAATATCATTTACGTGATACAGGAAGTTTATCGTATTATTTTTGGCTGACAACGCGTCTATGATTCCTTTGGCGTTAAAAAGTGTGATATTTTATTATGATTATAAATATTATAATTAAAAATTATTTTCGACATGAGGCGATGGCCACGATTTTATTACTGATTGTTTGTCTTATACGTTGATTATTAAAAATAAATATAAAATTAAAAAAATATTATTGTTCTTTTTTGGCAAACAGTACCTACTAAAGATACTTGGTTTGATAACTGTATCATAATTTTTATTCCTGACATACATACTGAACTGAGACTGAATGGGTTTGATGCTTTAACTTTTAATTTGAGTAACTGAGGTTACTCAAAACAAATGTACTTAAAAGTACCTAATACTTATTTATATAGCTGATAATTAGAAAAGATTCAAAATAAATTATTAATTGAAATTTAAGTATGAGCGTCACTTGGTGCACACTTCACAGAAATGTATTATGTAATAAAACCAGGTTTTTTATATTTAAGCAAAACTTTACTCGCAAATCTCGATATATTTTACTATATTTTCAAAAAAATGTTGCTATAGTTATGGAATCGAACGAATAATTTCTTCATCATAAATAAGCAGAAGGTATACATTGGTTAACCTTTATCAAGAAACATTAAAAACCATAACTAAATTTAAAAAAAAACATCCTAACGGTTTAGCCGTAATCACGCCTTACAAGTGGGAAAAAATAGGCGTAACATTATAGATTTTGCAAGTAAATATCAGAATTTTAATAAAATTTTTATAGTTTTTCTAGATACCAAGTTTTTAACAAAGTCGAAGAGGATCAAGGTACCTTGTTCCAACTATTCAATCAGCTACACAACTATTAGCCTACTTATATTTGATTTCTTCATGTGTACATGAAAACAGTAAAGTTTTATCGTAACATAGAATATTTGAAGCAATATGGGCTGTTATACAGGGAACTTAAAGACAGAGACAAATCTCCATTGTTCAGTAAATTAGTTAAAATTAGCTCTCAGCGAATTAAGTGCTCTGTTGTGAAAGGATTGACAATATTTGACTGTTTGGTTCATAGACCTCTCTCGTTGAGTTTATTCCATAAATAGCCAAATTGTGCCCGTTGGGATTTACTTAATCCGATCAGTAAGACAACAGCAATTTAATTTTTCTGAAGTTATATAAATAAATTCTCATTGTATTTAACCGCAATGTTAGCCACAAGTCAACTTTTCAATTCGCTAGTGACGCGAAACTAGGTACATAGTCGATTAAAAAAATATTGATACGCAATATATTATAAAATTAAACTAAATGAATCTTGAAAATAAATAAACAATCACATAAATAAAGAGAAAATCTCAACACAATACAAATGTGTAATCAGATTGACATTTGCATGTAAACACATAATATTCTGAGTGATTTCAACCCAAGTTCCAAATATTCCTATTGCATTTATTGCAAATTTTGTTATCATTGTAATAATATTATTTTACAAGCACGAAAGTACAATAACTGTGGAAATAGATTAATAATATTAAAATGTTTATCAACAAATAATGCTCCTATAATGAATAAAATGCATAAAAACGACAGACAAAAAGGAGTGAATGTTTTGTTATGGTTAAGCGAATATATTTCTCGGCGTAAAGGAGGACGAAGGACTACGTGTCAATGAATTTATAGTAGAAATAGAACGAAGTTATACAAGAACGAGACTCTTATAGGTTAATTATTTAGCGATATGAAATAACTTCACAGACAGATTTATCGACGTCACCTCTACATTGTTAAAGGACGCAATTCTAGTAGTATTATTAGGTATTAAATAATATTCATAGCCAAGAATATAACGTAAATATGATAATGGATTACCAGTATTGGTCATGCGATAATAAATATTATGGTATAAGTATCACTTTAGGCAAATACAACAATTACACTCAGGACTGAAATGGATGGCTCTTACCAGAAATTCAGTACTAAAAGTAGCTTCAATAGGTATGTAATTTTGATGGTGGCTCCATCTATCCTAAAGTCCAAACTAAAACAAACAGGGTACAGACCCTGATCTCTTCTACTGGAGATCTGTGGGCTCTGTGCCAAATATTGATAGAGTTACTTGCCTGGTTAGCTAGAAATAAGCATAACAAAGATAATAGCTACATATATAGTTTTAAATTAAAGTTAAAATGTTTTGCTTGCAGTGTCCATACTATATTTTCCAGGTGACGGTGTCGACTTACAGTCAGGTCAGAAAAGAAATGATACAACGGTTTTAGTTCGTAATTGGAAAATAGTTTTCAGAAAGCCAAAACAAAGAAACCAAGAGGAAACGATTGTCATACAATGCAATCCCAAATATCGAGTAAAGGAAAAAAAATCAGTAATGCTGGGGCCACACTAACGGGAAATGCCATTAATTATCGCGATGATGGACGTTTAACGTAGGTGTAGCCACGACTTATCGCGATAATTTGACAACGGCATTCACACTGCCATTCGACAGTAGGCGATAGCTCAAATGGCGGTACATCAAAGAGATTATCGCGAGAATGAATGCGTTGAAGCGGCCACACTACGTATGTCAGTGTGAATCGTGAGCGCGATTGGATCGCACGTATTTGTCATTTAATTACCTACTATGGCTGAGTGGAGTAACGACAGAGTAATTACATTTCTTGAGATCCTGCAAACAGAGCCATGTTTGTGGGATCCGAGACTTAAAAGTTTTATAAATATATTCATATAATAATAATTTACACTCATGAAATACAGATTCGCACCGTCAACGTCCATCTTGGTTGAAATTTATGAATTTTATGAAATTTATTTATGGAACATTATCGCCAATTTTATCGCCAAGAATGGGCATTCACGTTGACCGTTCAAGTGTAGCCACTCACTTTATCGCGGTAATAATTAACGCAATATTTATCGCGATGATAGGCATTAACGTTTCCTGTAGTGTGGCCCCAACATAACAGTGTGGCGACACAAACATTCTGAATTGACCGGTACGCTTCAGGTAAAAAAGATGTGTCACTTACATGATGCAAACAAACGCTGCATGGCGTCCATTGTGATGTCCTCCCTAGGGGGGTTGTGACATTCTCATTTACAGTAAAATATATGAATATAATGCTCATACGTGTCGCACAAAGTATAAAGTTTGTTGTCAACTGATAGGCGAACAAATAAGACCACTTGAATACAACCTTCAAATAAGCAAATTGTATCTTATGGGCTGCCTTTCCGAGGTTTATAATTATCTAATTGTATGTTAGTGCGTTTTACCACCTCGCCGCTTACCTTCTATTCAGGCTGTCAACTGTACGTGGTCAGTAACACCATTGACATATGCATCACTGACGCGTTGCCGGCCAAGAAAGAAGAGGGAATGGAGAAAGAACTCACTCTGAAGTTAAGGGGCTGCTGGATGACATAAGCAAGAGGGCGGCAGCTAGCTGGGATGCTCCACGTCACGTAATATTTTGCATGAGTTATTATTAGAACCATGAGCAATAATCGACATTGCGTGTATAAATAGAGCGTCATAATCTCCGATAGTATCTGTTGTGATATTAGTCTGTGGCACATTATCTAGTAAGCAGGGCAGGGCTCCTATGACACCAATCTGCGGTCAGCTGACTTGTTATCATTTTGTATGACTAATGTCGCTTTAGCAGCTGAGCAGGCTGTGCCTTACCTCGTTCACTTGTAATTCATTCTTAAGCCTTTATTGTAAGTTTCTCGATGGCGATTTTAATTAACACTAATAATTGACGCATCAAAACTTCTGTTATTTTAGTTATACTCGTACACTAATTCCTATTACGAGTACAATGTAGTATGTACAAAGACTATTAAACTATCCCTCAACTTCAAAATTGTTTTAGAACCCTATCTTAATTTGACTTATTTTCTTTAAAAATCAAAAACTAGTTGGTAACTTTTTGAGAAAGTTGCTATATGTCTCTACTATAAGAAACTACTGTGTATGTTGTTTGTTTGACGTCGTATGTGGGCAATTATTGTTTAATTAACTTGAATAAACCTTCCTCAGCAATCACATCACAGCATTTTTGAGTTTTTCGCATTCATACAGACAGACAGACGCGGCCGAGGGAGTTCATTTTATAATTTTTTATAAAAGGTACTTTTTACTCTTCTCTGTGCTCTTGTCAATGTGTATGCAAAAGGTGTGAAGGCATAACAAACAAACAAACTTTTGCATTTATAGTTAGTAAGGATTGACGCATTAAGCCACCTGCAATAATGCTCTAGATACCATAGGCTATTGCTAAAGCCCTATAGGATATAATTACATTTGTGATATTTGCGCAGACTAGGCAATAAATTCTATTATTAGTTACTTTGGGATAAACACGCGATAGTTCATGTTTCTCTATTTCGGTTGCTTTCAAAGTGGACATTTAATATTTGTAATACATATGAATTGAAAATTATTCGATATAATTAAATCTAGAGTAGGTATTTCGAAAGGTATGTTGTCAGGTTTTCGAGAAACGGGTTAGTTACATGTTATAATAATTAATACTTTTCTTTATAATGTTATAAGAATTATTTTGTAAGTTGAAATTCTACATAGGGTCGCCTTGTTAGGTAACACCTCAATAGGGGATGTACGTATACTAATAAATAATAATAAATAAATAACGCCACACATACACATAGCCCCACACTAGGATTCCCTGTGTCGTGCATATAACGCATCATTAAAATTTCTGCCTAGCTGGGAATTGAACCCAAGACCCATGGTATGGCGGTTCGTCAAGGTAACCATTGCGCCATTCGGGTCATATGCTACATTTATTTCAACTTCTAATAATTAGATCCAGAAGAAATTGAGCGTGATAGAGTAAGAGTGTTTTATAATATTCAGTAATTTTCTTATCGGATGTATGGAGTTATAAAAAATAATGAATAACATTAATTTATATAACCTTTATATTATATTTGCTAATTACAAAAATATTACAGGAGATTTGAGCAAGTCACTAGGCAATGATATACCAAATTCTTATAAGTAGTAAGGGGAGGAGAAGTATCTTGCGGAAACGTAGGGCGAAGCAACGTAGGGGGAAGCGACGTAGGGGGAAGTGGCAACAACGGGTGCGGGTGCGGCAGCAACAAGAGGCGCGGGGGCAACGACAGGAGCAGCAACAGCGTGGTTGATTGCATGAGCGGAGTAGGAGCTGGCGTACGGAGCCACTGCGTACGCTGCAGGAACCGCAGGTGCGACTAATGCTGCAGGCGCAGCAACTGGAAGTACTCCAGCATTTACTGCTACGGCGACAGTGAGGACTACCTGAAAGAATAACGCTAAATGTTATCATCATACCGTAATGACACGTTTAGTTATGCAATGTTCGTAGCTATATTTGTTTTATGCTTTATTTATGGTACGTGACCTGACTCTAGGGTATTCAAACCGAATGCTGCAGTGTATTTGATTTGATTTGACAGTCGATTGGAATTCATTTGTATTTTGTTAGGTTGTGATGAGATGTATTAGGTCAAATCTAAAGTCACTTACAATGAATTTGGCAATCATTTTGCTTGGGTTGGTGACTGCTCGCGTATTAACACAAGAGGATACGATGGACTGTGTCCTCACAAGGATTCCGACATGTTATATACCAAGTGACGATTCCATTGAGCAACAAGACGGGCAGCGAATACTAGTAACTAACTAATGCAGGACGATGCGGTTGCGAGCAATTTTTCACCCAGACTTCGGTGACGAACGATGCATTCTAATTTCGACCCTGTGCACACAAATTTCACTGCATGTTATATAACTGCCGAAAGCGAATATTCGTTGAATGAATTTGATTAATCGTTGAAGAAACTGATCGATATTCAATAAGTGTTGCCGATTGGTTATGACTAAAGTGTTTTTAGAAAAAGAAATATCCGTATAATTCTTGAAAAAAGAAAATATTTTTATTTATAAATACAATGAAATAGGTTAATTTACGGCTTCCAGTCGGCTTTTTTGTGTCCCCTTTAGCTGGCCATACACGATCAAGTGTACTTGTCAAGTTTGCAGTTTGAGTTGATGCGGCATCCAGTTTGCATGAGATAGCTATATGGCCAGATAGCCATACACTATCAAGTTTACAAGTTTATGATTTTGAGTTTGGCGGTGACTATTTTGAAAATGATTAATATTGAATATTTATTAAATTAAAAAGCTGTTATAATTTTTTACGGTATATTCCAGGATACAAAATTTTACTCTCCTCTTAAAGTTACTGTAATAGGGATGTTGACACTAATTATAAATTAATATAAATTTATGTCTAAAATATTAGTGGTAACATTTAAAGGCCTAAAATATGAATCTTTTATTGAAATCAATGACAATAAATTAAATATCATTAATTTAAAATGTTAAAAATTGTACTCACTGTCACGTGACCTCAAACGCCATTTTGAGAATATGACGTCATTGGAATAATTTTATATGGAAATTCAACAAACTTAGCAGACAGATAGTATTGAATATCGTTTAGTGACGTCACGTGACGTTTTTGGTGGGAAATTTGATAATGATTTTTATTTATCAATTTTTATTTTTAAATTGAAGATTATTATTTTTATAATATTTTTTTCGTGAATATTGAGGTTCTATCTATAAAATAAAATTGAATCCTTAAATTAGTCAACATCCCAATTATTGTTGTTTATGAATTTATTTAATCTCTTGGAAATACTAATTCGTCATAAAGTGTAATTTACCATTGGTCTACAAAAATCATGCCAAGTAGCATAGATTCTGTGGTGACAAAATATATAAGGAATTATGTTCCGTAATCTCGTCCTCATATTTTGTACTATGTAGTACGTGCTCTGTGCTACTTGCCGTCACAATGTTTAAAGATAAGCGCGTTCTTCATTCTCTGTGGTACGTCCCTAGCTCCATCTGTCCACCACTGGCAATGTCATTGTGCTTTTTTGTGCAAAACGTGCTGTCACGAAATTTTATTTTCATTTTATTTTCGAATTTTATAATCGTTTTTACAGTCCCTTTACAGTACTTTTTCAGTTATTATAGTGCGCCCAATTTGAATTAAATATGGGAAAATATGAAAAGAGAAAATGAAAAATAATTAAGTCAACGGAGAGTCTAGAGTTGGAAAAACGCATGAATAGGTCCCGTCTTAGAAACGGCGGTATGTTTTTGATAACTTCTATTAGCTTAATTAAACGCAGATTTTTGCCCCTGATGTTACTTCGACAAATTTTATTGCACACACTAGTCTCTATAGTTTTCACGAGAGGTTAACCATGAGAACGATGTTGTGTCTACCTATAACAAATAGGTAACTACCATGTTTCGGCTTTCACGAAGGGTTAGCTAATGGTGCCGCATTTTACGCCCCAAGATATTGTTACCACCTATAACAAATAGGTACCACGCAAATGCTTTCACGAGAGGTTAGCTAGTGGTCCCGCATGTAACGCGACAGGATATTGTAACCACCTATAAAAATAGGTACCACACCACGCACATGCTTTCACGTGAGGTCAGCTAGTGGTGCCGCGTGTTCCGCGATAAGATATTATGACCACCTATTACAAGTAGGTACCACGCACATGCTTTCACGAGAGGTTAGCTAGTGGTCCCGCATGTAACGCGACAGGATATTGTAACCACCTATAAAAATAGGTACCACACCACGCATATGTTTTCACGAGAGGTTAGCTAGTGGTACCGCGTGTTCCGCAATAAGATATTGTGACCACCTATTACAGGTAGGTACCACGCACATGCTTTCACGAGAGGTTAGCTAGTGGTCCCGCATGTTACGCGACAGGATATTGTGACCACCTATAAAATAGGTACCACACTACGCATATACTTTCACGAGAGGTTAGCTAGTGGTGCCGCATGTTACGTAGCGAGAAGGGATTCATGGAGCTTTTACGAAAGACGAGGATGGAACAGACTCTAGTCGCACAACCAGAAGCCGTTCGCCTCATGATCGGAGTCGATCAAGCCGATGCTCGAGAAATCATAGAAGCAGGCGCCGCTCCTTTCCTCCAATTCTAATATCCACAGCCGATCATCGACTCTGACTTCCAAAGCTGACAGAGATGCAGTCAGACAGAAAGAGAGAGGGGGGGGGGGGCAGACAACACCAGGTAAAGGATAGCTCTCTGCCAGCAGATGGCGAAGAGCTCCTAGGTCAGGATGGTAAGCAAACTACGTGTAATTGTATATACTTATATGAAAGTTGGTCAGCTATTCTCACTGATGTAGATCATCAATGCAGACCTACTTTTACCATGTTGAAGAAACAAGACCCCCTCTCGAACTGACGTCTTCTAGTACCACCCAAGTTAAATGGGGAAGTTGTGGCAGTGATGAATGACAGTGGTATCAAATGTGACAATAGAATCTGTGACCAGCAAGTAGTCCTATCTATAGCAATCTCTACGGTGTGGAGGCTTCAATGACATGATTCTGTCACCGAAAAATAAACAGCACATTGAGGTATTGAGTGATTCAATAAGGCTGTTATTTGACTTATTCCATGATCGGTTACACATAGGACCCATGTGACTCAGGTATCATCATCATCGACATCGGGGTCAAGAGCGACCATGATTCAGATACAATTCGGTGGTTTAAGATTATTTTATAACCAATGGTGTGAAAAGTGATATTACATCCAATCCAACCATTATTGGCAGTATAAGGGGTTATACAATGCTATTTAAACGCAAGACCACACGAAGTGTTTTGTCCACAGTACAATATTTTTTCTAAAATAGAAAATAGTTTGTTTGCTCTCGAATTAGGACAGCTATTGGAACTAGATTCTATACAATCATGATTTCTTGCTCAGGGACAATTTTTGTATAATCCTGAGTCAAATGGGACATGAAGGTTGATACTTACCTTAAGAAACTTAAAAAATTTGATGTCACCTTTATGATACTTTGTGTATTGCAGACTCCTATGATGATTGTGTGCAGAATGCATAGACTACTGGGGAATCTAAGGTTTATTATTAACTCACAAAAAAGTTCTTTAAAACTCAGTAAGGGTTGTCTTTATCTAGGATTTATGCTAGATTTTACTCCATGTTCCATATATAATATCATCTTCCCTAGAAGAGGGACCATGTTATCGAATTTGTTAACAACTACTAAACGCCCTTGCTTCGCTTCGGTAAACCTATTGGTAACCACATTTGAGTAAATAAATGTATGGGCGGTATTTTTTAAATCGACATGACCTTTTTATTATTTATGAACCAATTGCAGTAAAACAGGCACTGAGTGGTTATCCAAGCTTACTGCAATACAACAGTGAAAATTGCACCTAACTATAACGCGGTTCTTGAGATTAGTCGGAACAAACGCGCAGACAAGCAGACAAAAAGTACAGTTTTATTATAATATGTATATTAATGGATGATCTGAAATAAAAATAAATAATAATAGTAATAATAATAATCAAAACATAGTTGTTATACTTTGAAATTTGTCCAATTACTTGGTCTTCTTGTAATTGCTTGTAAATCCATAGAATATGGTATCTTCTATACGAAAACCCTGGAAAACTACAATACGGTAATTTTAAAAGATTATTATGGAAATTATAATCCAACAATAATATTATCAAAAGGGATTCAATCAGATCTGGATGAATAGTGGACATCACACATCCAAGTAATAACAGGAAAATTATACAATTTAATTTTAGTTTACAGATTTCCTCAGATGCTTCGCAAACAGACTGCGGACTTGTCTGTAATAATGTGAGGAGTCACGGACACTAGATAGAAGAAGAGAATCTTTTCAAATAAAATTAGGAACAGCTTTTAAATGTTTAAAAACTTTTGCATCTAAAGTAATTACTGCGAGGTTTTTGCTTTGGAAAGATAACACAATTGCTATAGCATACGTTAAGAAAATGAAAGCTACAAGGTTTCCACATATCAATAACTTAGCGAGAGAGCTATGGCAGTGGAATAAGAGAAGACACGTCATATGGGTGTATGCATTTTACATCAGCTCAAAAGAAAACTCCATCACAGATAGTGAATCCAGACGTTCAAAATCTGAAATCGAATGCCAACTGAGTGACATTGTTTATGAAAGTTGTAATACGCCTTAGATGACAAATCACACTGGATGGATCAATTGTAACAATTTATTTACAATATTTATCAATGCATAGTGATAATTCAATGGTGTATCTAATAAAGATAAATAAATAAATTAAATAAAAGTATACTAAGCAGATTCGATGAACTGATGATGATTCGATAAGGTGGTCCTCTTTGCTGATAGGAATAACACCAAATGTCGGGATTACAATTATAACATGGTTCTCAGACCCAGAAGCATATTCTATAGATACATTCATCTTGAGATGGAATGACATGTTCTTTTATGCATTTCCATTATTCACGCTTATAAGAAGAGTGCTGAAGCAAATTATAGGAGACAAGACAAAAGTTGTGGTTCCTATGTGGCTCTCACAGCCCTGGTATCCACTTTAGAACTCCATGGCTATATCTGAAAAAATAAGATTTAAACCTCAATATAACTAATTTATTCTTATCTCCTTCTACAGACTTGCACACGTTATACATATAAGAGCCTTACTCTGATTGCAGCCATATAGTCAGGAGAACATTTCTAAGAAAAGTAATCCCTGCTTTCTCAATGGATATAATGTTAGCCTCATTATCAGGAAACAATACGGGTCTGCTCTTGGTGCATGAATTTCACACTGCCAGAGCTACAATGTGGATCCTTTTGGAAGGTTGTTTCATATAGTTCAATGAATACCATCAGGTCAGCAATTTCCGTAATAAAATAAGGTCCTCAACTCGGCATAATACGATATGATATTACGAGTATATGGGATCCAAGTATAGTAGATTCTAGACTATTTCTAGACTCTTAGCTTAGAGGTACACTCCTTACTAACGCTGTTTTTTATCTGCATTAAGGATATTGCTGTTAATTCTGATTATATAATATCAAAATTTTCAAAATTAAATATGAAAACTTGTGATTCTTATCAAATACAACATAATTTAACTTTACAGTTTTTCAAAAAAAATACAGATATCTGCCCGGCTAACTATCCTACTATATTATTTACACTTACAAAAATATGTGAGGCAAAATTGTAAATCATTAATTCTTACTGTTAAGAGACAGCACCGACCAACCTCACTGCAACTATCAGCCGATAGATTAAACAAGTTCGGGTTAATAGTGGATTAGACACTTCCATATTTACAGGCCAGAGACATGCTTTACTTCAAAAGCCTCGTATGCCGGCATTATTGTGGACTATTGAGGTTATAAGGAAAGCAGCCGGTTAGTTCACCATTTCCTCCACATTTGCTTCATTTTATAAAAAAAACAATGATTAGTGGTCTCAATCAATTAACTCAAAATGTATGCTCATTGCATAAAGACACCTACACATTATGAGACTGACAATTTAACAATTATTATTATCATTTCTTTACGTTTTTTTTTTAACTGTGGTATATACGATACAATAAAAAGAGGATGTTTCTTTACTTAATATAAATATTATTTGTTAATTGTATGTGATTATCATCACGAAACTATTAATGAATGAATTATTATCAACCCAACTTTCCTCTTTGAACATCTACATAGTACAAAATATGAGGACGAGATTACGGAACATAATTAAATAGATCGGACTAACTTACCAAGTGACGTCCGATCCTCAATTATGTGAAGTAATCTCGTCCTCATCCTAGACCCAACCCTTCCCAGGTAATATTCTTAAAAGAATATACCTACATACTGCTGGTATCCTTTGAAGAATAATTTGTATTTCGCAAGTAACGTTCATAATGATCTGTATTGCCTACTCTAACCCCTTCTCTGAAAGTTGTGTTGTAGAGCTTTGAAACAATGACATTGCCAGTGGTGGACAGATGGAGCTAGGGACGTACCACAGAGAATGAAGAACGCGCTTATCTTTAAACATTGTGACGGCAAGTAGCACAGAGCACGTACTACATAGTACAAAATATGAGGACGAGATTACTTCACATAATTGAGGATCGGACGTCACTTGGTAAGTTAGTCCGATCTATTTAATTATTGTCGTGCGCGGGTTTCTTTAATTATAATGATAATACTAGGCTTTTGTCCGCGGTTTCGCCCGCGGTAGAGATCAATTTTCGAACCCTGAACTTTTCCGGGATGTTAATGGTAATCCTCTATTTATACGAGTAGTTGAGGCGTGATTGAGGAACAAACATTCAGACTCCCAAACATCCAAATATCTTCACAAACTTTCACATTTGAATAATTTATAGGATTCATTTAATTTCTTCTTTAAATATAAAGAAGATAAAGTACCTTCTGTGGTTATGTCTTTAGAACCACAAGTAAATCATAAAACAAAATACGGCCAATCTCACTATTTTAAAAAATTCTAAATACAGTAGCTATTTATTGCCTATGTAATAATACTAGTATATTCTTTCTTATATTAAACGACACAATTGACAATCAATCGATACTTGGCAATCAATTTTAGTTATAGCATAATGTGATCGAAATAGCTATTTACAAGTACATTTCAGTCTATCAATGTATTATAATTGGAGTGTACGAGTATACGAGTATAATAAGTAGATAATAAAATTAAAACGGATTGTTCAATGCACAGACATATTTAATAGTGTTCAATGTGTTCGAAACATGTAAATCACCTTATATCTTTTTAGTTTGAAGAAAAGAGAAAAAGAGAACGTTATTTTTGAATTGAGTTAAGGATTGAGGAAAATATACATATTGTACACAATGTAGGAGGCTGCATGCTATGAAGGTACCTCTATGATAACAAGCGGGTTTTTGACGAAAGCTTCTGTCCATAAAAGTATATTCTAATAATAAAATACATTATCAGTTAATATTTCACATAAATGTATGAACATTGATTACTTAAAAAATAAAATTGATTTAATTTTAATTGTACATTAATTTTATTCAGTATTTATATGTTCAGTCTCTTTGCCAATTGATTGGCATCGTTTCAAAGGCGCCCGGTGCATATTAGCGCCCCAATTTGCATAGATTAGATTCGATTAGTACGTAAACACGAATAACGGAATGATAAGATCGCAGCACTGCCACGAACTGCCAATGAGATGTTACGCTTAAGTTTCATTGTTGAAACAAAAGAATGCACTGGAGGATATTGTAAGTAAAAGTGCAAATTAATATGTTCTCAAATGAACTAGTATTTTTATTTGGATCTATCAATAATATACTCGTAAGATCAGTAAAGTTTAAAATTAGCATCATTTCATAGGCCGTACCTACCGTATATTAGAGTAGTCTCTCACAAAATGTTTGAGAAAAAATTAATTCAAAGTCAAAGGGTCCAAATTCAATGCTTATTCGTTTTATTCAATTTCTTACATTTGGAGTACCATGTACCAACTTATGGAAAAAAGAGAAATAATTAATAATATGACTGGGTACTTTACAGATAATGAGTACACAATCTCCTTAAAGTACTACCTACAGTGAACATTCATTCGTATTGATTCACCACTATGATAATTACATGATTACAAACTAATTAATATCTATCAACTTATAAAATTCGTGTTAATAATAACATGATCACAAAATAAACTTATTTCGAAGTTATTTTATTTAAACTAAGTGTGTGCTCGAATTCATGTCTCACGAGACCTACTCTGGATTAAACTGAGGTCAGAATTAGCATGGATATAGGATATCCTTTTGCAATTGCACACTGCACATTAGCAAAAAAATTTCACAACAAAGAAGTTTCCCAACATGCTCCATTTCTCCGCACGCGCCTCGACGAATCCCAAATGACCGTCCGCAATTTGTCAAATGTTTATTTTGTCGTACGTAATCTGAATCACAATAAACGAAGTATAAAAGGCTTTACTTTTTCACTCTTTGGCACACATCACATCCTCTTTTCAATAGGAAAGGTCCACTATACAATCAAAATGTTCTCTTTCAAATCTGTATGTATTACACTAGCTTAGCATTAGTTCATTAAATTTGTTTTCGTTATGTTTAAAGTTATTAATAAAAATATATTAATTACAGATCGTACTCATCGCTGCAGCAGTCATCATCGGCGCCGAGGCCAGCGCAGTTCCAGCACCATTGGTAGCACCGGCTCAAGTCGGATACGCTCATGCAGTGCCCCAAAACATTCCACCATACGCAGCTCAGATAAACGTACAGACTAGAGCACTGAGCCCTCTTGTTGCTGCGCCTGTTGCCGCACCTCTTTCTGCACCAGTTGCTGCTCCTCTCGCCGCTGCACACTTTGCAGGGCCAGTAGCATCACCTCTGATAGCCCCTGGCCCTTATGCCGCTCCATACGCCGCTCCTTACGCCCCCTCTTACGCTGCATCTTATGCCGCAGCCCCTTACTTCGGGGCTCCAGTACCTTACGCCGCGGCTCCTTACTCTTTACCTGCCTCTGGATACGCAGCGCCCTTCCCCTACGGTGCCTCTCCCTTAGTTAGATCACCGTTTGGCTTCGCACCAGCGTTTGTACGTTAGATTTGAAGAAAACTCATAGACCTTCCTGTATAAAAGACTTGTTAGTTGTTAGTGTATTTTGTAAATGTTTATTTGAAATATAATGTGTTAAAAAAATCATGTGTTAAATTTTTGTACTGATCATTATTTTTCTACTAAATATCAATCATCGCTTTAATAGTGAATCGCTTATTAGTATAATTTTTTACACGTAATACTTAGTAGCTATGCCTATGATGGCATCAAAGTAGGCTTAAGTTTTAAGAGAACTCTGAAAATATAATGTTATATCATTGTACCCATGGTTTCATATAATCATAGTAGTTACATATAACTTATATTCTTTACTTTAACGGTTTTAAAAATATTTTGGAAAATATGCAGTTACAATTTTACCAAATTTTATGCAACAATTAAATTTCTATCACACCTGCTCAGTGCAGATAAGCAATGATTAAATAAAGCTACACACTTACCACAGACACACTATTTAGCATAAAGCAATACTCATTGGCAATTTGAACTATCTATACTAATAATAAAGAGGAATGATTTGATTGTTTGCATTGAATAGGCTCCGAAACTACGGAACCGATTTGAAAAATTCTTACACTGTTGGAAAGCTACACTATCTCCGAGTAACATAGGCTATATTATATTTTCAAAAAAATTAGGGATCCTTAATAAAACTCCAATAATGTAACCCAAGGTGTAAAAAATAAAGAAAACCGAAGCAAAGCGAGGGCGGTTACTCGTTTAAGATAATCTGCTTGATCTAAGGCTAGGCCTTAGAAACTAAGTCGCAGATTTCAAATGAACTTAAAATATAATATGTATCTACGTATCGTTGGATAAAAATGTTGACTTTTGACTCATGAAACCTCAAGGAAACGCGACATACTCAAATGAAGCGAACTTTTCTTCAACCCTCAGTGGGGCAGTCCGTGAGGATTGTTTTAATTGTTTTGTCAGTTATAACATATTTTAAAAAACCTGACACGTGTATATTTGTCCCACGTTGCTCCTGGATGAATGGATCGATTTTGATGCGGTGTTTGTTTGAAATGGTTGTTAGCTATAATTGGTAAAATAAAACTGTTGAAGTTTTTTTATGAAATTAAGAATTATTATTATTAATGCTTAAGAATACCAGCATCATAATTGCAACGCTATATTCTCTCACTGTTGTGCTCGGTTCTCCTCACACAGGTCATACTCGCCTACGCTGGTTGATGTGGATTGGCAACTCAAGCACCCACCTGCATTCGGGAGACCAAGTTACAACCATTAGCTATGATAGCTTATATAACAATACTATAAATAAATAAAATTTGCTAATGCCACATTAAAAAAATAAAAGTACGAGTAAATTTTTAAAATTAGTACTAGGTATTAGTAATAGGTATTAACTGTTGATATTGATACAGTTAATACCTATTTATATTTAAGCTAGTGCATAATAAAATAACGATATAACATGTTTAACGAGGTAACATGGTTACAAATTTTTCATGAATGCGTAAATACCCAAGCATTAGGAAATACGAATAAACGAACTTTTGTCTGTTGCCCTCAAACAATTTAGGTGTATTAATAAAAATTTTATATCAAGTTTGTATTTTTTATTAAAACGAGTAAAAAAGACAGTGTTACATAAATCCTAAAATAATGACTAAATTATTACACAATATTCCTCCCTAAATTTAAAAACAGGCTAATAAATGTGCTAGTTTCATTTCCACGCTACTTGTTTGAAATGTTCGACGGGCGCAGGGATAAACCTATTATATAAATGTAAATGGCTTGGTGCTTGCACCACTCTGGGGAAAGCAGCTGGTGCAGGAGCAAAAACTGGAGCAGCTGGAGCAAAGGCAGGGGCTGGAGCTGGGTAAACAGGGGTTTGAGCAACCGGCCTTACAATAGGGGAAAAAGGTACCGTTTGTAACGCAGGTACAAAGGGCGCTATCCTAGGAAGAATGGGATATGTTGGCGCTAGTTTAGGTAGAACTGGAAACGAAGGTGCAAATGCGGGTAACGCAGGTGCATACGCTGGTGCTGGGAATACTGGTGACGATAAAGGAGCTGGGAACAAAGGTGCAGGAGCTGGGGCGGGTAAGGCATGAGCAAATGCTGGTGGGGGTAAGGCAGGAGCGGGGGCAGGAAAAACTGGAGCAGGATAAGCCGGTGCTGCTAACGGCGCTGGTAACAATGGCGCTGGCGCAGGAGCAAGTACTGGGGCGGCCGGCGCTACTGCATGAATTGATCGCACGGTGTTCGGAAAATTGAAGAACGGTGCATATCGGACAACCGGATATGATTTGACTGCTGCGAAGTGGCCGAACCCGCTAGCTTCAGTGCTAGCTATGAGGACAACTGTTGAAATTACCTGTAAATAAAAAATTGGATTAATAAAATTTCATTTAATCTTGCATGGCTAAAAGCTTGGTTAACCAGTATGCATACACTGATGCACTAACTTGTAAATATTCAACTTACTAATTGTAATAGTGCCATGTTTTTAGATGTCACACAACTTGATTGATCAAGTGTGTAGGGTGGAATATATCAATGTATTTGATACAAGTCGTTATATAGTTCACACTGTTGCAAGCATTACGTCTATATTGGTCGACAGTAGTTTCACTTTCCTTTGACAGGACATGCGCATTCTCAATAAGGTGTCAACACGAACTTCTTCGATTACCGATTCGGTCACACACTTGACCGTCAATGGATAGCTTAGGTAACTTAAAGAGGTTTATAGGTGATTAGGGACTCATTTGTAAACATTTAATTATATAACGTACTTATAAAGGCCTTATAATATTACGTTAATTATAAAGGCGTGAAAGATGGTAAATTTTGTTATTTGTGTATTTTATCATTTTTAAAAGATATTTTGTATCTATATGTTTTTAGAATGCTTTATTCAAAATATATTGTCGTTTGCACTTTTATTTTAACTGCCAACATTGCTGCGAACATATTTTACGTGCTTTGATGTACAATATAATATTACGATTTTAAACTTAATTTATAAAACCAAACATTATAGATATACAAATTTCAGAGGTGTGTAGTATTATTAGTTACGTAGTTATTAGTTGTGTATAGTTTAACTTTACATCTATAGTTGAAAAGGTTACGTTGTTCCAGAAATTAAACTAAAATGAACTGAAATTTCCATTCAAGCCTTATTTATTGGGTAACAAGATTTTGGTGTTGGGTCTAAGGATTTGTGACCAATGTGTCCTCAAACCTTTCTTCTGTGGTTCCAAGTATATCTATTTAGATTTATTTGAATTCAATTAGGTAAATTTTGAGAAAATCAAAGGTAGGTATAGCATTCCTATTTCATTCCATTATTCTTACAAAATTATGCATTTTATATCGTATTTACTTTCTATATACATACGGCCTTATTTGGATGGATATATAAAATGTTGTTAAAAGTGTTTGTTACATTAGGTATACCAAAGACATAAGTTTGTTCCTTCCTTCCTAATGATAAAATTGCAAAGACATAGTAGGTAAATGAGTAGGATATTATGTTCACATCCTATAGAATAAATAAATTCTTGAAATGACCTACTTTAAAATACACAATTAGGGCTGATAGAACATTTTGTGTTAAATCCAAAATTAATATTATAACTGAGTTTCGACAAAGAAATTTATTTATAGCCTGAGCTGAACATTGTTATAATACTTAAATTATTTTGGTAGCAAAATTCGCCACACGAAACCTACTGATACTATTATTTAATACCTTAGAGTGTAAACACAGACGTAGTAATCCTTTTTAGGTATTTTCTTCTTAGAATATCTAGTGCGTGGGATTTACTTGATAGTGAGGTCACGATATTTAAGGTGATTCTATATTTGTTACAAAATTTTCAGACGTATAGAAAATAGAAAATAAATACTAATTTCAAAAATAGGATAAGAAGATAGTTTCAATAAATGCTTTAAACTGTTATTCTGTACTTAAACACAAGAACACACTTTAATTTTGGATTAAATAGGTAATGTATGATACTGATCCAATGTAGTGTGTGATAATTTTTTATTGCTTGATAGCCTTTGTGTTGACATTTTTATAAATTTTAACAACTTTGTTTGATGTTCGGTGTTTAACTAAGATGGATTTGTCGTAATAAATTAAGTGTTAAGTAAAAAAAAACAAGAACTTTTAGCTACTCCTAACCGCCTTAAAACAGGTAGAGGTTCTTTTTTCTTGTGTGTGCAGCTGTATGTATGTACAATTGTACAGGTTTCGTCTTTACATGTTGCCTGTTGGCAGCTGGCTAGATTTCTTCGACCAGACGAACGATCACTGTTTAGTCAACGCCAGTCAAAACCACCAGTGTTGGAAACATTCAACTCTCAGACCCAGCTCATATCTCTCTACTCAAAAGCGAAGTAGAGGCTGGCTCGCCCGTCTGCCATTCGATGACCAACTATCACTCGTCATCCTGAACGAAATGTGCGATACTCTGAAGTTCATGTTCAAAAGGCGCCAGGTCCCGATGGTATCACCAATAAAGTTATCCAATGCCTTCCACCATTCCTGCTAGGTTCTCTCTATTTTCAATGCTCTGTTATGCAATTGTATCGCCTCAGACGCATGGAAAGAAGCAGAGGTGATAGACCTTCCAGTAAACCCTACAAACCGCGACCACCCGTCTGGCTCGCTCACATTCCCTATTTCTCGAAAAGGGTGAGCTAGTCCTCTCTTTCACAAAAATTGGCTTCTCGGCTGGACCTTTCCAAACTCTATCCTCTATCAGCATGAGACCGCTAGGGCTAACAGCAACTGGCCATTCGAAAAAAATTGTAGATACGTTAATTTTGGTACCATAATATTAAGGCACACATCGCTGCTTAAATTCAAAAGTACCACAAATCAGAAAATTGCAAAAATGTTTTTATTCAAAAAATACAACCGAAAGCCTTCATATTTTTATATTTAAAAAAGACACCCATTGATTTCGTATTTTAAGTTACAAAAAAAACGCAACTGTTACTTTTGAATTTTCGTTTTGAACGCGCGAAATATGATCTAAACTACCATATTTTTAGTTGTGCGTCGACAATCAGATTGAAAGCACGTTTCTTTTGTGCAAAAGTGCCATATCTCGAAATTTAATCTATTTTACTCATTTATTTTATATAGAAGACGACCATATTTCGGAATACTTCAGTTTTTTAAAAAAGGATTCACGTAAGTAAGACACTATTTTTAAATCAAAAGAACCATATTTCTAAACGGGTTGTTTTGCACAGAAAATATACCTAAATTAACTTAATTTTTTTTGATCAAAATAAATTATTGAGGTAATGTGTTCCTTTTGCATTTAAATTATTTATTATGAAGTACGGTATTTCAAAATAGTTTATTTTGAATATAAAAAAAACTACTTTTTATTATTATCATTTAAAAATTAAAAGGGCCTTTTTCTGAAATACACTAGTTTTGCTTTTATTTAAACGGAGTTGTTGGTCATGTTTTGAGATACATGTAGCATTTTTTGTGCAAAGCATGGTAATAATTGTAATTATAAAATTGTAGGTATGTTTTACGTATTATACGTAGTGTTTTACGTATTATATATAAAATACAACTTTTATTTAAAAACAATAACATTTATAACTCATTACAATAAAGTTGTATGTTATTTTAGGTATGTAAGTTGTATGTGTTTTTACGTATTATATGTAGAAACATAACTACAATTTCATAATTACTATTATTCCGTAGTTCAATAAATTAAGTTTAATATTTTTTTTGTTTACTAGGTATTCTATTTATGAAATTTTGTCATTTTAAAAACGCCAGCCTCCTTTTGAACTATCATGGCAGCATAATTTCAATAGTAGCCGGCGGCTTAGGCGGGCGGGTGGTTTATTTTTTGGTATTTACTCGTATAGGCCATTATATTATTATTTATTGTTTTGTTACAGAATGAGTAGAAAAGTATACAGAATACTAATCATGGTACGAGATAACAGTGGAAGTAATGGTGAAAATGTTCAAGACTTGGAAAAGCATCCGCAAACTGACTATTCAATGTTAGAAGAACCAGATGTGCCTCAGAATGAGTCTTTCGATAGTAATTCAATTCCTGACAGTCAGCACTGCCTCGATTTCTCTCTACTTGATGATGCATGTTTAAAATCAATCGTAGTTGTTCCAGAAAGCGATTATGACAGAGACGCTTCTGAGTCTACCAGTTCGACCAGCTCTAATTCAGATTTTTCTTCGGACAATTCAAATTCCAATGGAGACTTCATTAAAAATGTTTATATTAAAAAAATGATATTTTTTATGATTTCAAGTGTTCCTAATTGCATTTAATAAACTATTTTATCTATAAAGTAACATTTTAATAGTTATTGTTGATTTAAAAGTTAAGAGTAGTTACGTATATAATGATAAAAAAAGATTGCTAAGAAAGTTTTGAATGTTTTCTTCATGTTTATAAAGTCTTTGTTTTATTTTGAGTTTTTAAAACTTACGTTAGTTTTGATATTTAGCTTGGCTAATTTTATTATTTTACTTTTATGTTTTCATTCACCCCATCCAATTGCAGAGAGGTGTCAGGCAAGGGGACGTTATATCCCCTAAACTGTTCACCGCTGCATTGGAAGATGTGTTCAAGCTGATGGAGTGGAAACGACGTGGCATTAACATCAATGGCAAATACATCACACACCTGCGATATGCCGATGATATAGTCATCCTGGCGGGTTCCTTAGAAGAACTTGATACAATGCTCGGGGACTTGAACAGCGCCTCACAACGGGTGGGTCTTAAGATGAACATGGACAAGACGAAAATCATGTCGAATGTCCATGTCACACCCGTACCGGTTGTTGACGGCGCTGCTTTCGAAGTTGTAGACAAATACAATTACCTGGGACAAGTGATCCAGATGGGTAAGTCCAACTTCGAGAAAGAAGTCACTCGTAGAATCCAACTTGGATGGGCTGCGTTCGGGAAACTGCGTCATATCTTGTCGTCCAAAACACTACCTCAGTGCCTGAAGTCGAAGGTGTTCGAGCAGTGTGTGTTGCCAGTGATGACATACGGATCCGAGACGTGGTGCTTCACTGTTGGCCTAATCCACAAGCTCAGGGTAGCACAGCGGGCTATGGAGAGGGCCATGCTCGGTATTTCTCTTCGTGATCGTATCAGAAACGAGGAGATCCGTAGACGAACAAGGGTGACCGACATAGCTCAAAGAATTAGCCGGCTGAAGTGGCAATGGGCTGGCCACATAGTGCGAAGGACCGATAACCGTTGGGGAAGAAAGGTCCTCGAATGGCGCCCGCGTCTCGGAAAGCGAAGTACAGGACGCCCCCCGACAAGATGGACCGACGACCTGACGAAGACAGCGGGCATCCTCTGGATTCAAAAGGCTCAGGACCGGTCAGAGTGGCGCAAGTTAGGGGAGGCCTATGTCCAGCAGTGGACCTCCAAGGGCTGATGGATGGATGGATGATGTTTTCATTGTTTGAATAGAACTTAAAAAATAATTGATGTTTATTTTACAACAGTTTCGAAGATTTTTATTTGTTATTTTGAGGGAAACTTTGATTTGTTTTATGTTTTAGAAAGCATTTTAGTTATTTTATTAAATTACATGGCGATTTTTATTGTGTTCCTAAAAAGTTTTATGGTCAGACATGATTAATACAATAATTTTTTTGACTTATGGTTGTTTTATTCCATATTTAGAATATTTCAAAAATATGTTTTATATTCAAAAGTAACTTATTTGCTTATATCTCCTCTAGCTTTCAGTTTATTATAACACTACTTATAACATGTAATGCTGTTTAAAAATATGCTTGTAATGATGTATAATATGCATATATTTGATACAAAATAAGAAAGCATTAGACAAAAAATAGTTTTGTTTTTCTTTGTTTAGCTCTCCTGTAAAAAAGAGTAATTTTGATTTGTGGTAGTTTTGAATTTAAGCAGCGACATTCCGATTAAATTTATTTATTTATTTATTTAAACTTTATTGCATTCATACACTGAATTACAATGGGCGGACTTAATGCCAAGTGGCATTTTCTACCAGTCAACCCTGGTGATGATGAAAAATTGTGGTAGGTGCAACAAATCAAATTTAAACACGTTGCTAAGAATAAGCACTGTGCAGAGATCTTACACATTACACGCTACACATATTTCTTAAATGCTAGTGTCATTTGAACCCACGCCGACGCAAAAATACCCTTCGTATTATGAGTTTGACGTGTGTCTCTCTATGTGTAAGTGTATCAGTGTGTCAATGTGTTTGTCTATCTGTGGCATCGTTGCTTCCTTTTTAATTTTGATGCGGTTTTTTTAATCGAAAATGTTGTCTGTCGACATGATTTTTAGCTATATTTGGTGAAAATATTTTTTAAATTTATAGTTATAATGTTAAAAGCACTCAATAACAACTTTAGCATCGTTAAAATTCAATAAAAAACCAATGCAATTCAACAATTGTTTATTTATTTACATATTGTATATTTGTAAATTGTGCTATCAGTCTTGTTTTATTTAAGGGCAACGATAGGAGCGGATGGGGCAAAGTAAGGCGACGCAAAGTAGGGAGAAGCGTAACGGGCGAAGGCTGGCGCAGCAACATAAGGTGAGGCAGGTGCTACTAATGGGGCAGGGGCAGCTGCATAAGCAGCAGGGGCTACTAAGGGAGCAGGGGCAGCTACGTAAGGAGCCGCGGGGGCTACGAACGGTGCGGCGGGTGCTACGATCTTCGCAGCGGGGGCGTAGTATGGAGCTGGAGCGGCAATCAGGGGAGCTGAAGCTACTAGTCCGTTGTAGTTTCTTGAAACATATTGGGAGCTTGTAGCTGTGACGAATGGTGCAGGTGCGGCAACGAGAGGCGCTGGCGCCGCTACTAGAGCTGCAGGGGCAACGCTAGGCTTAGCTGTGGCTAGGGCGATGCTAGCGAGGAATACAACCTGAAAAAATATATCAATTCATTATTTGAACATAACAAGTGAGTTTAAAATTTGCAGATTACATTTATATACCTAGAAGTTTTGAGAAACTTTTATTTGAGATTAACCAACCTTAGCAAACATTTTGTTTGTTTGAGATGTTCCGTTGAACAGAGGATCTGGGGGTGATGTGTACGTTTTGGATACATTAGGTACCTTTTATACAATGGCAAGATTCACCTTGTCTGGAGTTTCGTCACTAGTATTGCACGCACTCGTTGTGCTGGACACGCAATGAGGACGCGTATCATTGCTATTGCAACAACAAAGCTGAACTGACTGATAACACGTTTAAACCAGTTCACAGTTTGAATGTCAGCTAAGCCATGGAAATTGAGTTACAAATCATATCACTGACTAGGAAATCGCCCTCGCTTTGCTTCGGGAAAAATAGTAAAAAATATATAATATAGCCTATGTCACCCGGGGATCGTGTAGCTTCCTAACAGTGAAAGAATTTTTCAAATCGGTTCGATAGTTTCGGAGCCTATTCAATGCAAACAATCAAATCTTTCCTCTTTATAATATTAGTATAGATGATAGCATAAATATTTTGGTAATATTGAAACCACAGGTATAATAATGTTATACTCGTAAATTAATTATTATTTTGTTCAATACATTAAATATTCTACGTTTAAAGTGAATAAAATTATAAATTCATTTTAAAGTTCATAATTTGTGAATTTTTGGGTGAATAATAACAAATTATAGCAGGAAGTGACACAGGCTTTTATATGAAAGCGGTGCTCAAGGACCATCAACTAAGAAAAATTACGAACGGATCATGAAAATCCATAAAAATAACTTTCAACGACGTTTCTAGTAAAAAAATTAAAATAGAGGGGGAGTTGCCAAGTAATGCTGATAACTCTCGGAAGGAAAACGTGCTCCTTTGTTACTTTGAAGCTGATTCAGTTAAAATAATGTGTATAATATGTTACGTTCCTTCATCTTTATTTACATAAAGGCTTTCATGTAACACGGGCAATTATAATTTTGGATGATGACGTAATGTTTGACTAATCTAAATTGTGTAATAACATCTGTTAATATTTAGGTATCTCACGTTTAAGTCGAAAAATAAGTGATCACTGAGCTGAAATAATTAACTCATCATATAACTACTATTATTCAAATTATAATATCTTTGAGGATGAATATGAATATTCTAAATTAATTTTCCTTTGATATAAATTACAACTAAAAAAACCGTTACTAATAAATCCTTTTACATGTAATGTGTGGAAAATTTGTATATATTTAGATTTTTCATAGCCAAGAGCTAACGAAAAGGCAATCGGTCCAATCGTTGGTATATGATCACTGGTCAGTATGCCCATCGTCACATACGGACTCTGGTAATACCTGAAGAGTTGCCAATACAACACCGCCATATCAAAGCGCTCTGAAAGTACCAAAGAACTATAGTAATAATACCTTAATTTCGCTGCTATACTCGTATGTTCGCAACAATAATGATCATGAAAAATTTGAAAATAAAAAAAATCCGCCTGCTGTCAAAAACCTATAATGATATACCTTTTTGAAATCTTTATGGTGATCTCTTAAATTTGAAATCCATTATTGCATTATTCGGTTTATTTTTATTTGTTGATACTTCAAACAATGACATCTCACAGCCACCATAATATTTGTTTAATTTTAATTTCACTTATCTAAGAATACTTGGGTTATCAAATCAAGACGAACATAACGATATCTTAATTATACAGGGTGTCCCGTAAGTAGTGGATCAACCGAAGGCGGTAGATAGCTGGTAAAAGTGTCAACATCTTCAAGATATTGACAATTTCTTAAAATTTAGAAAATACTGCTCGTTTACCCTACTTTTAGGGTTCCTTATGAATAAACGAAAAACGAAACGCTTATAGGATCACTCGTGCGTCTGGGCAACTGCCGTTCACAGTCAATTCCGAAAATATTAGACCAAATGAGTTGTTTAGTACTCATGTACTTTTTTGTGAACCAAAGACGAAAGTATAAAGTAAACAACTGAATTTTGAAAAAAAAAACCGAAATCAAAATTAAACTGTTTTGCAAATCGTATCGTAAATGAAAGGGCTTGTTGTAAGGATCTAAAATATATTTTTGTTATAGTTCTACAATGGATGTTTTTAAAATTATTCAAGAAAGAACAAAAATTAAAGCTAAAAATAAAATAGTATAATAAAATAACGGTAAGTACATAATCAACGTAGGGAACCCTCTCCAAGTGAGTTTAACTCGCACTTGTCAAGTTTATTTCCTGTTGAGTCCACAAATGAGCTGATATTTTGTAACTTTTTCTAGGAACTCTCAGATAGTTGCTTTACAATTGTCAGTTTGCAATTTAGTTGAAATTATCAGGGAACCCAAAGAAAATAGCGCCTTCTTTGCATATTTTTGTATTGGATTTTCTTCTATACACTTACTTTGACACACACTTTGACGCGAGGTGGTTGAAAGAAAATGTACTGGATAAGTATGGCCCATAACTTCAAAAACTTGTGTGTTAAATGTAAGTTCTAAAAAGGTAAAATTAAGACTACCTTAATACGTTATCGTAAAACTTCTCTGTTTCCATTATGCTTTTTATATACAATGATATGATACTTACTGATTTTATTATATTTGTACCTAAGTTTTAACCTCCTGTTATTATCAAAAACTTACAAGTGAGTCTTTAGGTCTTTGTCGCGTCGGTCAAGGAAAACATCGTGAGAAAGACAAGGTTCAGAAAAGAAATTGTGTCCATTTGTGTTCATCCGTTCATACATCAGCCTTTAGAGGTCCAAATCTGGACATAGGTCTCCCCTAACAAGTGCCAATATGATTGCTTCTGGGCCTTCATGGGGACATCCTCTGGTCCTTTTAACGAGGCTAGGCGTGACCACAATTTGTGTTTAAATTCATCACTAAGATAGGATAATATCGCTCTTCATACGCATATCTGTTTAACCTAATAGTAAGCTGGTTAAGAATGCATTCTTAAGCATAAAGCTCGCCGTTTATGCTGTAGAGTCACTCCGCATAATCATTTAAATAAATAACAACCCTTGTTTCGACATATTAAAGCGTAATTCAGGTCGCACAGATCATCAACTGTAATAAGTTGCCTCTTTTTCTAACACTATCTCTTATCCTCTTTATCAATGTTAGGGTTGTCTTTTTTGAAAATAATTAATCTGAAAGTTTAATTACTAGTTATATGCCCATGCTACTTTTGTGAACAAATGACGTTTCAAATAAACCTAGCCTGAATAAATAAAATAAATAGTCTGAATAAGTAAATAAAAGTAAGTAAAGTAAAAAAGTATAAATATTTTTATTGTATTTACATTGTGTACATCTTATTAGTGATTTAATTAACAAGTGAAGCCTATGAGGTAATTTGTTATGAATACTTTGGTATCGTTATATCCTTGGCGGTTTAGTCATAGGCCTGTTAATAGGCCTGAAAGTAGTCGGTTCGCGTTCTTTAGGACCACTCACCCTTAAAGCATTTTGAGGGTAACGCGGGCCTGAACTTCTTGACCATTGTTTGTGCGCAACCGAGCGAGTAGGAACTCTTATACTATGTACTTTTATAGGTCGGATAATAATTTTGGTTTTCTTTGGTATGTAGGTATGGAAGTGAACATGTTTTGGGGTCTTTACATGAGCGTGAGCGATATGGTCGTGAGAATGGATGTGCGCGTGAGTAAACATGGGCGGTGGTGCGATATAGGTCAGCGGAACTGGAACAACTTCCACCGTTGTCTTCAACTTAAGAGGTCTTTGAGGTTGTGGCGGAGGTGAAAGTAACGCAGGACCAGGTTGTGGCCTCGGCAGTTGCTGGGTTGGACGCGGTTGAGACATCGGTTGTACTGGAGGTGACAAATATTGTCTGAAATTCACATTCTCGTTCGAAGGCAACGCGAAACTATTGTCATTGTTTGAAGGTAGAGGCGCAACTTCCAGATTCTTCTCTGTAGTTGTCTGGACGGTGGTAGACTGTGGCGTTGTTGATTCTCTATTTGGATTTTCTGATGGCACGTTGAATGTCGGAGAAGGAATGAGTCCTAATGGAGGTAGTCCAAATGGATAAGGTGGAAGAAGTATAGTGGCGACAGGTGCCGCTTGAGCTGTAGCGATTGCTATGGCGATGTTTGGGTCACCAGGAAGTGGTTGAGGGGGGTTCGTCGGTATCACTGGCGTGATTGTAGTTCTTGCGTCTACCACGACTGGTGGTGGTGCCGGAGCGATAGGGATTGCTGGTTGCAGGGCAGGTGCTGCCACAAGACGGTTGAATGTCCTTTCGAAGTACTGAGAACTAGCTGCAGTGACTACTGGCGCTACGCCCGCCGGGGCGACTGGATGGAATTCCGAGCTTTGGACATACCCACATATTGTCCATATCAATATAACCTGAAAAAAGAGGAAAAGGTAAATGACTGTTACAAATTTTATCTAACACAGAAGTGAATTTCAAATTATTAGGAGAATTAATGATTTGTATACCGTTGCAACTAGCATGGCTGAATGGTCCCCTCGCGTGACCGCTTATGAAATTGCAATGCGGCAGTTCCAAATTGGTACCCTTGCTTTTATAAAGGTGTAACAAATTTTGCATCGTAGTGAGGCAATGTTGTAGTGTAGCGGAATACCTAATGGGTCTATGGTAAGGACGCGGACCTTGATGGCTACAAAATTCGTATTGAAAATACGGCGAAGGAATAATAATCACTAGAATTGGTCAGTGCGAAAGTAACGTGAACACTCTTTTAAAATTATTATGTCATCTAACTGCTTGTTTCTATGTCCTTTATTATACATCAATAGCCCTTTTCTGATAAAATGTCTATATCTTTAAGTTACTCTATAGTAGGCTCAGTTCTTCTCTCAAAAGTGGATTAAGATTATTATAACCAGGTGAGATGTGGTCGACTTCATCCATCGTAACATTATAAAGAACTGTAAGGTTTTCCTAGTATTGTTTGGTTTTATCATACTCAGAGTTCACAACTTTTTAGAAGAGAAGAGGTAGCTGCTATTAATATAACTTTACTAGCAACCCGCACCGACATCACAAGAGCAGAACATAATTATTTGGGCAAGCTGTTTGGAGTACTTTTAACTGACTGTCAAAAAGGAGGATCTACTGATATATTCGGCCGGTTTCTATGTATCTATGTATGCAAGTTTGTATGTCCGCTAGAGGAATACTTCCGTACATGCTTCAGCTTATACTAGCTAATACTAGCTTATACTAGGCTAATAGGGATACTACGGGACACCGCATCACTGACCGCTATTATTTATAATATTATTATATTAATTGTGTGATAAATTATTTTTGTCGCGCGATAGATTTTGTTCCGTAAAAACTCCTGAGATAACATAAATCTTAGGAGTTGTAGATACTCCACTAACTCAAATTAGTAGGAAAAAAGTGTTTTGAATGAAACTATCGTCACTCGTCAGCATCTAATCATGAAAGTATATTCACACAATTTACATAATTAATTATAGGTAAGTATTATTTCGAGATGAAGGAAAGAGACCTACTGAGACCTAATGAAAAAATTCAAAATTTGTAATTTCCTAAACGTTACAAATGTTTAAATCCCTTAGACGTTAAACAAACTCTACGATATTATCTAATAATCTCAGGTGAACGCCCTTTGTTTGAGCTTTAAAATAAACAAACAATGATCGACCAAATTTAATTTGCCCTGAGATGAACTTTTCAACTAAATTCAAACTAAAAAAAGGTTTATTGGGTTCCGTGATCGTCATTTCATTGTTTTCAGAAATTTCAGGTGTATAAACTCCTTCACTGAATTAGTTTTTAAGATAATATTGTTATAACTTTCCTTTTATTTATTACAATTTATTATAGGTTTTTGTTTCGAAGTACTGAAATATTTAGTCGAAACCTTAATAAATATTAGGTAGTTATAGTTTTTATGAAATAGGTTCAACGAGGTATCTTGCTATTATTAGTAATACATTATAGCTACGAAGTGAACCTTTTAAAAGTTAAAACAAACAAGTTTTTTTTACCTACTAGTGTTTAGAGACTAAAGAGATAAAAGAAAGTATTTTGTTCAGCAATAATATAACCGCTTACACATTTAGAAATATCTACAACATTTCCACTGTTGCGGTGACATTATAAGATTTTAATCATGGCACATTATAATTTATAATTATAAATCTATTCTTAAGTATAAAAATTACAAGATATTTAGGTATGCTACTTAGTTGTGACCACAAACATCTAAAAATAGTTAATGTAGATTTATAACTCGACTTAGAAAATTTGATTTTGTTTTATTAGAAGATATAAGCATTTAATTTTGAAGGTTCTACGAGAATGGGCAATATCAAGCGTCTTGAATTTATAACTACTTAATATTGCTTACTTGCTAGTGAGATCCTTGTTTCGTATGAGAAACTTTGCACGTTATGAAAGAAGATAAGTACGCACACGTGGAAGCATAGAATATGGAGTAGCACGAAATAAACATTGCTATGACAACTTGATTTAAAAATCACAGCGCAAACTTATCACGAACTATCGCCGAGCAGGTTATAAAATTTGCTTATATAATAATGTACAAGCTGACGTTCATAAAATATGATAAGTACTCATAAATATATAAAAAATGTTAATATTTTTATTAACAATAATAAAATAGGTACTGCACGTTTCGGTTTATATCAGCATAATTGTAATTCATAATTGTGTTACTATTCAGATGCTCACTATGTACGGGGTTACAGGCATTAGTTAGCTTTGCCCACTACGGCGCATCAACCTCGTTGGCTAAGTGCGGATTGACGGACTTCACACACCTTTAAAACATTAAGGTTTGGCTAATTTTCAAACCGCCGGAGGGCCTCCGACATGGCTTAATGACTGTTATCTTATGATAACAAGCGGGACCGAGGGCTCAAGGATTTTTTGCCACTGCCGACAGAATGAGCGCTTCTTATCATTGGCACTACTACAAAAAACTTTAATAATTATGGAGAATTCTCAGGTACGCAGGTTTAATAATTAGGTTTTTCGATATCGAAGAAAGTGATGATTAGTTTATAATTTACGCAATTTCGAATTTTTAATATTTAAAATTAAATTTTCTTTCTTAGCTTTCTTTCTTTGTTGGTAACGCAATAGTGTTGTTACTCATGTACCTACATGGGCGACGGTGGTCACTTATTATGAAGTGGATCGTCAGATTCGACAGCTCTTTACGATTAGGCCAAACAGATAATATGTACGGAGAGCGGCATTATCATAATATTAATTGGAAAATTTAATTAATCCACCCTTGACTTCTAATCGCGCGCTTTATAAACTGCAATGGCGCACAACTCTCTCCATTAGAAGTCGACGAGCTCTATACTTTATCCCGGTACCTAGTACTAAATATATGTATCTAATATATGATGGTAACTTGAAAGAGAGATAGATTGAGCTGTTTACCTACATACCACTATCGTTTAAAAGTAAAACCTAAATTATTGCGTTTTGTTTTCAATATGATTGTGATAGCGTGAATCAATGTATGTGAAACTTTGCCAATACAAATCGACAGGCATAGTGGGTATACAATATTATAATAACATGATTATGTTCATTGCCCATAGTATAATAATACTGAATTCTTCCAATATCATATCAGTTATATGCTCGGCAGCAGACATGGATTTCACTTCATTGTTCCATCAAGGTCTACTCAAGTACTCACGCCATTATTGTTTTTTTGTACTGAGCAAATACGTTTAATTTCATAATTATTGTGGTTAGATTTAACTGCATTGTAAATATATCTAGTACCCAATTACCTAGATATTATTCTAGTTTCTTGAATAATATCTACATTCAGTTATCTAGTAATTGAATGAAGGTTTTATTAATATATTTCTAAACCGTTTTACATAGTAGCTCTCTTTGTATCCCGTGCCTCATACACTTGAGTGAGTGGCTTGATTTAAAAATACAACATTTGCCATTTTACATCTGCAGGCACTCAGCCGCCGCACTACCACGAAATTCACTTATTATGATTTTATTTAACATTGTACTTATAATTATAACAACCATAATATAATCTACTATTCATTTACAACCCATTTAAATTTTATAGGGCTGCTTGGGAAAAAACAAACAAGATTTGATTGGTTGCAAAATGGAGCCCAGCTGTTAATCCTTCTATGGTGTATCTAGTTGTTCTTTTAACAACATTCTACACTACTGGGCTTATTTTTTCCTTTTTAGTTCTTTTACGCAGACGGGTTTTTTGTTTTTTTTTTAAATTAATTTTAACGTGATAACGTTTATAAAGACGATGAGCCTGAGAGGCATTCACGAAAACCGAGTAACGGCCGGAGTAACGTCACGGAAGCGCGCGCAGCATTAGAGAGAGAGGCACGCTAGACCGGCCGTCTCTCTCCCACTCAAGCGTAATCGGTCCGCTTGGAAGGCATTTTTCATTTCATTTTTATTTTATTTTACAATCTTTTGAAAAGAAATGATTTCTCGTAGCTCGTACGTATTATTATTATATGAAAACGAAAATCTACAATAGCGTCATCTCTGTTTATAGGTATGAACTACTTGAAAGAACTTTACACAGTACATCGACTCGGACTTTAGTTGTAGTCAAGAAAATCACAGATGTCGCGCAGCTCCTGATATTTAAAACGATTTAAACCAAATTTTCAACTCAAATATGTTTAAAATCGTATAGTTAGTATGAAATTTAATATTATAATCTAGCTAGATACGCGGGTCGCGGTGGCGCGTCAAGCCATGTTCAAGCTGACACAACTGGCGAGTAGCACCGCGGCTCCGTGCGTAGGGCTTCCATTACGTTCTTACATTACATTATTTATATCATAAATTATTCTTCTACGAAATAGACGTTATCACGTAAAACCATTGTCCGTAAACCGACTTTACAGACAACCAATTTTTTTATTGACTTGATTGAAAAAAAAACAAAATAACATTTTAAAATGCACGTCTAATTATAATATCACAATATTGGTATAAGTTATAGGTTTAAACGGCAACGATAGGAGCGGATGCAGCAACATAGGGGGCGTAGGGAGCAGCAACGTAGGGGGCAGCAGCGTAGGGGGCAGCAGCAACATAGGGCGAAGCGACGTATGCAGCCGGGGCGGCTACGTAGGCCGCGAGACCATTGTTGATGCGGTGGTAGTACTGGGAGCTAGTGGCAGTGACCACTGGGGCTGGTGCGGCAATGAGAGGCGCGCTCACTATTCCTGGCTTGGCTGCGGCGAGGACTACCAGAGCAGACAGGATGGCGATCTAGAAAAGAAACCAATTTATTAATACAATGAGTACAATGAGTAGAGTGAAGTATGCTCTAGGCCTCTTCATTTATGAGGAGATACTCAAGGGTATTAGTGGATAACTATTTACTTAAGTAATTAATCATTCATTTTAATTTCTGTTTTATTTATTGCAAATGATAAGGTGTACTTACAATCTTCATCATTTTGATGGATTTTTTTAGTTTAGTTGCAAGGGATGAAGAGGCAAGTACAGGTATGATAGTAACAGTGGGTCTCAGTGGACATTTTATAGTATTCAGCGGAGATGTTTTGTAACCGGGCCAATCGTGGCGACGTCTCTGGCATTGGACGTGCGCGTGATTGGAATGAAGTCAGCTGCTTATTTCGCCACCTTCGTGGGATTTATCACTTGGCTACTTGGTGGACGTAAGTTTAAGATTCCTTCAGTTTACTTTTGATTAAATTTTACATTTCACATAGGTTTAAAGGTATTGTAGATCTCCGCGGTGAAATCAATAGCAGTTACAAAAACAGGAGGACTAAAACAGTTACTGAGCCAAGTCTATTTAAATAAAAATATATCGGACGCCATCTACTGAAGTAGCTTTAGTGTTGCTACTCGCCAATAGATATCAGGAAGAGTCTATTGTAGCAGTTTTTTATTGCCGTTGTCCGTGTTTTCACAGGGATAAAACGATATTTTCTAAAAATGAATATTAGCTAGATCGATTTATCGCCAGCGAAACCCCTGCATAAAATGTTTTATTAAAATCGTTGGAGCCGTTTCCGAGATTCCGAGTATATTATATATAAATATACAAGAATTGCTCGTTTAAAGGTATTAGATTTAAAAAACCGGCCAAATGCATGTTAGACCACGCGCAATTTAATGTAGGGTTCCGAAATAATAAGTTTATCGACTGTATTACTCATGAACTACTCGTACTTATGCTAACATAGCCTTGATAGTTTTCTTGTAAATTCATTGTATAACCTATTTTTGAGAATGTTTTCACTTGTTCAACTCCGACTGTTTAGTTAGGGGGACACCTTAGAATAAGGAATAAACGGGGACACTTGTCTATCCATTCGCAAACGAACCCCTAAATCTAAAAATAGTCTTACAAGATCCATAATATTTTTAAAAGACCTTTTCAACGATAACTCACACTATGGGATACGCAACGAAAAAAAAATTCATCCTCACCCTACCTGTAAGGGAGGTAACCTGAAAAATCTCATTTTTTTCCTCTGAACTAATAGGATAAACTACTTCATTTCCAATTTTCATCAAAGGCTGTAAACATTATAGAGTACAGCAAAGGATATTGAAGATATACACAGAACATAAAAATATAGAACTTTATTATGTACAAACGCCAATGAAAACAGAAACATCGTTGTTCGTGTTATTTTCAACAGTGGCAAGTCTACATATTGCGTACTAGGGGCATTCCACCGGCAGATATACCAATAATTCCAGTAACAGCGGGTGCTGCAAATACAGAACCAGCGGCGACGGGCGTGGAGACAGCGAGGGGACCAGCGGAGACAGCGAAGGTACCCGGCGCGGATATACCGATGGGACCAGCGGCAAATTGTCCAATGATAAAAGCCCCTGGGACAAGCGGTGCAGACAGACCAACAAAAATTAATAACCGACTTCAAGGCTTTCCATGAGGACTACTAATATAATCTCTAAATATTATAAAAGTCGAAATAGGTATAGATTCCTCAATTCCACGTGGGTCGCATCATCAGATCCGTAAGTAAAAAAGTAAAGTAAAAAAATATTACACGTAAGTAAGTATGTCTAAAATTAATTATTTATGCAATCATTAACGTTTTCTTCCAATACAGAAAATGGTAAAACTTTTAATCAAATCCGAACTTGCCAGGTCGTCAAATCAAATCAAAACTTTCTTGAAGACATAATGATAGTAGGTAATAAAATATAATTCCAGAGTCAGTGAACCCAAAATAAAAGATATAAGTGACATAATAATCCATACTAATTGTGAGTGTGTGTGTGTTTGTCCTTCTTTAACGTTAAACTATTATAGATCAACGATAACTTTCTCCTATGCCTCTTTTGCCGATTTGAGTTAGAAAATAAAATAAAAATAAAAGAATCTGTGATATACAAACAATAAAGAGTTATCTGTGTATCTAATTAATAATTTAAAAAGTTCAAAGCGCATTGTAATCGAAGTTCTACAGTCCCGATTCAAAAACACCGTCGAGCTGTAACCGACGTATTACGCAATAAGGCTGAATAACACCTGCCCACGACATCCTATTGTCACTCGCTTCTAAACACTGCATGAAATTTACGTAACAAATATACGATTGTCCGTAATATGTTGGAATGACTGAAACAGATGTTTTTACCCGTTACGTAAACATATATTTGACTTAGATTAGTCGAGATCATAATTACATACGGAACTTAGAAAAACTTTAAAATTATATTATAAATGTTACTCATACTCATTTCTATAATGCTTAGTCATTGAAGTATAATTTCATAGAACAGACATCTCGAACAATTGTGTGTCTCACCCGGTAGGTTCAATTTTCAAAATTGAGCCCCGGTTCTCCTTTCAAAATCGAACGAATCCATTGAAGATTGAAGCCACGTGGCGCCAATGCATTGGGACATATGAGTACATGGTGTTCGCGGTGTCGGTTCTATACGCTAGTAATAATACTTCAATGTGCTTAGTATATTTCTTACATACATGTTTATTATTATCATTAAACAGTTTTATTTAGCATAGCCTATTTGTGTTGGTTCAATCTTGCAAGCTTAATTAGATCTACTTCCTCTTATCCTCAAGAATTGAAATTTTACATATTGCTTTAGTCACAGCTTCAGTCCTGATGACAATGCATTGTTTTATAAGTATGACCTATACTTAGGTTGGGCTCCATACGGAAAAAATCCTTAACGGTTTTCAGTAACAATTTTTTTTTGTATACAGTACCTAGATTGACACTATAAACCCACGTATTTAGTTTTTAAAGTATAATATTACCTAACTTGTTTATGTATTGTTAAGTACAAACGGCTTGTTCTATTTATGTCTGTCCCCAATACAGTCAACAAGAATTTCTTCTCGCAAATAGTGTTGTATAATACATTCAGTTGGCAAGTATTAATAATATAACTATGTATTTATTTATTAACGTTAGAAAATACATCCCCAATCTAGGAGTCCCAATATAGGTGCCATCAAAATCTAACTTTTTACTTGGACGTAAATATCTTCCCATATTTAAGCCAAATCTATGCAGTATTTAATAAATGCATATATAATCAGAACCTTGCACTTGGATACACAAATATGTACCTGCGATCCAAAACGAGAACACAGCTCTCTGCTCCGAAGCCCCCGGACGAGAACCGAACCATAGGACCCTCTCCGTAGTCATGGCCTCTACAAACAGAGTCATTTTATTTCCGCGTAGCTCATTACTAGCAACCTATAACTGGATCTGAATAACAATACCTGACCTAGATACTATTAATACTCATGACAAATTTCATATACATAATACAAGGAATTAGGCAACAATTTAATTTTAGCGCTTGGTAGCTTAATTATAAACTACTGCAGATGTATTATTGCGTAGGATTTACAAACCGCTTCACCTAAAATGTATTGTATCTACTACAGTGAAATCTTTTATGAATGAATTACAGTGAATTTACAGAAACGCTAACTGATGGGACGGGACGTGAAGACTAAGATCATCATCGTCACGTTGTGCGTGACAGTGCGTGTATCCAACCGAATTGACGAAAGTGTACTCAGTGATGCCATATCTACCAACTTGAGCATTAAATGTATCGATTTCTAAAGTTATCAAAATAACCAATTAAAAATCAAATATTATCAAAATTTTAATTAACCCATATGTGTAGTTTAAAAGTAATTTGAAAGTAAAAGTATTTTTGTAATTTCAACAAATTCAATTTTACACTGAGTGTACTATATTTTTTTTATAAATACTATACTTTTCCTTTTATTGTACTTTTTTAATCTTACTAATATTATCAATGTGGAAATTTGGATGTTTGTTACTCTTTCTCGCAAACACTATTGAACGGATTTTCATAAAATTTAACATTAAGGAGTTGTAATAAGAGAGGGTACTAATATCTCGGAAAACATAGGCAAATCCGCGGGCAGAGCGTTAGTGATAATATTATATTTTCATCATTTTTATTACATAAAGAGTGTAATCTACTATTGATATCATGACCATGTCATGTGAACGGACATTAAACTTTCATTTACTAACCCCAGCACGTGTAACGTAATACTAATCTCTCTAAGAAAAACCTTTTAACCCGTCGCGTAGTCGCCGGCCAATGTTGAATAACACAATGTATCAAAGCCCGACAAACAATGCCATAGTAAAGCAGTAACTAGTGCCATGACTTCCACGTGGACGTCGATTACCTGATCCAAGGCTTTTCTTCGTTGACGCCTTAGAAACAATAATCTTACGAGTAAATTAAAATTTAAAAAACCCTCGACAGTTTTATTTACACTAAACATAGTTAAGAATAGTCGCGATTCAGTCACTTTTCAAACAAATAAAACTAGATTAAAACCAGTTCATCCGTTTGGGAGCTACGATGCCACAGACAGACATACAGATCCACAGATACACAGCACAGACGGCTATGCTGGTATGCATAATGCATTCTCTGCCTCTCTTCCGTGAATTAAAAATTGTAGTCATTCTGTGAAAACCAATTCCTCCCTGAAGTCTAAAAATTTCATAGGAAAACCCGGAATAAAAAGTGTGTTTGGAATAAGATCCCTGCTTTTAATTCATACTAGCTGATAGCACTGCCTTTTGTTGGTGCTAGCACTGGTCGAATGGTCGGACGACTGTCCACACCACATCGATCAGTTCACGCCGTAACCGTAGGTTTGGCCGCCTACACCCTTAATATTCCTGTTCTTGTATGAATATTTATTTACTAGCATAAAAATATTACTTTTTATAACGTAAGATATGAAAAGAACAATTAATAAGGTACATTTACAGCCTTTTTTCCTTAACCGTTTGTTAAGAATATGATAAGTACTTTAATGTATTATTTGCATCTGTGGTATATACCTAAGATTTCCCAATAATGTGTCAATAATGACGTCACCTTTTAAGATTAAAGTGTTTTATAATTTAATCACGTATGAAATGTTCCGTTCATCCTGTAATTTTTCCGTTCCTTACAATTCCTTACCTTTCCTTATCCTTTGTAACTTCGGCTTACGCACGTTGAACCGTGTTAACTTTTTTAGCAAAGACGTGTGCGCCTTTTGTCTTAATTCTTTCTTATTGTAGTACAGGTATATTGTAATAACGCGTTAAATGTTAATCGATCATTTATTTTGTGAACTGGTAACCTTGACAGGTGACGGAGCACCGAGCACTGGAGTGGTGGCCTGGGTGGCCAATGGCCATTACATGGTCAGTTGTCATTGAGCAGTTAAGGTGGAAGGACGTTGCGCACGCACCCCACGTTTTTAGGTTTAACGTCGGTTACAAAGTAATCTTTCCGTATCCAAGTGCCTCGTTAATATTATAATTAGTAATTGCTGATTCTGTAATCAATAAATGAGTGTCTTTTGAATGTACACCGTATTTTCATTATAACGAAGGCCTGATTTCGCCCGCCTACCCACGTAAATTATGAATACTTCGCAAGGAGACACTGTTGTGCCTTTATGTAATATAAGACCTATTGTATTACTTATCTAAAAACTATATACTGGAATACCTCTGTAAAATGAAAATAAATTTCTCAAAACCCATATAAATGCCTATGATAATTGTTATGAAATTGTCAATGTTGTCTGAAGATGAATCACTGAACTGAAATCATAGCTTGTGTTATCAAATATATGATTCACAATATTTTAAGGCTTTGAGATCTAAAGAAAGTAATAATCTATTTGAGTATCGTGAATAAAGCCTAAACAAATATTATAAATTGTATTTCGCTGTCATTTTTATTTGAACAACTTATTCATAATTAATTTAATAAGTGTGTAAAAAACAACTAACATGTTTTTAGACGCGGCTGGGGGACTTCATAATTATGTATACTTAGATCTATATAAGTATACAAATGAAGTCCCCCAGCCGCGTCTGTCTTTCTGTATGAACGCGATAAACTCAAAACTACCAAACGGATTTTTGTACGGTTTTCACCAATATACAGGGTGTCCCAGCGCGAAGTGACCGCCCGGCGTCTATTGATTATCTGGACAAAACTATCGCCAAAAACCATTAAAGTAAACGTCTTATCGGTTTGGTTTATTTTTTATTAGCTTTTTAATTTTTTTGTAGAAAAACCTGACTTTTTGCACTATTTTTAAAATATTTTTTTTTGTTTTTACATTTATTTTCATTCTGTTTTTTGTATTTACTAGCTGTTTTCATAGTTTATCTATTAGAGGTATAAAATCTACCTAAAATTGAATGCGACATTTTTTAAAAAGAAATTAAGTGAAATTTTTTTGAACAAAATTACCCTTTTTCATTTAATTTCGCTAAAAAGTTGGGAAAATGCCCTATGAATATTATTATTTTATTATTTATTATTAAATAACATGATATTACCTACAAAATCTCATAAAAATGTTTGTAGTTATCTCAGTCATTTACCAAACTACAAACTCTTGAAGTATCCACCCAAAGGAGATGTTTCAGAAATGTATGGCGCCTTGGCGTGGACAGTGTACATTCAGTAGGAAGTAGCTCATATTATTTCAAAGCTTTCCTTACTATCCAAATTATAGATTTCACCTTGGTTTGGCGACAATAATTAATTATATGGATAATATATTGTAACACTGAGACAGTATTATGGTGGGTGTCGATTGCAGACAATTGACAGTTGTTATATCTAATGTCATATCATATTAGGAATGTCAAATGTCAAATGCAAAGTCAAATAAATAAGCAAGCACGATCTATTTGGATTTGGTCACATTGGATCCATATGGATTTTCTATTATTATTAAATCATTGTGTGTTAATTTCTAAAGCTACCTATTTTATCTAAGTATACGGTGCAATTCGTCGCTTCGATCAATCTGAACAAAATCGTGGCGACAGATCTCCAAGAGTCAACTTTGTCCATTCATTGTTACAAATTACTACGTTTGCATGGGTTTTTGTTGAGATCTCGGACTCCGATATAGGTAATCTTCGATCGTCAACGATATTAACATACATAGCAATCGGTCTAAAACGACATAATAAACTGAAAGCAGTTTGGAAACGCTTGCGACCAGATTACTAAAATGCGCATATTACTAAAAAAAACAATGTTCTGTCTAAGGTGTAACCACATAGTAGGCACCTTTTATATAAATAACAGAAAGGTGTAACTAAATGAAGGTGAGCGCTGCATGGGCAGATGGTATAGAAGCATGATAAAATAAAAATTATTTGCACAAATCATCGATACACCAGCAGAAAGCTAATGGGCATCTTACTGAAAATTCAACCTACATAAACATGCCAATGCAAACTTAAATAAGCATGAACCTAACGTGAAACTGGATAATTGTGTGGCATAAATGAAGATTTGTCTTATAAAAATTATAACCCTACACAGTTGCAATTTCTGTATTTTAATATTTGAAATATGACAGAAGTAAATAAAAAACAGCATTTTATTTATTATTGTTTTATTTTTTCATTTCAATCATCATCCTCTCTTAACAATATGCCGTCCAGGACCAAAGCCGGTGCCTCAATATTTTGTCTGATACCGAGCCCAACCCAGATTTATTTATTTATTTATTAAGGTTTGCCAACGAAATTACATTGTTGATACATTGTATGGACAGTTAGGTATGCATAAAGCTAATTTAGATAGAAGTAATTTCACTTAGACAAACACAGATACCATACAATGGTCATTACGTATACACAGGATCCCATTGTTTGCTTTCCAGTAGTACAACTGCAGTAATAACCACTTATCATGCCATCCCAACTTATTGCTTGTCTCGCCAACATTATGTGTGTATAATACACTTTTCTAGATTGATGGTGATACTTTATACGACCTCATATTAATATGGTATCCTGTTAGGTTGGCATGAGTTCACTAACAACTTCCAGGTTGTTAGATATTTCTGCTTGGAATGACCCATATTGCCTAATATATTCCCCATAATAACTTAGCACCAGCATGCATCACACCACATCATGCCACCATCAGGAATCTGAAACAAATAAAACAAATCTATGTATAACATGTTCTATTTACTGTTGTAACATAACACTGTTATTATTTAATTATTATAATGATAATTTATATTATAATTTTAAAGATACATAATTAATAGATGCATAATATTATCATTTAATAGATATTTATAGATACATAATAATCTAATTTTAGTGTAACAATTTAAAAGATACAAAAATATACCTCTCTAGGGTGAATTCTTGCCATGGTATCATTTCGCTCGGGTCCTTCTGGTATTGAATAAACCCTGGTGCGGAGAGTGAACGACTGCAGTTGACTGCACCATACACACACATGATAAAAGGTTCCCTGAAGATTGTGCAATAACTCCCCGCTCCTGCAGTATGTAAAGCCGGGTAAACAGGTATTGCGAGATCCAGAAGTCCAAAAAACAAAGCCATAGGTAGTTTATATATGCACTATAACACTAAGTTGACTTGTTCACTCCAAAGAAACACGAATGCCGCCCGATAGCGATACCGAAAAAAATGACACTTGTCACTTGCTTTGCTTGCTAAACTTCAAAAGTTCTACAGTACAGATAACTAATCACAGACAACATACAAATCAATGTTTATTTTGACAGTTCCCTATATCGGAGTGTACTAGTTCCATGGAACTACCAATATTGTCGTGTGTAAAAATAATTTATTGAAAATAATTTCTCTGCAGAGAACAGTTCATTTAATATTTTTTTAATATTTTTCCGTGAATCAGTATATTTTTCTCTATTTATGCTGGAATGTACACAGTCCACGCCCAAAATAAGACATCTCCTTTCGATAATAAGAAGAGTAGACTTTTAAATCCAGGCTAGTGGATCATTTAAGTGTCTTACTATCAAAAATACCTTTTGTCCTTTGATATAATAATTTTAAAGGTAAGGAAACAATAAAAACAAATGGAAATTTAAATCATTTATTTAAAAAAAAAGAGTAATTCATTCATAATGTTTTCGAAACGACCGCCAGTGGCATTAATACAGGCTAAGGCTCAAAATGACATCCTTTGAGTGGTTCTTTGCACTTCCAAGAGGTTCGCTTTTATTTTTATGGCATTAGCATCAATCCTCTGTTTCAATTGTTCTCTCGTAGCTATTAGCACAGCATACACTTTTTGTTTAATGTGGACCCCAAAAATAATAATTAAGAGGCGTTAAATCCAACCGAGAGAGAGAGGTGGTCCAGTAGCATGGTCCTCCAAGGTCTCAATTGAAACAAAGTATTGATGCTGATGCTACAAAAATAGGAGCGAACCTCTTGGAAGTGCAAAGAACCACTCAAAGGATGTCATTTTGAGCCTTAGCCTGTATTAATGCCAATGGCGGTCGTTTCGAAAACATTATGAATGAATTACCCTTTTTTTTTAAATAAATGATTTAAATTTCCATTTATTTTTATTGTTTCCTTACCTTTAAAATTATTCTATCAAAGGGCAAAAGGTATTTTTGATAGTAAGACACTTAAATGATCCACTAGCCTGGATTTAAAAGTCTACTCTTCTTATTATCGAAAATGGGGTGGATACTTCAAGAGTTTGTAGTTCGGTAAATGACCGAGGTAACTACAAACATTTTTATGAGATTTTGTAGGTAATATCATGTTATTTAATAATAAATAATAAAATAATAATATTCATAGGGCATTTTCCCAACTTTTTAGCGAAATTAAATGAAAAAAGGTAATTTTTTTCAAACAAAATTCACTTAATTTATTTTTAAAAAATATCGTATTCAATTTTAGGTAGATTTTATACCTTGAATAGATAAACTATGAAAATAGCTAGTAAATACAACAAACAGAATGAAAATAAATGTAAAAACAAAAAAAAATATTTTGAAAATAGTGCAACAAGTCAGGTTTTTCTACAAAAAAATTAAAAAGCTAATAAAAAATAAACCAAACCGATAAGACCTTTACTTTAATGGTTTTTGACGATAGTTTTGTCCACATAATCAATAGACGCCGGGCGGTCACTTCGCGCTGGGACACCCTGTATAGTGTGATTCCTGAGGAAGGGTTAGGCGCGGGCCACACAGAAAAGACGCAAGACACGGACCCGTCGCAGTCGCGGCGCCCGTTTAATCTACTTTGATACAAAATGTATGCAGCCGTCGCGACGTAAAACATACAGAAAAGACGGGACGCCGACACGAACGCCGACTCGTCGGCGCCCTATTGCAAAACATACAGAAAGGACAGGACGCGGGCCTGCATAGGCGCCAGCGGGGGAGCGGAAAGGACGCGGAGAGCAGGTTCTAATTATTATAGTGATTAAGTACTCTGTGGCCGGGAAAAGCCCAGTGTGCACCGACCGTCACGCCCGTTCCTTGTCTTTTCTATATGTTTTAACGGCGCTCTGTCTGCGACGGGTCCGAGCCCCGTCTTCGTCTTACGTCTTTTCTGTGTGGCCGGCGCCTTAGGTGTATAATTCATTAGGTTTTTATGTAAATTAACCGATTTCCACGCGGGCGAAGTTGCGGGTGGAAGCTAATACCACGTATAATTTTTTTATCATATTAATGAATTTAGTGCATTCATATTTTATTAGTTGTTACGCTTGTGTCAAATTGCTCGTGGTCACTCGTGGTCATCATTGAACGGCTGTGGCGCCCCAGATGATTTGCTCTAATTTATTTTGTTTTACCACCCATGACTACATCGCCACTTACCATCAGGTGGGATTGTAGTCAAGCATTAACTTACAAGATATAAAAAAATATATCTGTTTTAGCGGAATAAGGATGTTGACTAATTTTAGGATTCAATTTTATTTTATAGATAGAACCTCAATATTCACGAAAAAAATATTATAAAAATAATAATCTTCAATTTAAAAACAAAAATTGATAAATAAAAATCACTATCAAATTTCCCACCAAAAACGTCACGTGACGTCACTAAACTATATTCAATACTATCTGTCTACTAAGTTTGTTGAATTTCCATATTATATATGTTCCAATGACGTCATATTCTCAAAATGGCGTTTGAGGTCACGTGACAGTGAGTACAATTTTTAACATTTTAAATGATATTTAATTTATTGTGATTGATTTCAATAAAAGAATCATATTTTAGGCCTTTAAATGTTACCACTAATACTTTAGACATAAATTTATATTAATTTATAATTAGTGTCAACATCCCTATTCTGATTCTATTATGATATACAAGGGTACGTTCAGCATTTTTTGGTCCATCTTATTAACTGCATCCCATCACTATAAATGTAATACAATTTTGTGAAACACAATTTTCCACGATGTTCACATTTTATTTCACAATGACATAGAAATTGGAAAGAGTAATTAATAAAACAGCAATTTGATATACTTCTAAGCAATTGGGTTCGAAGCAAAACAACCGATAGCATAAACTCTTTTCAATTTGTAAGGCAACGTGGTCTCGTGACGCTGTAGCGCGTGGATGTGATATAAGATTGTCGCTGAACGTGGGATCTGTATTAAACGGTAAATATGGCTTATGCAATAAGCTAGCAATAATACTGAATTATGCAATAACTTAATCTATTTCTCCCGTGTAACAATTTTCTTATAAGCAATTTTGCCGATTACGGGCGGCTTAGAATACTAACCCCAATGCCATACCGGATGGGTGTCGTAAGAGGCGACTAAATCCAGCCTGCTGGTGGTAGGGCTCCTTGGAGGGATTACATTGGTATTATTGATTCTAATAAGGTAGATAGATAGATAGATAACTCTTTATTGTTTGCACACCAAATATTATACAATCGTACAAGAATAACAGTTAAGATGGTACAAAACAAAAGGCGGCCTTATCGCTATATAGCGATTTCTTCCAGGCAACCTTTAAGAAGGATACATAAGAAGCAAGAAAAACACAGAGGGCATCGGCGTGCGTTAAGTCACCAGAGAATATAGAATAGAAAGAAATATAATAACTATAATAAAAGAAAACAAAATAAATAAAAATAAAAATATTAAAACTATGTAAAAACAAATTAATCAAAGCAGTGATAATCAAAAACTATCATTCTTAACCACATTAGTAGGTAATAGGCAGAAGGAGTGAAAAAGAGGATAGAAGAAATAGAGGGAAAAAAAGTGATTTGAAGGAGAGAAGAGAGCAAAGTTAGGTAAGGTTAGGTAAGGTCTTAACAGTCAATGGAAAATGAAAATGGGCCTTACCTAATTATCATAAGTTAAAGAAACAACTCTTATCCAGCCATTTTTTCATTTGATAAGTTAATGCTTGACTGCAAACCCAAGTGATAGTGTAGCGATGAAGTCGAGAAGGGTACGCGCACTAACTTAGTAGAAACCTATTAAATCTTTTCTTGAAGACGCCCACAAATATGATCCAGAACATGATCAAATTGATCAAGATTATTGTAACTTGGAACGAGTTCAGTTGCGAATAATATTTGTGGCCTATAATCATTGAAGTATTATGCACTATCTAAAGTATTAGAATAGACATCGCAAACAAAATTTGTGTCGCGAGGAGGTTTAGAGCCCCCGTTCTTGTTTCAAAATCGACTGAATCCACTGAAATCTGTAGCCAATCTATGGCTTCAACCCATTAATGGCCACAACTGGGCACGGGTCTCCCCTCTTGAGGAAGCCTAGAGCATACTCCACCACGCTGCTCCATTGCAGAGCGGTGGAGGGGTTAGTGGCTTCCGACATTTATTTACTTATTTAATCTTTATTGACCACAATACAGGATTAAAGTACAAATGGCGAGCTTAATGCTTTATGCATTCTCTGCCAGCTAACTATTAGGCCAAACAGAAACACACGATGAGCGGTATTATAAACATAGAGAAAAAAAAACATAAATAAAATTATTAAAAAAAATAACTACAAGAAAACATGGCATGGCATGGCATGACATGACTTAAATGGCGAATTTTATATTATGATAAAGACCGGGATTGACGGCTTTACGTGCTCTCCGAAGCACGGAAACGCTTAAGAATTTTTTGCCACTAGCGGTCCAAATACCGACCACGCCCCATGCCGCGCCCGCTGTTGTTTAACATTGTCAATCACTTAAGGGTCGACGCAAGCCACCGGACTATATGAGCAATTCGGCGTCGGATCTACTCGTATACTCTAGTAATAGTAGTTTAATGCCTTCATATTTGTAAATTTCGCAGCACTTGTAACGTATTTTTACCTCGCATGACCTGTTTGCATGTCAATGTTCTTTTGACATCCTCTATAATTTATTTCCTACAGATTGAGTATTTTTATATCATGTTCCATCAAGTTCAACGAACTTTACGAAGTACAACAAGTTGTACAACGAATCTTCATCGCGAAAAAGTTTTCCGTAATTTGATAAGTATGGTAGATTGAATTATAAACAGGGCTCGAGCTAATCCGAGAAGTTTAAAAGGTAATTAACCCTTACATTGTAAGAAAAATATTTGAACTAGGTAGATCTTTCCAAGTCAATGCTCTTCAATATAAACAGTTATGTAATTAATTTTCCCATGTACGCATTTTAGTACATACATCGTGTTTAAGTAATAATGTGCTTAAGGAGGTGATCATTTAACAAAGAATAGCCCTTTTCATCGGCTAAAAATAGCACATAAAACGCTATAATTAAAAACGACGGTATTTTAAGAACTAGCTGTTTCCCGCAGCTTTGCATACGAAAATTATGTTTTAACTTATTCAAACCTTTATCCTGTTTTCCCGGGAAACCTTTTAATTTTCCGGGATAAAAAGTTGTCTTAAATATGACCCAGGGTATTAGTAACAATTTTATTTTACCAATTTTCATCGAAATCCATTCAAGGGTTTTTATGTGATATCCGGACAGACAGACAGATACTTTGAGTTTTATTATAATATAGATTGACTCGGCACTACTCTACTTACCATCGTATAAAAATATAAAAAGAAAAATAGTCTAATGTTACTAGTACAAGTATTTCGGAATGTGGAGGACGTTAAATAGACGCTAAGCCGGATAACGTCCATTTATCCTTACTACTCGATTAGAATTATTGTCACGTGCGCGTATGTCCAGCCTCGCACAAGGTCCGGTAGGTACAATTATAAGGTCAAGGTCTTGACAGCCCACCCGACCCAGTTTGGGTTTAAAAAGTAAAACTAGGATAAGATCTGCGTGAATATGTAAATAGCCCACAAAAGAACAGACGAGCCGCCTGATGGTAAGTCCCCGTCGCCCATGGACATTAAACATCAAAGATATCTGCTGCGTTGCCGGTCAAGAAAGAAGTAAGAAAAAAGAAAGACTGGTTCTCAAGTTCCCAGCCGGAACATGATAAGTCTTTTGGTGGCTGAAACTAGTTTGCTGATCGTAGTTAGCGAGCAGGATTCACTGAAAGTAAAGATAATTAAACGAGTAATCAAGTTAAATACTTAATAATAATATTGATAATACAGTGGAAACTCGATTATCCGGTCCTCACATATTATATGGAATCGCGATTATCCGGACCTTAAACCCCGACTAAAATAAGGAATGTCAAATGACAATTACTGAATACTTTAACCCTTTAAGGTATTTTAGTAAATATCCTGTTTTTTAATAAACAATGATTTTTGATAAAAAGTTTCATTTATTTTTGTTGTTTTTATAATTAATTACCTAAAATTATGTATTATTATTATATCTGTTGTATACAAAAACTGCTTTTCGTCATACATTGAATTAACCGGATTTTTGATTAATTATTCCGGTTAATCGAGTCTCTACTGAAATTTTCGCGTGAGGCCTTACAACTAGCATGGGGTCCGGTTTTTCTCGCCACTTACGACAACCCGGTATACATAAAATATTGATTGAATATAATATAAAGAATGTAAATCGTATAACTATTAATGTCGAATATGTTCTGATATGCTTAATTATCTACCTTTTTTATGGGACTCTACACTACTCTACGTTACATACTTTGCTTTGGTTTTCGCATACTTATGTTCGGTTTACACATATTAAGCACTTAAGTAGGTGACAAAATTTTATAATAAGTGATTAATAATTATATAAGTGCACGTCCAAACGTAATTATTTAATAAATCTCTTTAGTTCATTCAAGATGAATGATCAACAGACTTTAAGAAAATAACCCATACACGATAAAGAAGAGACATATCTCAGTTTTTTGTTACAGTATGTTTTTTGTTAAAATATTGTAAATAAAAATATATTTTTACAACAAATATCAGTGAGGAACTAACATTTAACATATATTATAATACTAGGAAATCGCCCTCGCTTCGATTCGGGAGCAGCGCAGCGAGCTATGGAGAATTTCGAGAGTATTTCTCTACGTGATGGCATCAGAAATGAGGAAATCCATAGACAAACAAGGGTAACCCTACTAACCGTAAACCGACATAGCTCGAAGAATTAGCCGGCTGAAGTGGCAATGGGCACATAGTGCGAAGGACCGATTGGGGAAGAAAGGTCCTTGAATGGCGCCCACATCTGGGAAAAAGGAGCATAGGACGCCCCCCGACCAGCTGAACTGACGACCTGAATCTCCTAGATTCAGAAGGTTTAGGACCGGTCAGAGTGGCGCAAGTTAGAGGAGGCCTATGTCCAGTAATGGACCTCCAAAGGCCACGATTTAACATAATATTGTACTTTTGACTAAACATTTATTACATGATTTTTTATGTAAAATCGTGAGTCCCTGATTATTAATAACCACATGATTTTGTTTATTTTGGATTTGAACTCCAAGATGTAATATAAGATACAAAAATAAGTTGTCTCCTGTTGCAAGCAAAGCAAAAGCAAGCAACAACCCATAATTGTCCCACTGCTGGGCTCGGGGTCTCCTCTCACAATGTGAGAGGGGTATAGGCCATAGTCTACCACGCTGGCCAAGTGCGGATTGGTAGACTTCACACACCTTTGAGAACTTTATGAAGAACTCTCAGGTGTGCAGGTTTCCTCACGATGTTTTCCTTCAGCGAAGCAAGTGATAATTAACTTCTAATACGCACGTAATATTTGAAAATTAAAGGTGCGTGCCAGGATTTGAACTCAGGCTCCCGCGTCCGGGAGACCAACGTTCTAACCACTAGGCTATCACTGCTGTCTCCTGTTAAAAATAAGATAGTACAATTCTAAGAAGAAAACCCTCCATTGCATGTACATATTGATATCCTGTCTGATATTATTTTTGGTATTTTCTACTCTTAATACCAGAAGGTAAGTATAATAGTATTTCGTATTTCCGCTGCTGCTATTTCTGTCCAGTTTTAGCCAAGGTATTATTTTTCATAGGAATGCTATCTTTAGAGAAATGAGAATTGTAATTATTTTTATGAGAAGGTTATATAAATATGAATAATAGTATGAATAGGAATAAAAATACTTTAAAGAGATTTTTTAAAATATCTGTCATGAGTATATCAACAATCTCATGAGATTACAACAAGCTTCCTTAATTTTTTTTTATTTTTAGGGCGGGTAGGAATCAGATTTTTTGGGCCTCAGCCAGGCCCGATTTGGTAAACTCCTCAGACATCCAAAACGCAAAATCATTTGAAGAAGAATGATCGTTAGCATTATTATAAAGATTTTTTAACTAAGCAGGTAAGTAAGAACTCACGCCCCAACTCAGAGTCACTTAATGGTCATTAAAATCGCTCCTTAGTACAGAATCTCAATTAGTCACTCCCAGAGTCAGTTAATGGACCTTTACAGGTCCTTAATGGCAATTAAAGTTAATTATACAAATACCATTACTTAAACCCTACTTAGGATTGATTTTGACGTTCAGTTGACATTAGGTTTACAATTTGAGTGATTTTACAAGCAAAATGTACCTGTTTTCGCGGATTTCGCCGATTTTATTGAATTTGTTGATTACGTTAGAATGCATAGACATGTGGGGCCAAGGCGATATTTGCGAGATTTCTCTGATCCGTTTAGAAAATACTCAGTCCAAGAACTTTATGCACGATACAGCAGAATGTGTAAAAACGGTTATATTGCCCATACTGGTGCCAGGCCTAACGAAACCAACAAAGAGAGGTTTACCATTTGCAACTCTTTTTCGTGGTATTTTACATTTACACTCCATATCCTTTAAAAAACGATACAGTTGTTTTGATTACAATTCGCAACCTTGGTGCGCTTGGTGCCCGCCCCTTATTTATTAACATAAGTTATTATCATATTCGCTAATTTGAAAGTACCTACCATGATAATATTATTATATAATAAATAGGTTGGCGATATTAAACAAAATGAAGTTAAATTTCAATTCAATTCAGATTGAAATCAAACCAACAATACCTATAATATTATCATTGAATTGACTGACAATTGACATTTATGATTTAGTGTAGTGTTCTGCCACAGATACTACAGTACTACCTATTAGGTATAGTATTGCCGTATATAAAATTGCGAGTTTTTTTATCTTATTTTAAAGAAAAAAGCTACTTTGCAATGTTCTTAAGTAAGAAAACACAGTAAAGGAATTTCTTGTTACTATATTAGTATAAATCATCGTTCTAAAAGCACTAAAATAAGTATTATTTTTTATGTGTTCTCAACGTATTTTACATGTGGCTACACTAATACTCTATCGATATGATAATCGATAAGGTTATTAGACGTTGTTCCGCACTAGGGTTACTTAAAGTTAATAAAATGACTCTGAGAGGAATCGATACTTAACATATTTAATGTCAATTAGATAAGGACTCCTTACAGCTAAATAAAGGAACCTTTCTGAGTTGGGGCGTAAGAAGGCCAAAGTAAGTGTAAAGAACTCACTTATGACATTGGATCAATTCCCCACGTGCTGTCTAGCCTCACGCTGAATTTCTTCCATTGGGCGGAAATTGAGTTCAAGCGCATCCATCTCAGTATTCCAAACATGTGCCACAAGGTTGTTTCTTCACAGCCAGCTCGTATATAACGACGGAGCGGCCACTACAAACCATCACACAGACAACTACTGTTGTAACGAATTCTTCCTCAAACACCTAAACAACTTATCAACATGTTCAAGCTGGTAAGTTTTTTGTTACATAATTTAAACCATAATTTTTTGGTTTCAATCAAATCAACGCAATTCTTCATTTTGATTTCAACCCTCCATTGGATTGCAGTACAAGGTTTTATTACCGTAATTGAGGAGGCCTAGGGCATGCTCCATCACGACATTGTCCCGTCGTAGGACAACTCAACGTGACTAGTGGGATACCCGATCAATTACGGATTTATGAAAGTGTTTTCAGCTAATAATTATTTAAAGATAAACTGAACTTGACTTTCGATATATTCAATTAAAATTAGTTGATCTAATTGTATTAGTCAAATTATAATTTAATGAATATCTCCAATTATTGTATTTTTTTTTTGTTTGGATTTCTGATAGTAAAATGTCGTAACAAAACAATAAGCTTAATATTTTATTTTTTTCCAGTTCATCTTCGCTTGCTTCCTGGCCCTGGCTGCCGCCAAGCCCCAAGTACTCTACACAGCGCCAGTGGCTGCGGCTTACACCGCTCCCGTGGCCGCTGCTTACACCGCACCCGTGGCGTATTCTGCTTACACCGCGCCAGTTGCGTACTCTGCTTACTCCGCGTACCCCTACGCTTCACCGTACGCCGCGTACTACCTTCGTCGTTGATTTCATATATACCTTCACTTAATTTCGATTAAATATACAGCTGTTACCATGGATTAAATATTTTGGCAAGCATTTAGTTTTTTATTCTTTTCAAATCCTTTATGGTTATTTATAATCACGTACACGAAAATGGCGCTAACGCAATAGCTAATAGGGGCGAAAAATCTATCTAGCTAGGTCCTTTATCTACGAAATTTAGTTTTCTCTCTGATCACCCCAGCTCAAGTACTTGAAGATGTAGTCAAAAATATTTCTACATTAATTATTTTTCCAATAAATTCCAGTAAGCATTCTTTAGTCAGTAAAAATATTACGTTTTAAGATTATAAAATATTAAAAACGTTCTTTATTCGGTGAAACCTATCTAACGAACAACCAAGCAACACAGATAATAGAAAAGGTCGTTACTAAGGAGGGAATAAAAATAAATTAAGACGAAAAGCTCACAAATAATTTGAGTCCTTTATATGTATAAAGGACTCGTATGTTTTTACTTGGATCTTATTAACTTCGTGCCCTAGGAACGACATTGGTTGGAACTTGGAGCATTTAAACGTTATTGACTTTCACCCACGATGGGAGTAAAATCTAGAGTCGTCTCAGAATCAATCTAAGTTGTTGTCTTATACGATCATAGTAGCAAAGTCAAGTTCATATTACATAAGTAATTACTACACCATTCTATAAAGTAGATGATAAAATGAAACGATTGTTTATGACACGTATCATAAACCAATAATGAGATTTACGAGTAGTTTATGGTACTTGATGGACAAACATCTACCAATTACCTTCGTGCTGGTTCAGGATGCTGGAGATTTGGGAATTTGGCACAAAAGCCAAGGGGGGTCCTTCAAGAAGCGGGTCTATCGTCATCTTCTTGGCCGGCAACGCGTTGATGACGCCCCTGGTGTCGCTAATATCCATGGGCGGCGGTGATCACTTACCATCAGGTGACCCGTCTGCTCATTTGCCTACTCAAAGCATAAAAAAAATAGCACACTTTTCACAATTATTTTTATTTTTGTGCGTGAACTGTGTAAACGCGTGATGCCGGTTTTTTCGAGAGTGAAGGAGGAAATCGGGGAGCGGGGAAGGAAGCATGACGGTGGTAGCGCCCGTCAATCTAATTGGTCCATTTGAATTATTTCGACGCTTTAAAGGAAAAATTGACTAAGCGACATTGAGCTAACTTTACAGGAGAGCAGTTTAAAGTTGAATTTTTAGAAAAGTTTAATTTTTTATGTGTACATGAACAATAAATAAATAAATAAATAAAAGTTGTATAGGCCACAATATAAATGATAAAATAAGTATTCCAAAACAGTAAGAATAACGTGTGGGCAGGAAGATTACAAAAAATATATGATTTTTTTCTAAAAATTCCAACTTTGAACTGCTCTCCTGTAAAGTTAGCTCAATGTCGCTAAGTTATTTTTTCCTTTCAAGCGTCGATTTTAATTAACGTTCCCTTTCACGTTGATTATACAGTACTTTTAGACATAGATAAAATAAAAATATCAGATAATTTGAGAATAGGACTCCATTGATAACGTAAGTGAGATATCTTTAATATATTATGTGGTACATCGAGCTATCACGAAAATAAAAGACATGAGTAAATAAAGTACGCGTTAACTTGAGATGGCATGTTTTGAGTGATGTAAACTTCCGTTAAGTAGTCAATATCGAAATTTATATTAATATCACCCACCATCACTGTCATCAGCTATTTCCACATCCACCCAGGGTCGACTGGTGGACAATGCTATTAGGCATTAAGTTTGCCCTTTGTTTGTAACATGTAAATAAATAAATAAGAGTCTATAAAGGACTTCTGTACAAACATTTTTTGTGTTTTATATATAGATTTACTAGCTGACCCGGTGAATATCTTATCACCTAACAATCAATGCTTACATATTAATTTTCTCATTTCTGGGTTGAAAAATTACGAAGTGTCGTACAAATTTACAAACCCTGGTTGTACCCCTCAGGGGAAGAATTTCCAAAAAAATCCAAAAAAACTATTACAAATATTTTTTTCTAATTATAAGTTGACATATTAATTGGAACGAAGTTCCTTATCGCGCGTTGTGAAAGGGGGCTAGACGGAAAATTACGACACTTTTTGATTTTACGAATGACGACACTTTTTTTGAAGTGATTCAGTGAGTTTTACAGAGATGGCGCTGTACAACAAAACTTAAATCGAAAGTAACTTCGTTCCATCCGGGTGTCCCTTGACACCTCTCATGTTTTTTTTACATTTCTGGGTCCAAAAATGTCAAAGTGTCGTAAAAACTTACAATCCCTTAGTTTTACCCTTTAGGGGATTAATATCACGGTTTTCTCGTAATTAAATATTTTTGTGTCTAACCTTTATAAATTTTTTTACCCTTTTTTACCTTCAAAACTGAAAAAGTTTCCATACTAACTTGCACCCTCTTTATTAACTTCCCCCTTTAGTGACTCTTTAGAGGATTATTTTATCTAAGAACGTAATACTACCAATTTTTCTGTTTAATCTTTATCTAGAATGTAACTTCAAAAATGACAAAGTTTCTTACTAAGTTCCATCCCCTAATTTAACCCTTTAAAGTGATATAACCATAACATTTTATTTTGTCATTATTTATTGTTATCTTTTATTCTCGATCTTCGTTTGCTCGACGGCTTAGACACTTTATTTTTTCCTCATTATGCTTTGTCACGCAGTAGACGGCTAATTAAATCTCTAGAGAATTAAAAGGCGTAATTAATGCCGGGGGGACACAATATATAAGCCAAGATGTCAATGTCGTCGCGTCAGACATTTCATAAAGAATAAATTACTCAATTTAATTGACTCAGACCCAGTCTTAAAGTAGAAAAGAGATCTTAAACATTGGACATAATGCTAAAAAACCAGCCAAGTGCGTGTCAGGCTACGCGCAATATCGGGTTCCGTAGTTCATCGACTATTATTGGCAAACAGAACCCTGAATCAAAAAATGGTCCTTGTAGACCTTTAATATTACTAAAAGACCTTTCAACAGTATCGCACACTATGGACACATGAGAAAAAAATCATGCCTACGTTACAAACAGTAGGGAAGTACCCTGAAAAATATTTTTTTAACCATTTTATTCTTCGACTTTCAACGTTAAAAAAAAAAACATGTCAAATTATAGCTATATTTCAAAAACGACAAAACTATATATACGCTTTCCGCTTAGGTCATTACACGATATGGCAATGACACTAAAGGTGGGTGTAATTTGTTAAAGGGTAATCTCTAATTGTTATATTTCTTAGGTCAAAGTACGGCAAATGACGCCAATATTACGCGTTGACGCTTTCGCCTTACAACTCATCGTGATGCAGAGTACATCAGCGTATATCCTCATAGTCTCCAACGGCCTTCGTTACGTAGTATAAAGTTCGTTACAAACCGTAATTTGTATCATTCAGCTGTTGCTACTTGATAAAAAAACATTCACAATGTTCAAACTGGTGAGTAAAGCATTTGCATCTACAAAGAGGTAAAAATAAACCATAGGAAACGTTGACATTAAATTTAATATTTTTGGAATCAAATAAAAATACCGTTCACAGGTATTATTATGTTTTGTAAGGTTCCTTACAGTTAAATCCGATTTTTTTGTGAACAGGTACTCTGAATAATTAGATATTTCTAAATTTGGGTAAAATTGTGAAGATCATATAGGTATTTTGTTTTCTCCTCAATGGGCCTACGCCTCCTCCGAAACTCATGCCCTGTAGAAATTGTAGATACTACCTACTTAGTCACAATTTAACGAAATTGTAAAAGAATGTATAAAACCAAAAAAACAATGATCCATAATCATTTTTCATCATGTATCCATACATAATATTTTTATTAATTTATATTATTTTGACATTAAAATCCTTACTTATTAGATTATTTTGCATATATTTTCCGATCAAGCTTAACCTAAATTAAATCATCTCACTGTTTAAAAATATAATAATAGTGTTTTAAGTAATAGTTTTCATTAGTGTTTGATGTTATTTACAGTTCGTCTTCGCTTGCTTCCTCGCTCTGGCCGCGGCTAAGCCCGGCGTGGTTCCCGTGGCGTACACGGCACCTGTAGCAGCGGCGTATACCGCGCCCGTGGCCGCGTATACCGCACCGCTCGGCTACTCCGCGTACTCCGCGTATTCCGCCTACCCCACGCCCCTCGCCGCCTACTCCGCCTACAGCTACGCTTCGCCCTACGCTGCTTACTACCTCCGCTGAAAATCAAACAAACTAGTTATAGCTTAGAAAATCCACCTCAAGCCATATGATCGAGCTGTTTATAAAGAAATAAATAGTTTTAGCACACAATTGGAGTCTTTTTCATAACATGAAAATAACATAATCTAACATTTTAACAAAAAAATAACCGACTTCAAATGAAGTACATTGTACTTTTGACATGGATACCATTGTCAGATCTCGCTCAAATTTATGTGGAACTACGCAACAAGCACCAGCTTTCAATTAAAAAATAAGTTGAATCCTAAAAAAATTTTTTTTTTTAAACGCTTTTATTTCAATAATGTTTAGTTTATAAAAAAAATTAGCTACAAGTTGTGAAAATTTCAAGTCTCTACGTAAAATAGAACATAGAGAATTATGCGTCTAAAGTCTGAAAATCGTTTTTTTTAATTTAACAACAAATAAACAATGAAAATTAGTTTAAAATATGATTTTCGTGTATTGTCATCGGAAATACACATGTCTGCCAAATTTCATCAATTTTCATTAAAGGGAAGTCATTCAAATTAACGTTACAAGATTTGATGCTTTGATGCTTTGATGCTTTGATGCTCCGAAGTGAAGCTAAATAAAAGCGTTTAAAGAATCATTGAAATCGGTTGGCGCGATATTGAGTTATTCGCAATTCACCAAAATCTAAATATTATATTGATGGTAAACTATTGCGAGAACTTTATAAAATTATATTATTATAAAATTAGGGACCTGGGTATAATATTTGATAGCAAATTAACATTTGTTCCTCATATAGAAAATATTGAAGCACTCATCTAACATGTTGGGTTTTATTATTAGGAATGTAGTAGTAAAATGTTCAAGAGTTCACAGACACGTATAACTTTATACAATGCTCTAGTTCGCGCCCTTCTAAAATATTGCCCTGTTGTTTGGAGGCCCCACTATGCCACCCATATCAGAATGGATCCAAAAACGATTTCTATGGCATTTATCTTGCTCCTTCAAAATTTCAAAGAAAAAGTTATCTTATTACGAAAAACTTAAATATTTTAAAATGTCCTCATTAAGCAAGCGAAGGAACTTGTTGGACCTTATATTTTCATATAAAATTTTTAACAATGTCATTGACTGCCCTCAGCTTTCAGATTTGTTTAAATTCAGGACTCCCAGTAGAATCCTCGGAAACCCATTTTTCTGTTTTGCCCGCCCTTTCGCAGGACTGTGTTTGGTAAACAATTACCAATACCTCGTTTGTGTAAGACATTGAATACTTGGTTCGCTAACGAACCCAAAGATGTTTTATCCCTTATACTTCACCAGTTTCGTGCACTTTTGTTTAAAAAGATCACTGATTAATTTTAGTTCACTCCGTTGTTTTTATAATTTAAGTTATAAGTTTGTTGAAATGTAACAATTAAATAATGGTACCTATGTTCATGTTTATATGCGGAATTTTTTCCTGTAGTTGGTTGTGCATTTAATTTTTTATACTGTCCTGTGTTAGGTACTTTAGGTTTATATAATTTAACAATCGTTGGTAGACCAAATAAATAAAGAAATAAATGGATCGTGTTATTACACACAACGCTGCGTCGCAAGTTCTTTTTTTTTTAACTTTTGCCACAGAAGACATAATTGATAATAGTACATATTTTTGCTTGGACACGCTACCGCGTATCTATTTCACTGTCATACATTCGTATAAGAATATGTGCTGTATTAGATTTTTTATTTATATTTAATATATTATTATGTTATTATTGTAATTTGTTATAATATTGATTTATGTTAGTATTGTATTATAATAAATATTTTATTTTATGTATGCATTTTATTTCTATGTTCTTTTTGTCTTTTTACCTATATTTTATCATTTTAATACAATGATATTGTGTAGTATATTTATATTTCCACATTTAATTATTGCCACTTACCTTACTTTTTATTACCACTAATTCTCACCTATATCATGTACTGACTGAGAGTGAATGGCTCTTGGCATTAAATGCGCTCTTTGTAGAACTTGTCTGTAGTTTATACAATAAATAAATAAATACACCATGAAAAACCAAAACAAAAAATCAAAACCACCGCATTTTGCTTCTAAAAATATAATGTGGCAGTCAAAACGGGCCTTATATTGTTATGTTATATGTCCGTTAGTTCATCCACTCGCAGTCCTTCCAGTACAGAGACCATAAAATAAGATAAACATATTAACTATATGTATAAAAGAGCTGTAACTTGGCACGGGTATCACATATTTATCATGTTAACAAAGTAATATAATAAAATCTTGAAATATTTTTAAGGTATCTCACCTACTCGTAAAATGGACCTGATTTTTTAATTGTCGTCTACCCTGTGGTGTGGGTTATTATTGGATAATATGTCTAGGAGGAAAACTGTCACGGCTTAGTTAGCTTAAGTACCTACTTAATAATATAATAATATTCTTAATAATATTCTATGAACTTACAACTAAGTTACTCTACATAGAGCGTGGCCTTACTAGCACTTGACCGGTTATTTTCATCTATTGAAATAAAACAAACACAAAATATGATTACCTCATAATAAGCTTAGTAAATTACATAGATAAAAATTTAAAAATCCCATCCAAACAATATTATGCCGTTTCAGATATTATACGAAGAATCCCTTCCATGTACAAACATCGGTCATTGACAGTTTTTTATATGCATAGATAATTAAAATATCATATAACCCTTAACAAGTCTATTAGTTTACTGTATAAATCGCCAATGATTTAATTATCCAATCTTATACACGTATGAGTGAAAACATGTTTTAATAAACTTTTAAATATAAATTACATCAATACTCTTATCTGTAATAGAGCAAGGTATTTATCCGACGCAATATTTAATTTATTTAATTATTACGATTTAATTACCCAATGTAGTTACGTACTTATGATGATAAAAAGTCAATTCTTAATAAACTTTTAAAAATCAATTATGGCAATACTTTTATCTGTAATAGGCACAGTATGACGTCTTAACATTTTGCCGACTAACTATATAATACCATTAAACTGTATTGTTTTCCTATAGATTTAAAAAAATCGACAGACATGTTTCGAATGTAAACAATACATAATACCTCGCTGTCACGTTCATGCCATCGTAGCACTCACGAGAATGTGTAAATTGACCTCCGTACCGTGCTATAAAGATCCCTACAATCAGTGTTCATTCATTATTCAACTAAAACCCAGCAACCCAATAACAACCAAAATGTTCAAAGTGGTTAGTGCATTCTACTTTTGTGAAAAAATTTACAAATTTGTTATTAATACAAGTGAAAGCAGTACTCGCGGGCCATAGTTTTTCAGGCACATAGCACAATTTGTTTGGGCCTATTAGTAAAAAAGTGATAAATTTAATTTTCTTGGGTTCCGTAGTCAAAACAGAACCCTTTGTTTCACCATGTCCGTCCGTTCATCCACGTCTTAGCTCAGTGAACCCTAGTCCTAGAAAAGTGTAATTGGGCATGATCCAGCCGATAAAGTGATTAAAAATAATGAAGGGAAAGGACATTTTTTACTGAAGAATTAATTCCCGAAATATATTGAGCTTTAAGCTGCCAATTAAAAAAAATTAATAACTATCACAGCTAAGTTGACGTAGCAAGTTAATGAATATCTAATATTATCTAGTAGATCAATTTACAATTACTTTGAGCGTCGACTGATACGCACTTCGCCAGTCGTAAATATATTTTTTTAATATTTTCAAATACCATTACGTTTAAAGCTCTAGTATACATAATATGTAAGTTTATCATATTTTGAATAATTTGATTTAAAATGTATTTTGTTACAGATCATCTTTGCATGCCTCTTCGCTCTGGCCATGGCCAAGCCCGGCGTACTGCCCGTGGCATACACAGCACCCGTGGCCGCGGCTTATACTGCGCCTGTGGCAGCATACTCACCACTTGCTTACTCAGCGTACACCGCGTACACCGCGCCCGTCGCCGCCTACTCCGCTTACAGCTACGCGTCTCCCTACGCAGCTGCATACTACGTCCGCTGAAAACCACATTTGAATTAAATCGCATGTGTACTAAATAAATGAACATCATTGAATACAATACTACAATATTTTCTTTTATCCTTTCTGTTATAATAACTCAAAATACATATTAAATTTCAAGCAGCTTTTTAGAAGCGTTTGCCGTTACATGAAAGCTAAGCAGTAAACTAAGTATAAGTGTACTAAGTGCAAGTTGTGCAATGTCATGAGTGTGTTATTATTGAGCGAAAATCTGAAAGAGTTTTTAGAAGACTAAATTTTTTTATAGATGTGGCCAACAAACGAGCTGACGATTCACCTGGTGGTAAGTGGGTATCATCATCCATGGACATCGGCAACACTAAAGGCGTTTAGTCCCTAACGATTCGGTCTTTTGACTTATTTAGCCTAACCGTTGCCACATCAGTGATGTAACTCTCTTAGTTATGCCGATTATTCTCGTTCGTCTTTACTATTTTAATATTCGATACGAAGAGACTTCTTTCGCACAAAAGAGAAGACTATTACAGGTAACTTCATGGTACGCTTGCCATAGTAAATTTTAATACTAATTTTGCTAAACCAATTCCTTTTGGTACGAGTCGGGCCGCGGGGGGGGGGGGGTTATTCAACACGTATATAAGATATATATTTTTTTAATGTAATATGATCACGTAGCATTTGGTACATAGTGGTTCAATTTTGTTCAATCTTTTTTTAATAGATGGGGTACTTATCTATTAAAAAAGGTAAGCGTACCATGATGTCTTGTAGTTGAACCCATTTTTTTGAAAATTTTATTGCTACTCTAAAGGTACGAAAATAGGGAATGGTTGATCACCCACGGAATTTTTATTCGTTACCCCAATAACTTTGTACTGGATGATACAATTTCGATGATTTTTTTACCTTGATTTTATTCTCATTAAAATTTGGAAACAAAATTATGTTTATAGCAACCTAAAATTAAAAAAATAATTACTTTGTAACAAAAAATTAAAACCAAGGAAAATAAACTGAAAAACGATAAATAAAATTAACTACTTAGTATTGCAAATTAAGATCCTAAGTTAACAGTAAATAAATAATTTTGAGGTGGTGCCAAATGTTCGTTAATCGCATGCCGCTGCCCTTGTATTATAATTTTTCTTGTTTGTTTGACGCTGTCTCAAAATTATTTATAATTTACTGTTAATTTAGGATCTTAATTTATCTAAATGAATCTAAATGGTTTATTTTATTTTTCGCTTTTCAGTTTTTTTCGTTGGTTAATTTTAAAAAAAAAGTTATAATGTAGATAGACGTCTCTGCCGAAAAATTTCGATTTATCTGAACTTTAATGTCCCGTAGACATGAAATCATTATTTGAAAGGCCATCTATTCATCACAAGAAAAATTGAATAAACTTCCTAGTTACAAATGTCATTAAAAAAATTTTGATGCCCAATGTAGTCAAAAATTTCATTTATTTTTAGTTTTCGTGACATACTTCAAAAACTACCTCATTAACATATTTTTTTTACAATTGCATTGACAATAATATTTTCTACAAAACACACTAAAATAATTGCTCTGAGTTACAAGATTCATGAGTTATCGCAATTTGAACATGAGCCTTACGCCTTCATTCACCTACTAACGTACTAACCTCTGTTCAATGTAGCACGTAGCTACTAGCTACGCAATGAGCATGGGACACTCGCGTAAAGCTCATATTCAAACTGCGATAATTCACGAGTCTTGTAACTTAGAGAAACAAGTAATTTTGATGTGGTTTTGTAGACAATGGCTACTTATGGAACAATCCATCGTTTTCTTGGGTGTCACCTTAGATTCTAAACTACAAAGGGCCACCCATATATCGGCTCTGACGTGTAAACTAAGTAAATCAGTTTATGCCATTAGAAATATAAATTAGTTTACTGATGTATAATAGAAACTGATAAACTTATTTATTAATTTGGTATACTTTCATAGCCTCGTATCCCATGGTAAGTATATTGATGTGGGGCAAAGCAACATTAATGCAATATTTGTTTGAAATGAGTATATTAATAGGAGCTTCTTTATATATCTACAGTGATATTATATTCATAATTAATATAATTAAGGTGGGTGGTAGATTAGAAAAAAATAGGTGCATTAATATATTAGTGATTCCTACATAATTATATGGATAAAACATAAAACATTGTGACTTTGACTAATGAGCAACAGCTTTTTTATGAGTAGTTTTTTTTTATACTCACAATGAATATAAATACAACAATCGATGCACAGTCCGGTTTAAATCGAGCGTTTATATAATTATTTTATTAGACACTTTCAATAATAATTCAAATTGTTTTGTTTGTTATTAGATATTTATCTTAGATATACAATACCTTATTTATTCCAATAAGTAAGGAGTGATAAAAAACAACAAATTAATTAAGTAGAATTTATATTTTTCTCATCTAAGGTTTCATTATTTTCTTTGTGATTTAACATTTCAGCGGAGGTAGTAAGCTGCGTAGGGCGAAGCGTAGCTGTAGGCGGAGTAGGCGGCGAGGGGCGCGGGGTAGGCGGAGTACGCGGAGTACGCGGAGTAGCCGAGCGGTGCGGTATACGCGGCCACGGGCGCGGTATACGCCGCTGCTACAGGCGCCGTGTATGCCACAGGAACCACGCCGGGCTTGGCCGCGGCCAGAGCGAGGAAGCAAGCAAAGATGAACTGTAAATAACATTAAAATAAATAAAACACACTTGATTACTGACACTACGTTTTTAAACTAATTCAAAAAAATTTAGTACTCAATTTGGTTTCATTTTTATGTTTGTTACCTAAGTACTTCATTATTGAACAATCGATTTGGATTTTTTTATATTTCAAAGGATATACTGGAACCAATTTCGAAATAGGTCCCATGTTTATCAAAATTCAGATCTGATGGTGAGATTCATATGGAATTGAGGTAACTCCTCAAATATGAAAGGTATACAAATTGTGATTTTCATATAATATTTAGCAATAATTTTAGCAGTCCTCATAAAACATTTCAATGTTGTCGCTTATTTTTCTCAAAAAAATTGATTTTAAAGTTATTGAACCAACCAGTTTAAACATTTTGAAGTTATCCGTGGCTGCGTCTTAGCTGAATGATATACAATCAGAGTTTGTAGCGATGTTTTATACCAAACGCTACGAAGGTCAATTACATACCGTGGTGCTTGCCGTAGCGACGAACTTAGTTTGAAAATATTAGGCAACGAGCGCTTTAGAAAATGGCACTTTAGTTAATTTTATACTTTGTACTTAGGTAATATCCCAAAGCAAAGGTTCATAATATACATTTTATGAATACTCTGAATACCTTAAATAAACTGGAAATTTACTTTTACCGTCACAAAAATATACGTGTTCATTTGTGTTTAACTTAGAGCTTTTCTTGTCAAAGTATAATATAATATATTACATGATCTCACGTTCGTCTGAAATAATACGTGACTACGCTCAAGCTAAAAACCCTTTTAGAAAAAATATGTGCTCTTTGCTAATTATTAAATGAAACCATTTTTTAAGGTTCCGAAGTAAAATCGAAACCCTTATAGTTTCGTCATTTCCGTCCGTCCATGCGAAGCATACGAGCCTTGGGCGACATAGGTGTCAATTTTTTTTATAATATTTGTAACAAAATATGGTACCTACACAGGGAAATGGAAGACAGAATGGACTCACACGGTTTTCATTTCTTTGCACAAGAAGGGTTCAACTAAGAAGTGTGACAACTACCGCCTTATAGCTCTTATATCTCACGTGAGCAAAATATTGTTACATATTCTTAATGAAAGACTGAAGAACTTTTTGTCCAAATAAATCGCACCAGAACAAGTCGGTTTTGTAAAAGGAAAGGGTACACATGAACATATCCTCATATTTCGTCAGATCATAGAGAAAGGTACGAGAGTTCAACAAGCCTTCATACATTTACTTTGTGGATTTTTCAAAGGCATTTGATTCTGTGAAATGGCCCAAACTGTGGAGGGTTTTGCTGGACATGGGTACACCGAAACACAGTCCATCTTCTCAGACGTCTTTATGACGATGGGACTGCGTCCGTGCGTAGATTGTATTGTAGAATAATAATACTACAATCAGGTGGGATTGTAGTAAAGAATTAACTTATAAGATATAAAAAAGAGAATTCTTCAATTCAAACCAGTAGTTCCTGAGATTAGCGCGTTCAAACAAACAAACAAATAAACAAACAAACAAAAAAACAAACAAACAAACAAACAAACAAACAAACAAACAAACAAAAATACAAACAAACAAACAAAAAAACAAATAAACAAGCTCTTCAGCTTTATACTAATCTTTCCAGTCCTTTGAGGGAGCAACACATCTGTGATAAAGTTCACAAAGTACGATAATTCCATCTTATGTTATCAAGACAAGCCGTATTGCTCTTATAAGGAATTATTTCAAAATGCATACAGTAACTACCTAAAATTTTGGTGCTAGAGATTCTTAGATATTTTACGCAGAACGCAGTCACGTACAGATTGACATACAGATAATTTGAAGTAGTCTTTCAAACCTTAATACGGAGCACACGAAATTTGAATATCATGCAAATGATCCAAATTCACTTTTGCAAGTTTGACCTTTGAAACTTTGTAGCAATTTTATGTTTTAATGCATTTCTGTTATTACTCCTGTTAGTCTTGTCTAAGATAGAACTTACATTGTTACATTATAAGATACATATTAAAGTAGCTTGGCCTGTATGTAAGTAAAAGTATGGGTATGGAAACCTTTTAATTTCATTGACCATTTTCACTTACTTCCAGGGGACATAAACTGCTAATATTAAGGTACTCGTAAATATAAAATAATTTTATGGACGACCTCATTTATTTTCTCGCTAAAATTATGAATACTGGTTGAAATTAATAATTTAGTTCTAGGTATTTTAGATAAATGAGTAAAACACCTGTATTTTTGTTTTTGTTTCAAAATAAGAAAATACCGGCAAACGAGCTGACAATCCACCTGATGGTAAATGGCTTTCGTCGCCCATGAACATCAGCAACACCAAAGGCATCATTGATGCGTTGCCGATCAAGAAAGAGAAAAGAATAAAAAAAGAAAGAACTTGAGAGCCATCTCAACGCCCTCAGCCGGCGAACATCTAGTCGTTTGGCGGCTGACTCATGCTCTCAAGCTATCTAGGCGAACCCCATGGAGAAATAATAATAATAATAATGCCATTAATTAGCAATTAAAATCATCAATATTATCTATATAAACCCTCCGAGGGGCCCTACCACCAGCGGGCTGGATTAGTAGCCTCTTACGACACCCATTCGGCGTGGGATTGGGGTTGCTAAACCGCCCCAGTACGGCTAACATATAAATTCCTAAACCGTTAAACATATTTAAACTACGAAAGTGTGAAAGTGCAATAGCCCAATATCAATAGATAAGAATTTGGAACCTCTATCATCGTATGGTAAACTTCTTTGAAATCAATAGGGGACCAACCACCTGCCATTCAGTAGGCACATTGACCTCCAGGTTATTGCAACTACCTCATAGTAGTCCAGACACGTGCGTGCTGACCTCTGACGCAACCTGTAATGCTTTGCATTCTAATATGGATGGCTTATGCATTACAGAGCCTTTAAAAGTGAATGTCATTTGAAAATACATTTTACTTCACCTTTTTTTCTTTTATAATTAATAATATCATTGGTTTACTTCATTTAAGTAGGAACGCCTGCACATTTACTTTTTGCTGTTTTCTATCTACTGCTGGGTTGCCTGGAAGAAATCGCTTCAAAGCGTTATCGCCATCCATTGTTTTGTATTTCTACCTTGTACTGTTTATGATTATTTTGTATGGTGTACCTGTACACTGTACAAGTAATAAATTTTTATATTTAGAAATAAAATAAAACACTAATTTTATTTCTCAATATGTTTTTTTAATAACAAAAAAAGAGAACACGGGATTGAACTTAGTAGCCCACCGAGGGTCCCCTGTTGATATAGCCTCGTTCATTGATTAGACTAGATCTAGTAATAGAAGAAGGTTAATGTTTAGTCTATATGCTCGTAAGATAAATATTAAATTCAGCGTAAAAATCAGCTCTCCCTCTTCAACTATTTACTTACATTTCAACATATATTTACTTACATAACAATAAAAATGTTTTCCATATTTTTCGTCAGTAAATAATAATAGATATGATGCTAAATATTTGCAAAGTATAAATTTAAAATAAATACTAGTACTAGGCCCCTGCGGTGCAGTACCTAAAGTGTTGGCAGAATTCCTACATCGTATTCTATGCTAAAGTTGTAAAATTAGGATTTGTATACTGTAAAACCATTTTATGAATATAATTAAAAAAAAAATTAATCCTAATAAAATTTTCAAAGTTCCATTTGCGTAGATTTTAATGGCTGGTTCTCTCGCGCATGTCATTTCTGAGATGTTAGTCTTGAATTCGGAGCAGCGTCGATGTTCTGAAGTTAGCACACTATACACTGGCCGAATAATTGCATTGCCCTGTTTGCGTATTTAAACGGTATCATAATCAGAATTAACATCAGTCCCCTAGTTGCCTAGTTGAGAACAGCACGAACAAACTCAAACAGTAAAAATGTTTAAGCAGGTAAATTTAAAAAAAGTGAATCAAAACTGATTAGAAAACAAAATTTCATCACTTCACCATCATCATTTATTTCTAACGAAATCAAAAAAGATTTAAAAGAATATTGATTCGGATTTCACTTTATTTTGAGGGTTTCTATGTTAAGTTACTAGTAGGTTGTCTGAAAGTTATTACGCAGCGATTAGGCCTCCATTCGTATACCGTGTTTGGCACATATGGGCTACATAAATCTTTTTGTATTGCATATGAAATACTGTAGTCACATCACAATTAATATTCTTGTTTAAATTATAAAATTCAAAATATTAAATCATATTTTATTATATTTATGTCAACAGGTACTTTTCGCTGCCATCGTTGCCGTCGTGGCCGCCAAACCCGGAATTCACTCCGTAGCCTACACAGCCCCGGTAGTAGCAGCCTACACTGCCCCGGTCGCCTATACCGCCCCGGTTGCAGCCGCCTATACCGCCCCGGTCGCAGCCGCCTATACCGCCCCGGTCGCCGCAGCCTATACCGCCCCGGTCGCCGCTGCCTATACCGCTCCAGTCGCCGCTGCCTATGCCGCCTACAGCCCATACGCTGCTTACAGAGCTCCCTTCTTCCTCAAGTGATCCCACAAATGTTATAAACGATTAAACAACCTACTTGCTTAAATTAATTGTTTTTAATTACTCTATTAAGTAGAATAGACGCACTTTTATTTCTACAGCCATACACAGACATAAAGGTCATATATGTTTTACTTTAGTTATTAGTATTGTAGTTGTAGGTACGAGTACTAGATATATTATAGCGGAAAAAAATACAAACATACAGAAAAAATACAGGAGAATAAAAATAGGGGAAGTAAGCCCAAGACGGGTACCCAGCCTAAAAAGGGTAGGCAATGCGACATCGTCAGATTGAACGCTGGACTCGCTGCGAACAGTGCAACAGTCGCTCCGCACCCCGCTCCATCTGAGGTACTCACTAAAAAACGATGCTAGTAGAAATACGTGCGTAGTGACCAAAAATATTTTTTCGTCTGTTTCGATAAAAAATTGCAAGGTAAATTCAGATTGATTTTTGCTTTGGCTTAAATGTCTGTCTAATAGTGTTGATTCAGTATCGAAATAAACTTATTCAAGTATATTTTCATACTCAACACACGGATTTAGAGTTAATATTTGAAGGTTATTTTTCGAATAATGCAAACTTCTAGCTAAAAGGCAAAATGGGTAGGGCAAAATGAGTACCTACTCGTTTTGCCCCTTTTTTACGTGGGGAAATCCACATGGATGCCATGAATACTATTGGTTATGCCGGACTCCTACTGGTTAACCACCACGGGTGTACTCCTCTACACCGTCGGTCAGGATCACGGGCACGCTCTCACATTCTTCCGTGAGCCTGACAGCGCTGGTCCTTTTTGAGATCCCTTTCTCAGCATGGATCTGGAGTTTAACCATCCCTTTTTCACTACAAGGCACGCGGCTCATACACCGCGCGCACATTCTCGAGGTTTTATTTTACTGACGGCTGACACCGAGTCCACCGTCATGACATCAGTTCATGGAGAACGGAGAAGGGCCTGGTAGGCCCTCTTCCGACGTCCTACTCTCCGGCTGTGGATTGGGAGGTTAGATGACCTCTCCCCCTCCCGGATGGTCCCTCTCCCTCTCCGCAGCTTCTTTCTGCGAGATAACCTCCTCGCAGAAGGAAAGTCCCACGTCCCAAGACCTCTCGGTTCTGACCATTGCTCTTATTATGGTCGAAAGCAAGAGATAGTCCCCCATTTCTGCGACGAGTTCACGGCGCTCGTCCTCCCAGGCTGGGCACACTAACAATGTGTGTTGCGCCATCCTCGACGCAGCTGCAATGGTGGCACCTGGTGGTCGGTTCCCTTCCAGCTATACGGCACAGGTACTTTCCGAAAGAACCATGTCCGGTGAGCACCTGTATGAGCCGGAAGCCCATGTTGCCTGTCCAACCAATCCTCCAGGATAAGACGGACAGCCTCGACAGTCTAGCATCCGGCTCTTGAGTTCAGCCAGCTGCTTTTTCCACCTTTCAGTCACCGACTGTTAAGCGTGGAACTTCCACTCTTCCATTTCTCTTAGCGAGGGTACAATACACCGGGCCCGGATCTGATCGCCAATCATATAACGAAGCTAAAGCATCCCGCCAAGACGCACGCTGCCTCGAAGGAGATGGTGCGATATCCTCGAATGACTCCGATAACCATCACCCTCTGAGGTTTTCTTAAAAGGGCGATGGTTCTATCAGTCAGCTCTTCTTCCCATACGGGAGCCCGTCCCGTATAAGGTCATAGACCGCAACACTCCTAAATAGAGGCGTCTGCTACTTTCTTTAGGACCCCCGAGGTTTGAATAGAAAATAATAAAAATAGAAGCAAAGAAAATAAGTGGTACTGCCTCTTCTTCCAGGGCCCATATGTAGATCCTCCAAGTGAGGATTGCCAAATGTGGGCCCACGAACAATGTGCATCATACACCGGATTCGGGTCATTTTTCGTGATGCATGTCAAAAGAATTGAGTCTGATAGATGATATTAAAGTAACAACTGTGATTATTAGTTGTTATTTAAGTTAGTAATTTTTTTATTAGTAGCAATGGTGCCTGGCTACTTACTACTACTACACTTACTTACTACACTGACTTCAGTGTTACTGGACATTGTTATATTCTATTATGTTAAGTTTTTATGCAATTTAGAAGTACATTTAAGTTGCATATTTTTAGACTGATTATGATGTAGCTAACTTAGAAATGTTCGAGAGATTTATGTACTTTTAAAACATTTTGAGTAAGTCAATTTTGTAAAAGTCCTACACAATTTGAATTGATTAAATTTTTTGCAGATATTTATTGTTCTGTTTAATAGTATAAACACATAATCTTTCAATTCTACTAGCTTCTTTCAATTTCCTACCCACCTTAGGCCGGCCTTCCGTTTTGCCCGAGGCCAGTACCCATTTTAGGCCCCCCCTACGGGCAAAATGAGTTTTTTGAAGGTTTATGTTAATTGCTCATAATAATTTTGCTGGTGTAGTTTTAAGTAATATGACCTAATTTTATCAAACTATATTAAACTCCCTTACACGCATCAACTTAAGTCTTTAGAAATTATGTTATTAACATGCTCAAATTTTAATTTTGCCTTAAGGTACCCTTCTTGGGCTTACTTCCCCTATTGCTTTATTATGATCGCATGTGTTAAGTGGCTTAGAAAATAGGGCTCGCTTAGTATAATTCCGTGGTGTTAGCTAAGGCGCTGATTGTCTTGTCAATACGAGTAATTATGCTGTTTTTTTCAAAGTATTGTGGATGTTTTTTGACAAACATACAGAGGTCTCTAATATACATGCAAATAAGTGGCGAAATCCGATGTTTTTTTAAAAAGTGGTTTACAGCTTTTTGTGCTATAGGCCCCTGTAATGGCTCTCACGTAATTTTTTTGAATTCGAAATGTCGAAATATAATATTAACAGAGTTTCCCCACAACAAAAGACCGTAAGACAACACTGAAGACACGTATCCGTAGTATGTACTTAGTGCATAATTATTATAATTATGTTAGTTGGTAATAATCATTGGTAGCAATACTACTCCGCAACTACTTGCTATCGTAAGTGTACAGGCATTTATTGACCTATGTTTTCTGTAATTAGTTGCAACTTATTTATTTAATTTATTGTTAAATAAAACATACTGCTGAAAATCTTAACGGAAAGAAAACGGATCTTAACGGATTAATTAGGTTTAGAAAATAAATACACTTAAAATATGTATATCCAACAAAAAATTACAAACATTAACTAGGTACTTTACCAGATATGTATTTCACATCTTTGTCTTTAATTAAGTTGTCTGTTTATTTATGACACTTGCAGGCATTATCTGGCTGTTTTCAAAATTGTTTCGGGCCTGCAGGAAAATGTTCAGTGGGCCGCACGTTTGACATGGCTGACTTAACGACGAACTGAATTTTGCCATAGATCCATCTGAAACAACTGACCGTGATTCGAGGATATCCGAGTTCTCTTACACTGTCCCATCCTGTATTTTGATCAAATATAACATACTTTCAGAGCTCAAGAGGAGATAATACTTTGTTATAGCTCCCTAACATACTGGACTTAATAAACGTGTCGTCAAAAAATATAACTATAATTGTCACTAACTGAGTACAGGATCTGAGGGATTCTTACAACAAATTACACTATCTCAAAACTATGTTATGGCCTCTATTGGATAAATATCAGCGATCTATATAGAACATATAATTCACTGATAAATATAGACAATAATTTGAATACAAACCGATGCAATATTCGGATGGCCCTATTTCATGCAAATGACATAAGGACAATGTGTGACATCATTCGATATTACGCGAGTAATGCTCAATAGAGGCTTGTATTGGCCGGAGACAAGCTGTGACGTCAGCTTCTCCCCTAATAGACACAGATACATATTACTCATGTTATGAATGTGACCGTTGCAACTGTTTTGACAATGATGGAATAGGGACAAAGTTATAGCAAGTTCGTAGAAATACTAGCGGACTTTCACAAATTTGATGAAGACTAGATCTAGTAATAATGCTTTTCTATTTTATTTTACTTTTACTATTAGTGTCTACTATGGTTTGTTACATTGATTGATTAATTTCACGGAAATAAAAAGTTTTAGTAACACCTTCGGCATCACCGATGCGTTGCTAGCTAATAAAGAAAATAGAAAAAAGTGATTTTTCGATGATTTGGGACTTTTAATTTCCATAGATGTCATTGCAAGATTTTCCCTGTAACATAGTTTTAGAAACTTCTACGTGTAATGTAGAAAACTTGAAACGAATCTACAACATTGTTTATCCCTGTTTACTTATACTGAATAAGAATAATTATGAATCAAGGAACCGTCAAATTACAATTTCTCAACTTCAAATGTTATAAATATCAAATAAGATGTTATCATCGGGAAATTGTTATGAGAATTATTATAAGTCTGTGACATAACTCTGGTTCAAGGTGGATGGGGACACCTGGTACGAACTTAAAGCTGTGAAGATATTATAATTATACAGTAGCGGATTGGATGGGTCGGCTAATTTGAATACGGTTACAGTCATTGAATGTTATATCGTAATACGAGAAATAGTCTTGATATTGTTCTGATTAGGTCTTCACAGGGTGTTTTATTTTTATGCGTAGATAATAAGTAAACAAGCTAGTGAGTCACTTAATGGTAAGTTTATATTTTTGAACTGAATTGAGGAATTACATTATCTTATCATATCTATTTAACTACCAAAGAGTTATAGGAAAAAAATTTAAATATCTGCTTACTTGTGGACGCAACAATGAAACGTAGAGAAAGAAACCGAATTTCAAGATAAAAATACCGAAAACGGTGTCTCTTTTAAGGTAATTTTATTAAATCTGGTGGATCAACTCCCAAGTTACGAGTATCAAATCACCCAAACGTTTTCTACAATTCAAGCACCAGAAAGAGAGGTTTTTTTCAGATATAAGCAGCTTAAAATCGGTTCCGTCATTGCCCGGCAAAGGCAATCGTCATCAATCGTCGTCAGGTATCTTGTACATACTAACCGGGATACCTTCGGTGTAGTGTTGGGTCAATTTAGCATGCTTGTTATTCGCCTGTCTGGGAACAGGAGCGCATGAGGAAGTTCACAAACGCCTAAAGCATGTTGAAGAGTAGTCATAATAATATTATGATGATTATTTCATACTTAAGTTAGGTATAAAATACCTCATCTGTTAATTTTTAGTTGATGACTCCTAAAATAGTGATGCTCCTTGTAACGTCTATTGAATTCGGACATCCTATACAAATTAAGCTATGATGGGCAATCGGAATAAATATTCGAGTCGCGTGTATATCCTGACCGCGTCCTTGCCAAGTTACGTTGTATGACTCGCTGCCAACATCGGGGGTCATCAGATCCTTATATATTAGCAGGATAGAACAACAATAGTCAGTATTCAACGGACAATCAGCGAAAATGTTCAAACTTGTAAGTATTAGTGCTACTATATTAATAAGTACTTAATTATTTATATTAACTTCTTAATAAGCTTTTTATTTTTTACGATGATACATAAGCAAATCATAAACAGATGAAAAGGTATCATTGTCGTTATGCAAATAGTATTATGTTCTTAAAAGTGCAAATAGTATTAAGTGCTACCTTATATTTAAGGAACGTGGTGTACGGTTCTTAATTGCACGTCTCCTCGACGTGTCTCTATTTTCGCATTCTAGGAGGCTGGTGTTCATTATTAAGTTATGGTTTTAAATGTAATATTATTCATTCGTTTATCTTTGTATTTTTAGTTTTTGCAGATTATGTTAAACTTATGCTCGATATTTAATTATTTGAAAAAAATTAAATGTCAATCAATTTATCTTTCATCTGGTAATTTTTGTCTGTAACATAATCTAATATTCATAAAAATATTGTTATATTGATAAACATTTTGTATTTTAATATAAATTATTTTAGTACACATGTCTAGAGTTACTAATAACACTAGTTTTACTTCTGTATTGAAATATCCGTTAAGGTCACCACATTATGCAACCGTCCGAATGTTTACCATAATCTCCTCAAGATTATCATCACCTGTAGCCGTAGCCGTGTAGCCACTGATGGTTGTCTAATCTGAAAAATCTCTTTCTCGAATATGGATAGCAAAATTGTAGATGGATAGGAAAGAAACAGCCTTAACTATCTCATATTTTACGGATGTATGGTCTGTGACTTAGAGGTATGTAATTCAAACTTTTGTTTCCAGTTGATCCTCTCCGCTCTCCTGGCCTTCGCTAGCGCCAAGCCGCTGGTGGTGAGCTACGCGGCTCCTGTGGCTGCAGCCTACACTGCCCCGGTAGCGGCTGCATACACAGCCCCGGTCGCATACTCAGCGTATTCTGCATACTCGCCGCTCGCATACTCTGCTTACACCTACGCCTCTCCGTACTCCTATTACATTTGAAGACCGAAGCTTTTTGAACTGACAAAATAATGATAAATAATAATTTATGATATTTTTTTTCGCAATACAGTATTGTTATTGATTCATTGTTTTATTTTTCTGAGAGTCTGATTAACATTTTCGGTAATGTAAATGTAGTTTTTGTTAATTTCATTTTATTTCATAATCAGTATTTTAATGGTAGTAATGAGCTGATGATATTATCTAACTATACTTATCTACTATCTAAACTCGACCATTTTAAACTCGTCTTTTGATCTGGTTAATGTCATTCATTATATCCATCATAACCATTTCCATCCATCCATCCATCAGCCCTTGGAGGTCCACTGCTGGACATAGGCCTCCCCTAACTTGCGCCACTCTGACCGGTCCTGAGCCTTCTGAATCCAGCGGATGCCCGCTGTCTTCTTCAGGTCATCGGTCCATCTTGTCGGGGGGCGCCCTGTACTCCGCTTTCCGAGACGCGGGCGCCATTCGAGGACCTTTCTTCCCCAACGGTTATCGGTCCTTCGCACTATGTGGCCAGCCCATTGCCACTTCAGCCGGCTAATTCGTTGAGCTATGTCGGTTACCCTTGTTCGTCTACGGATCTCCTCGTTTCTGATACGATCACGTAGAGAAATACCGAGCATAGCCCTCTCCATAGCCCGCTGTGCTACCCTGAGCTTGTGGATTAGGCCAATAGTGAAGCATAACCATTTATAGTCATAATAATCAGTCTTGCGTTGTATCCCTAAGGTGGATATATCCTTATCATGCCTTAACCCTTTTACAGTACCTGGCCAAATTATTAGGGACACTACTCATCCATCGCTAAGAAGATTTCACCTATAATAAAAAAGTAAATAATTTGAAATGAAAACCTTATTGTTTTTATAATCAAAAAAATATTTTCATATATTTAGAATATACATCCGGCATGTATAACCAATTATTTGTTTAAAAAAATGCAGTTAAAACAGAACATGACGTATTGACTAGCGTCCCTAATAATTTGGCCAGGTAGTTACTGTAATTTTAAGAGACGTATGAGTCGGTAGCATAATATTAATACTGAACGCACATACTAGTAGGTATATCCGCATCGTACGCGTCGAACGCGCCTTATTTGTATGAAATCTTAAGAGAGCCCAATGCATGCGGATGACTTAAACGGCCGCATATAATATGTGCATTCACCATTAGTCGTTTGAGGATTGTCATCGACGCCCAGTCGTAATTCTGATTATAATACATCGCTTAATAATAATATGTCAGCAACTATATGTACATTTCGATACTCGTGTCTTTTAACGTAACCATGATATTCGAACAACTTGAGTAAGATATCCACAAGCATTTTGATAACTTTCTTAAGACATTAAACTCAAACAACTACTTAGTTGTTTGAGTTTAAGATAAACTTGAAAATAGATCTACTAACTTTCTTTCACGGTAGTTTTTTCTTTTTTCTATCAAAGATAACTTATTTAGGAGTTAGGAATTTCCGGCTTACATTCGGAAAGATTATCCTTAGTGTGTTTTAGGCAAGTGACATCAGCCCGTAGCGCTACTACATGATGACCGTTCTGGCAAGAAAGTATCGACTAAGAAGATCCTTAGTATCTGCACGGTAAAGTGTGGTATCTGTCTACACATCTAAAAGAACGGCCATGTGCCACAGGGTAACGACAAAAAGATGGCAAGCAGTGGTAATCGGCTGCATTTGGGTTCTGTTTGATTAAAACAAAATGAAAAATGAAATTGCGGCTTCAGTTGTATAAAAAAACTGTAAATTATTATTAAACATACAAATGTGCGTTTAATTTAAACTCATTTAGTATATTCTTGGTTGTTTTTATATCAACAAGTTACACAATTCTTGGGTACAATCCACGAGTTTGCACTAGAGGAAACCTGAACACGATCCATTTTAAAATGTTGGTTGTCGACTAACTAATGTAGTTCTGTTCTCTGCCTTATTATACAATATCAATTACTAAAATGCTGTTAGTTATACAAACTTGTATTTGAATTAATATAGTTTGCATTAAACTTTAAGCACAACGTTCACAAATTCAATAATTATTTAATTCATTTAATCATTCGTCCATTAATTCTTTCAATTGATTTTTAGTTACAGACGAACAAAAAACTAAGTACAAGCATAGATTTTATTTCGTTGAGAAATAAATAATGTTTTAAAGTTAAAATAAATATAACAGAAGGTATTACATAATTTAATAGCTAAAATAAAATATTTATAAACTATCAATTTCGTTGGAGTTGGTTATGATTCTAAAGATTTATTTGTGTCCTTGCCCTAGTAGATGTGAGTCTAGGGACAATTTAATTCTTTTTTTTTGTTTTATTACAGTTAAATATGAATAATACCTATTACATATATTTACAGATAACATCTAAACAGAGGTAATCAACCACGTGATTTCTTGATTTCTTCCCTGTCCGGCAACAGATCGGTGATGCCTTTTGCTTGAATGTTACACACGACGTGATTCTTCGTTGTGATGGAATTTTATACTTACGCGTCTATAAAAATATATCGAATTCTGTAATAGCTTTTTTACGAATAAATATCATCCATTCTTGTAAACCTACTTTACAATAATTGACACAAAGTATCCTCTGTGTACGCTAAGTGATGCTCGTGTCTACCGAACATTATATTTTTATACTAGAACAATAAATCTTTAAACCGGTTACACATATTGTTACACTATCGGACGTGCAAGGTCAGCAAAGAAACATGGTTTCGGACACAGTCTTTTTCCTTGGATTATGCATTCTTTTGTTTTCGATGGAGCCATTCTGAGAAGCCAGGCATATAGATAAAGTATTCAAAACAACGATTACTTCACTTAAACACGCTTGTCTTTTTCATTCCATTTGGCATACCTCAAAAATATAAAAGGTAGCAAATCCTTTGAAGAGGCAGTCTACTACTAACTTCGTGTGCAAAAACTGGTTAAATACGTCCATACATAATGTCAAAACTTATTCTGGTAAGATCTTTAACTATCGCATTAATTGAATTTGCATGAAATTTTGTTCATTAAACCTTTTCATTTACAGGTAAGTGTCCTGGCATTTTTGGCCTCAGTGAAAGGAGACCCTGCTTGGATCATCAGGGGATCACCGTTCTTCTCGACTCCGTATGCCTCTGCTGCAATTGTTGCGCCAGCTGCCGCGTCTGTTGTGAGCCCTGTGGCTCCAGTTGCACCGGTGGCTCCAGTTGCACCGGTTGCGCCAGTTGCACCGGTTGCGCCAGTTGCACCGGTGACATCTGTTGCAGCCGTGCCTTATACCTCAGTTTCTCAATATAACTACGCGTATGGATCATCACTCAGTTACTCAGATTATCTCCCAGTAGTCAATTCTGCTTACTCTTTACCATATACGTTACCATATGCGTATAGCAGAGACTGGTATTATCGTAATTAGCTTAATTTGGGCTAGTAGTCATGTGAATTAATTGTAATATTTATTTATATTTATATCACCTCACATAAAACCCACCCAAATATAAAACCCACAGTAATATAAAGTGAATTCCTAAATGTTGTTTTAATTTTATAATAATACCTACTAGCTGACCGGACGAACTTCGTATCACCTAACAATCAATGAATATAGTGATACTTTTAAATAAGCCTTTATACCTACTCGTAGTTTTAGTTGGTTAAACAAATCAGAAATCATTAAAATCAGTACAGCCTTATATGCGTAGCCTCTCCTCCTTTTTCCTCTCCCTCTCCCTCGCACTCTCTCTTACATTAAGCTTAAGCTTACATATTATTTTCATATTTCTAAGTTCTGCCGAGAGCAGAAAATAATTAAAGTACTATTATCCCTATTAAAAAATAAGGGTTGGTGGTAGAAGAATGAAAATTTAGGATTTTATGTATCTTTTAATTCCAAATCATGAAAAACATATTTATATTAAATTTGTCCAATAAATTAAAATAATAATTTTTGGGGTAGACCATCCTTATCAGTTAGGGGTATGAAAAATAGCTTAGAAAATTTGATAAGAATCGGTCAAGCCGTTTCGGAGGAGTTTTGTTACTAACTTTGACATAAATTATAATTTTATCTACTAGAATAACAAAATAAGCAAGCAACAACCCATTTGTCCCACTGCTGGGCTCGGGGTCCTCTCACAATGTGAGGGACAGGCCATAGTCACGCTGGCCAAATGCGGATTGGTAGACTTCACACACCTTTGAGAACTAGTAAAGTAAAATTAAGTTGAAAATAAAAGGGGGTCTCCATACAAGAATTTTTTTTTTCGTGGAAAATATTGTACGACGTAACTGAAATAACCTCGTGTGCGAGTCTGACTCGCAGACTCGCATAAATAACCGTTGCTTGTAATTTAGACTTATCCTCTTAGTCAATATCGTCCTGTATATTTTTTTGGGTTCCGTAGTGAAAACGGAACCTGTATAGCTTCGTCATGTCCGTCCAACCGTCCGTCCATCCACAGCCCCAAGACCATTAGTGCTAGAAAGCTGTAATTACGTAAGGATATACACACATATTTACTAAAAGTATAAAAATATAGAAAAAAATATATGTAACATAAAAAAATGTTCAGCTTACCTCCCCTACAGGTAACGTGGGGATGATTTTTCTTTTCTTCGCGTAATCCATAATATGTTGTGTCTATGAAAAGGTATGTCAAAAATAGTATGGGTCTTCAAAGACCATTTTTCAATTCAAGGGCCCGTTTAGAAAATATTCGGCCTTAAAATGCTTTTAAGTTTACACATTTATGGAATTAACCTTAGAGAGAAAGTTGATATCAAAAAGCCAGCTATTCGACTATTCATTAATTTTAATTGCTTTACTTAATTACGTTACTTAGCAACAACCCATAACTGTCCCACTGCTGGGCTCGGGGTCTCCTCTCACAATGTGAGGGGTACAGGCCATAGTCTACCACGCTGGCCAAGTGCGGATTGGTAGACTTCACACACCTTTGAGAACATTATGGAGAACTCTCAGGTGTGCAGGTTTCCTCACGATGTTTTCCTTCACCGAAGCAAGTGATAATTAAATTGTAATACGCACATAATATTTGAAAATTAGAGGTGCGTGCCAGGATTTGAACCCGGGCCCCCGCGTTCGGGAGACCAACGTTCTAACCACTAGGCTATCACTGCTAGGCTAGGCTATCACGTTACTTAATTTTAATTATTTTACTTAATTTTATGAACCTAGCCGTGATAGTTTTCCTTGTAAATTCATCATGTAACCTATTTATGTGAATTTTTTCATTAGTCCAACTCCAATCGTTCAGGTGGCTGAGGGTTCTTAATTTTATGAAATAAAATATATGGAATATCTTGGAAAAGTATTTAAATACGGGATTTTTAATTTTCATTTTTCGGGACAGTTACGGAAACGAAAGCTCGAAATAACGGAATGGAAAGTAAGATATAAGACACACACACAGCCATATCACATAATTCCCCGTGTAGGCGGCAAAAGTCAGAACCACTAGACCAGTGGTACTCAACCTTTTTTTCATAAGGGCCACAAACTCGTGTCAGCTATGGTGTCACGGATCGCCAGAAAAAAAATGGATGAAAAAATACTCGGTTTTCGCAATCGTAACACATCGTAAAAACGCGTTCATCGCGTATTTAAAATTAGAGAATAGCTGCCGGCCCAAAAAAATTGAGAGAAGTAAGAAATAATAATCTTTATCAAACCTGCCCTCCCCCCCTGCTAGCTCAAAAATCTCAAAAATAGATTATATGATGAATTTACAAGGAAAACTATCACGGTTATGTTAGAATAAGTAGTTAATGAGTAATAGTCGATAAACTTACTACTTCGGAACCCTACATTGTGCGTGGCCTGACACGGTTAAGGTGTAGGTTTAACTTTTATTAAATGATGAATAAATTAAAATAGACTGCCGAGACTGTTAGAGTCCAAAAGAAAAGAAATAACTGGGTCTCAGCTTATTATACGATAATCGAATATTTTTATAAAAAAGGCAACGAAAAATGGATACAAGAACCGATGAAGCTCTGAAAGGAGTCAAATAAAGTGATCATTAATCTAAGTAATCGCGACTAAGTTTTGGGCATGATAGTTTGTATGGGTGATCTCATTATTTGCGGTCTTTCCTGAGCTCTCCTTTAAAGATACGGATCGATTCGAAGGAAAGTGCCAGTTTTTATTTATTTATTTATTTATTTGTCCTTAAACATACTAACATTACAGGTCAGTAGCCTAATAATAAATAAAAAATAAAAATAAATAAAAATGTCAACATAGTCACATTATACTTTTGTTAAAATTAAATTAATATTAATGTCAACATATATTCATATTATAATTCATTAGTCTAAATCTAATAGCAATTAAAAATTCAACAAAATAACAATCAAATTATTAACAATAATAATGAAATAATACTTATGTCAATTAAATGTCAAATTATCAAAATCATTCATTCTTTAATTATAAAAAAACCATTCACCAAACCTCTCCTTTAAAGATACGGATCGATTCGAAGGAAAGTGCCGGTTTTTATTTATTTATTTATTTATTTGTCCTTAAACATACTAACATTACAGGTCAGTAGCCTAATAATAAATAAAAAATAAAAATAAATAAAAATGTCAACATAGTCACATTATACTTTTGTTAATAGCAATTAAAAATTCAACAAAATAACAATCAAATTATTAACAATAATAATGAAATAATACTTATGTCAATTAAATGTCAAATTATCAAAATCATTCATTCTTTAATTATAAAAAAACCATTCATTACAAATTATTAAATTATCAATAACAAGACAAACAATTACAAATTATTAATTATCCAAATTATCTTAATTCATCATCGTTTTTATGTTATAAATCAAATCAAATCAATTATTTGCTTGAATGTGGGTATTTACAATAACACACAGTAATAATAATAATAATATATGTATAATAATAATATTATATTTACATATATTATTATATCGTGTAGGCTTGTCGTGAGGCCTTAATGTGACATAATCACTGTTTTATCAGCAGCAGTATACGGACTCATGCAGCAGCATGAAAAATGAGATATAATATGCTTCAAGCTTCCTCCTTCGTACCTGAAATTACAGGTTAAAGAGTTTTGGTAAAAATTCTGGATTATCTATACTAATATTATAAAGAGGAAAGATTTGATTGTTTGCATTGAATAAGCTCCGAAACTACCGAACCGATTGAAAAATTCTTTCACTGTTGGGAAGCTACACTATCCCCGGGTGACATAGGCTATAAATATTTTTTGTTTTTTTTTTACTATTTTCCGCGAAGCGAAGCGAGGGCGATTTTCTAGTAGGTAATAAGTTACTTTACCAAAAATAAAATAAAAAAATATTAAAGCAATAGGTTATTACACATTGAACTGGAATAGTCAAAGCGTTGAATCTTACATAAGTTAATATATATATTTTTAATAATAATCATATCATAATAATCATATCATACAATATGATTTTTGATATACGAGTCACTCACAAACTGATTCCCGCATTCTCGGAAACAATATTTTTAAGTGTTTCAAATAATGATAATTGTTTTTCATGAAATATGGGTACGTCGTTTGTCGATACCTCACATTTGTCTGTAGTTACGTTACATTATTCCCAAGAAGAAAATACTATAATACAAAATTCGCAACTGATTCGTCTTTGACAAGCGCACGCAAGGTTAATGAGGATAATATAATTTCGGTGTCATCAGTATACTCGGATTATACATTCTTTTGTTTCCGGAGAAGCCATTATGACAAGTCTTCACAATTCTTTTCAATGTAGGTATGTCTTTTAAACACAATTGTTTGTTATTTACTCGTAGTTCCTTTTTGCCATGTCCCAAATATATAAAGGTAAGCATAATTCAGTCACGAGCAGTATTTGGGCAGAGTGTAATAAGCAAGGTGGATTAACAAAGTACCTAACGAAATGGTGAAAATTGTGCTTGTAAGTATTGATTATAAGTATTTTACAAGCTTGTATTTAACCTTCTTCGTTAGTTTGCAAGCGTGTAAAGTAACTATGGGTCAAAGCAAAAATCCCGAACGTGCCATTAGCGGCCCAATAGCGGCCATTTTTAGTCGATTTCAAAAACGGAGAAGGTTCTTAATTCGATTGTATGTATATGACGGATATATATGACGATTTAGACAAATATATGTTTTTCGAAGGGTAATTCTTTGAAGTTGGTTTATTTTTTGGGAAAATTCAGATTACCATCGCTGCGCACAGGATATTTGTTCCACGTATGAAACGTATCGTATAAAATGTTTCACAATTTTTGGTAATTACAGCAAAATAAACTATTAGAAACCGTACTTAATTAAATTTATTCAGTACTTATTAAATTGACGATTATTTGAAGATTTACTGACCTGTAGCGTAGTTGGTAGTGTTGGTACCCTGCTTGCGAAGCAAGGGGTCTCGGGATCGATTCCCGGCCGGGGTAGATATTCATGTGACTGAGAATTATTTATAAGTATATAGTGATGTAAGTTATTAGTGATGTTTTGTTTTTGACATTATATGAAGTATAAAGAATTCACATTAAATTAATTAATCAGATAGTAGGTAGTTAAAAAGTACTTACTACTGAAAAATACCTATTACAAAGATATATTTTACTTTGGAGTTATAAGTGGATAGAATAGGTTTTGTGCATAATGTAAGGAGTTTTATGTTCTATATTAAAGTATTCAGTAGACATAATATCAACCTTGGAATACACTACATAAATAAAACTATAAAAAGTATCAAAGTTCTAAATAGTCGTGGATTACACATTTTGGTTTAAACGCATTTTGACCGTAAATACAACTGAATACGGCTCTGATAATTTTGAGATATCCGTGTTACATTGAAACTATTATTCCACAGATATTTTTAACGGCGTTACTCGCTTCGGTGATGGCTGATCCAGCGATCGTGTACAATGGATACTATTCATCGCCTTTCACGTCAGCTGCATTGGTGGCTCCCGGAGTTGCACCGATGGCACCTCTCTCTTTACCCTATACCTCTGCTTATGGATCAGCATATAGTTATTCCGACTACGTCCCAGTATACAGCTCGGCTTATTCCTTACCCTATGCCCTGGATTGGTATTACCGCAAATAATTACCTGATCAATAAACTTGAATCTTAGAATTGTATACTTGTCTTCATTAAGATACTGTAATGATATGTATATAAATAAACATGTTTCTTAAACTTGCTATACCTATTTTCAATTTTTTATCAGTCCCGCTTTTTTACTACATCCATATTACATTAGCATATTTTAAGCCTATTTATTTCTGTGCCTCCTGCCTGTGATAAGTGATACAAGTGACAAATCGTCACTTTACAGGAGGACGAAAACAAGTTCAAAAAAATTCTAGTTCATAAACTAAGTGAGCTAAGTAGGTGTAACCTTCTTTTGTAGATAAAAACATTTACTGTCTCAGTACATTTAGTTTTTTGTAGTAAATATTATAATATTAAAGTAGTTACTTTAATTCATCAAAAACCTCTGAATTGTACTTTTTTATTTCAAATGTGTGCTAATATTACGTGATAAATGATACAAGTAGAATTTAAATTATGTTGCACCTTGTTTTTATTATGGAAGCAATACCAGTATGAACTGAAGTAGGTACTTAGACTAAATGTTGTTACCTAGTAATTTTACTTATTTATTTTATTTTATTAAAAGAACCTTGACTTAACAGGTAGGTACACCTTGTAATTTGTAGTAGCGTTCTTAAAATAATCTATGGCATTCGATAAACCCACCGAGATAGTCGTTACGTATAAATATACTAGAGATGATACACACACATACCTTTTTATTAATGAAAAGCTTATCATTATCAAACAATATACCTATTGATCAGATTTAGTAAAAAAGACTACACATCGAAAGGAAACCTATTGCATTTCAAGCCTTTAATTAAATAGACACCAACAAATTTATATTGATCTTAAGAGTAAACAATTTGTGTCGATAAAAAAACTCTACCAAAAAGAACCAGCTTTGATACTTAAGGCAAAAGTTTTGTGATGCAATAGGCGATGGTCTTCAATAAAATTATAGTAACCACTCAGCAACTGTATAGAGAGGAGTCCTAGCCCTAGGAAGCCCAACAGGTCGAATGAGTTTAGATATCTTGCCACTGCGCGGATATATCACTTGTGCATTCAAGGTCTTGCTTGGATGCTGTTATCCTATAAAGCACAGTGCACTTATTTATTACGCGTTGTAGAATAACTAGATTAATTCCAGAATTAATCACCACACCTTGTCCCTTTCTCTTGTTATTTTTTTCTTTTCCTGTACCATAACCTGCCATCAGATCTTTCCACATCCACCCAGGGTTGACTGGTGGACAATGCCATTAGGCATTAAGTTTGCCCTTTGTTCATCCTTTTTTATAAGGTGACATAAATTTTAAATAAATAAATAATATAAGTGGTTGCTTGGAAGAAACCGCTTTTTAGCGATAAGGCCACCATTTGTATATCTTATTGTAATTACTTTGGTGTACTTTGCAAAGCTACTCTCTCTTACTAGAATCTAAATATTGATTCATTTAGCACAAAACATCCATGTGCATTGTGCTCTAAAGTAAAATAAACTTCTGTAAAATAATAATTGAGAGTATAATACCCCGGGACTTCAACGGGACATACTAGCCTCTCGAGAAAAAGCCTCTACAGTCTACAATCATGTACAAGCTGGTAAGACTTCATTTATACATAATATTTAGTGTCCTTGTAATGACGTACGTATTTTAATACGTGATATAATAACGTAATTTACAACCTGCTACTCTTAATTAAAGATTTAACATTAATTACATATCACTAATTATAATCATTCATAGCCTCGTTACATAACATGTTAATTTTCATGCCTATTAAGTAGACCAAGTATGAGATAAGTTCTATGATGTTATTATGTTAAAAATATACTTTGTGTATGAGTAATATATGTACATGTTTATTATAATAGTATTACCACTAGATCTATCATCTATCGATCTATGATCTATCTATTGTACTGGTGGTAACTATGTTGTTGTAACTGGTCTGTTCGTTTTTTTGCCATAATATTACATATAAAAAAATATTATATAGGTATACAACTCTTACTCCACATTTAAAGGTTCATTACAAATTTATTTTAAGATGGACTCTAATCTGACTAGCCTATTTAAAATCCAATAAGTATAAAAAAATTCGGTGTGGGTTCTAAGATAAATGTAGGTATTAATCATAAGATTAATAAATTTCATTCAAAGATTCATCGAAATCCGTTCAAGGGTTTTCATGTGATGCCCGGACAGACAAACAGACAATAATTCAAAAAAAATATTTTTGTGCTATAATACGTTATTGAAGTGCTATAGTACAGAAAATTTACCCTTTAAGTTTTATTATACTATAGTTAACATCCATGATTCTTTCAGATAGCGTTTCTTCTTTTCTTGACTGTTGTTAACGGCAACCCTGTGCCAATGCCAGCAGTAGAACCTAACAGCCTTCTCCAGCCAGTCATCGCCTATGGGTCCCCCGTGGGGTACAGAACACCACTCTGTCACTTGTGACATCACTAACTTATAATCCTCAGATTGGGGCCCATCCTCTATTTCCGACATCCATAGCTTACAACAAGATTTGAATAGTACGAGGATAATGAAAAAATAAAACATTATTCAATTGGTTGATTCAATTCAATTAATTAAGACGTGTGTGCAAAATTATTAAAGAATTATTCCACCTACAATTTTTTTTTTCATTTTTTTTGGACGTCAATACTTTTACTTATTTCTGTACTTTCAATAATTCTATAATTCAAAAGACTCGTAATATCATACATTGCATCATGTAAGTATTTTCTGCTGTTTAATTAAAAAAAAAAATCTAAGAAAAAATTGTAATTTTAAAATCTAAGAAAAGTCTATTTGAGAATCTTACCAACTTACCATTAAGTGTGAAGTGTATATATGGTCATATCACCAATAATCAAACAACATTCTAATCCTTGCATTATTGCTGCAAGCTTGCAAAGTACTCGTTTACCTAAGACAATAATTAATATTATAGATGCTAATTGAATTTCATAAGCTACCATAATTGGTCTAGTCAAGTTAGCTGTATGCTAGCAATGACATTAAATTTTATGCCAATAAAAATTATTCCCTCTCAATACAGGTTCTATCCATGCAATTAATTATTATTATATTAAATTAATACACATTGTTTATGTGCAAATGATATTATTATGTAATAACAGACCTTGGTTTATTTAACAAAGTTACATACTAACAGACATTTTACGCAAATTAGCAAAATGAAATCAATATAATATTTGGATGGATACCCAGCATGTCCCACTACGCTATATTATATTTTTTTCTGATGACAATGAGAGATCAGTATTGACAGTCTGTAATAAGTGCCATCTTCTTATATTATCTTTCAATTGTTGTATGGGAAAAGTGAAAAATCGACTTTATCAATGGACCGAATGCATTATTTTCAAATGAAACAATTTTGAGGCATAACTATTCAAAATAGTTTCAGAGTCTATAAAGGACATCGATTAATTTATAAATCGATAAGATCTATTTTGATTCTGTAAAATTTAGCAATAAGGCGGGAAAAGAGCTTTTCATAGAGTTCCCTTCGCTGTCATACTAATAGCATCTATGGTAGCGAGGGAAAGTCTTACTGTAAAGTCACACTAGCGAAGGAAATTCTTACGGGTATACACTGTGTTGAAAATGGCAGAAAATAAATTCTACAAAATATTAGGTATTATTAATTAATCCATCAGCGCTAGGTATAGTTAATATTAAAAAAAATTGTTCTTACAAGTGTGCGTAACCAGATTGTACGATTATTGTACACAATGATGCCGATATAATAATATGTGCGTTCACCAGTAACCATTACTGGTTCAAGCATCATAATTATGAATTACAAATTAGAACACATAAACGTTCATTATCATTCGTAATCGGTGTTATAGCATCCGCATATCAACTGCTTATAACAATGTACCTAAACCAATAATATAATGAGGAAAGGTTTAATTTTTTGACTGTATATTTATTTGTAATTTATAAAGTGAAAAACCGATGCAAAATAATATTTCACCAATAGGATGCTCTATGTAAAAGGAGCTGCCCTATATTTTATTTTAAAAAAATGGTATCTACACATAAGCCCAAGTAAAGCATGGCGGTTACTAGTACATGGGAAATAAAGAAACAAAAAGTAATGCTGTAGAAACTATATTACAATTGGCATATCGTGATCATGAGCTCGGAAGGTAGGTTATTGGTATTCTCTAACGGACGTAGTATCCGTACGGGTAAGGCAGGCCGGCGACGTAGGGTGCAGAGTAGGCGATAGGAGAGTAACCAGAGTACGCAGCTGGGTAGACCCCTCCGGCGTAGGAGATGACCTGAGGCTGAGGTTCAGGTTTGGGGCTGGCGAAAGCCACAGCCAGCACGGCGAGGAAGGCAAACTGTAAAAAACATTGTTTATGATAACAAAATGTAATGGAAAAAACCATCCTCAATAGTTTAAAGGTTTTAAAACTTTTTTATATATTTAAACAACGAGTTAATACACATCTATTTAAGGTTTCGAAGTAAAATCGGAACGCTTTAGTTTCGTCATGTCCGTCCGTCTGTCCGTCCGTCTGTCCGAAACAAAGCGCCGAGACCCTTTTTTTCAGGGTACCTACCTACCCTACAGGTAATAGGCGTGATCACACACGTGACAGTCACAATTATGTCATGCTAATGACCTTTACCCTTATGAGACTTTGCGTGTCGTAAGGGAAGCGTCGATTCGAAGAATACGTATGGCAGATAAGCCTTCTATTGTATCTATAAATTTTGACCACGACCGTAAGATGCTGTTCGGTATTAAATTATCCCATCCTATTTTGAAACCCCACGCTTGTTGCAATAAATGCTTTCCGATAATTATAATAAATTTTGTATGCGGGATTCGAATCTGCATTTTAGGACCAAGTGATTCACGACCATTAGGCGATTTTTTATTTGAAAAAGTAACTCAAATTAATGCAATCTCAACTACGTGAAGTAACAATAGTAATAAAGTGCAATAATATTATATCAGAAACTTTGAATGAAAAAATCTGTTGTATTTAGAAATCTATTGAACTAGTTCGCCAAACTTCAAACTTGAAACCAATTAAGAGTGTCTGCAATAGTTTTAGGTGATTTAGGAATAGATGAACGAAGCCATGATGATGTAGACTTCTTTTTACAATTTACGGCGAAGGTGGAAAATTTAGTCACATTAGGTAAAAAATATATCGCACAGCTATATTTTTGCAACTGATTAAATACTAATGCTCCTGTGCTTATTCTATCCTACTAATATTATAAATACTTTAATATTATCAGCATAAAAGTTTTAAAAGATACCTAATCTCCCCGTTGTATGGATTAAGATGAAAATTGGCACATAGACGGACCATGCCCAAGATAGATTTTATCACGATTGTATATTTGTCTGGGATAATTTTGATGTACTTAGGTTATTAATATTTTGTAATCTGAAACTAGTCTTTCACGAGCGAAGCCGGGGGCAGAAATGAGATGATGCACTAATAATTTGGTTTACCATAATATTATCTTTATTTAATGTTAAACCATACTCATACTATGTTCAGATTGTTCAGATCTGCATCCATAAAATAAGTTTAACTAGAAATTGATTACGGGTTACTCCCGCGACTTGAATTTTGGTGTTTTGGGCCCGACAGAATGTCGGACGGTCTAGGCTGAACATTTTGTTATATCCATCCGGTACCAATTTTGTTTATGAGTTTAGTATCTTCAGTTCATATTCTATTTTTCACAATATTGCTGTACTTAAACTTCCTAAACTTCTTAAAATTCAAACTTTTTTGAAACTTTTTTGAGTAAGAAAAACTATGTGAAACATAGACTTAAATTATATAGACGGGCTGTTTCGAACAAAATCCGTATCATAGTCGCACCCGTCACAGAGTACTTTAATCGTATCACTACGTGCCGGCATAGAATAGGGAGCGCGACGCGACGCTTACGTTCTGTCAAGTTTGGTTCAAGATGGCGGCATTAAATATGTATTTTGCACTAAATAATTTTTCAAAATGTAAGTAAAAATATAGTTACTTACCAATTTTAATAAAATAAACTCAAAGAAAATTCAAACGTAAATAATGAAAACATTTTAACTCTGCACAATAAATGTTATTATTGTGTTCTTGACCAGTCGCAGTATTACAAAATGACATACTTGTCTCGCTTGCTCGCAGCCGACTATAATGCGTTGGCACCATAAGGTGTCAATGTAGGTGTTAAACTTTTAGTACTGAACAACCTGTCTATACATATAGGTCTTTGTTTGGGTACTGTATTGTTTTAAATTGCATTATTTTTTATTATGTTTTTACAACACTTTTTTTAATAAAAATATTATATTATGTAGAACTTTACTTACCAGTCTGAAGAACATGGTGGAAAATTCGCTTGCAATGCTTTTCACAAGTGATAACCAATGGACGTTTGCTCCGATATATATAGGTCTTCAATAAGGACTGACCACGCCTCGCTTACTTGCTCTTGTCGCGTGTTGAGATAAAAACCGTCCTTGATCTTCGAAGAAATAATGTAGTCAGGGTACTGTGTATGAGAATAACAAACATCCGTATTAGGCGGCATCTATTTAATATAATAGATCAAGATATGGTTCCTTTGTAATAGCAAACCAAGGTGGAAAACCTAAGGAGCAAAGCAGTCTAGAAACTCTGTCTGTTTTAGCCGACTTCAAAAAAGGAGGAGGTATTCAATTCGACTGTATTTTTTTGTTTTTTTTTATGGAAATAGCCGGCAAACGAGCTGACGATCCACCTAATGGTAAGTGGCTATCGCCGCCCATGAACATCAGCAACACCAAAGGCATCACTGATGCGTTGCCGGCCAAGAAAGAAAGAAGAAAAAGAAAGAAAGAACTGGCTCTCAAGCCCCCAGCCAGAACACGACGAGTCGTTTGGCGGCTGACTCATGCTCTGGGTGGTACTCGTAGCTATCCAGGCGAACCCCTGGGGAAAAAATAATAGTAATAATGGTATTAATTAACAATTAAAATCAATACTACCAATATAATCCCTCCGAGGGCCCTACCACCAGCAGGCCGGATTTAGTCGCCTTTTACGACACCCTTCCGGCGTGGGATTGGGGTTAGTATTCTAAGCCGCCCCAATACGGCTAGAATCGGCTCGGCTCGTCAGATCTCGCTCTTTAAGTGACTACATTACAAGTACCAGCTTTCGATTAAAAAAGAATCATCAAAATCAGTTCACCTAGTCGAAAGTTCTGATGTAACAAACATACCTGTAATATTTAAGGAGTTCCCTCAATTCCTCGTGAATCCCATCATCAGAAAATTATGGAAAAAATCTGGAAGAATATTCTTTCGAATAAAAAAAAAAAGTTTTAAATATGTTTATAAATGACGGAGTTCTGAGGTATAACAAACATACGATTATATTGATAACATCTTCCTTTTTTGAAATCAGTTGAAAAATAAATAATTTGAATAATATTATAGATATACAGATAAAATCAATAAATTTATTAGAAAAAGAAGTAAATAGAATTAGATATGCAATGTCAAAACTTTTAGTAATAAATTTATTACAAACCAATACTCTTTTGACGAAAAGTAATTATATAGGAACTGACCGTAAGAGATTTGTGAGTGAAATTGGTCAATTAAAATAAAATACAAAGTTAAGGCAGGTATGAAGTTCAAGTCGTAAGTCAAAAGGCAAATAAAACTCAGAACCATTGCATAAAATCACAAACACACTTGGCATTATTAAATTAAGTAGTTATAATGAATGTATTGAACAAGATTCCATAAGTTACTGTTACAATGTAATGCTGGTAATGTAATCAGTGCTCTCGTTTACTTGATTACTGACTGTTAAGTCTGTTAATTTGAATATATAATAAAATTAAAATGCATAACAACAGGCATTAGGTACGTTAGGTATTGCAGTCATACATAATATAATAAAACTACTAGAGGTGTTTATTAACGCAACAGATTCCTTAACAATGACTTTTAAAATGGCCTTTTCGGATAAGGAGGTGAAAAATGCCCCCTGACTTAGAGACATAACACTTAGTCCTAAAGGGAGGAAATACAAAGGTATGCACTTTCCCAACGTTTCAGCCTTATTGGTGGTTACGTGAGCGTTTTATTTCGAAAATAAGTTTTTTCGTTTTTTTCATATATGTCAGCCGCATTTGAAGCTTTCTCAATTTATTCTTGCGCCATTTTAAAGGTTTTAAAAGCGCACACCAACATGATTTTTTCAAATTTTTTTGGCGGGAAATTCAAATTTTTTTGTGACTTGAAAAAATTTAAACATTCATTTTAAAAAAAAAAACAAAAAAAATATAAATCACGAAAAAAATATATAACATGTATTATAATCTAAAGAATCGTGTCAGGGGGCATTTTTCACCCCCTTATCCGAAAAGGCCCTTTTTGATCCTTTGTCAATTTGTCTATTTCTCTGTGCGTTTGTTCCGCCTAATCTCAGAAATGGCTGAACCGATTTGGATGCGGTTTTTTGGATGCATTTTACTAAGCCTGAGATAACATTTATTTGTTTTATTTGAATTTGTACGTAAATAAAAAAAATATGTCAATTTAAAGAAGTTCCTTCAAAATTTTTTTTTGATCGTGGGTTGTCTTTGTTCTAAGACGGGTTTCCCGAATCGAAGCGAGATCAGAACTTACTAAGTAGTATTTAATAAAAACCTTTTTTAACCTGTTTATGCAGTTTGTTTTTAATTGGTATAAAACAGGATAATAATAAATTCTTAATATTCATTTATAGATTTATTCAAGTTTACCTGTTAGGTAATTGTATAATCAACAATATTATGCTATGTACCTAATGTAATGTGTGACAAGAAAAATTATGCGAGAATGACATAATTATAACATTTATGGCGTATATTAGTCGATGATGACACGCTGCTCAGGCACTATTTTATTCTCCGGCTGAACCTTCCGAGCTCACCAAGCCACCACACTTTACTCTTGAAATTCGTGTTTTCGATAGAAGTTACTCCGACGGATGACAATTTCTCGTTGTTAATCTTAACTGGACCAAAATCATATATCGGATTCAAAATCTGCGATACCCAAAATCGCTATAGATAACATTTTCGAGACAAAGTCTGTTGTTCTGCCCGTCATATTAGTTCCGCTATCCCAAATTCTGAAAATATGATATCTATCTAAATATCTAAAAAAATCAATCAATTCAATTTTCACTTTTCCCATACAACAATTTGAAGATAATATATAAAGATGGCATAAACAGACTGTCAATACAAAAACACGGATCTGTCTTTGTCATCAGAATTTTTTTAGCGTAGTGGAACACGCCGAGTATCCACTAGGAAACATAATATAAAACACAAAAAATGTTTGTACGGATGTCTTTTAAACTATCCAACCGATATGCCCCAAAATGGTTTCATTTGAAAGGCAATAAGGGAACATACCAAAACCACGTGACCCATTTAGGGGGGGAGGGGGGTCTTCAAAACATCACGCTTGGTCACAGAGGGGAGGAAGGGGGTTTAGGTTTTTGTCACGTAGTCAATATCCTCTAGGAAAATTTCGTATCTTTTCGAGTTCACAGATGAGAACATTGACGCATACTATATACCGGGGCGTCAGCTGATTGAAACTGATAGTTTGTAGTACAAGGGTTGTTCTTTAAAGTGCATTTCAAATAATCTGCAGTTAAGCGTAATATATGTATATGTATATTATATAATACGGTATATATAGTGTTATTACCTTTGATGAACTTGATAATAATTAATTAATTAATAATTAATTAATTTTAATTATTTTTATGGAAATAGCCGGTGAATTAGCTGACTATCCACCTGATGGTAACTGGCTATCGTCGCCCATGGACATCGGCAACATCAAAGGCATCACTGATGCGCTGCCGGCCAAGATTATCTAATAAATCAACGAATAGCGTTATATTAAATCGATTAAAACTTCTTCGTAAATAAAATCGATTGCTACACAAAATCGAATCGGAATATCATTCCAACATCCCTAATTGCATTGACTAAAATGATAGGTGAATTAAGTCTACTTATATCAATTCACCTCGATCAGTAGATTTAAATCACCTGGGTACATAGGTGAATAAAGTACACTAAAAGTAGATTTAAAACACCTGGGTGAATTAACTCAGGTGAATAAAGTCGACGGCACCAAGAAAAAGAGAAGAAAAAAAAAGAAAGAACTGGCTCTCAAGCCCCCAGCCGGAACACGACGAGTCTTTTGGCGGCTGACTCATGCTCAAGGGTGGTAGCTATCCAGGCGAACCCTATGGAGACATAATAATAGTAAAAATGGTATTAATTAACAATTAAAATCAATGTTACCAATATAATCCCTCGAGAGGCCCTACCATCAGCGGGCCGAATTTAGTCGCCTATTACGACACCCATCCGGCGTGGGATTGGGGTTAGTATTCTAAGCCACCCCAATACGACTAAACGCTATTATTATGTCCATAAAATGGTTTTTGAAATATAAAAGACACTAGCAACTGTAATGCCCAACTGCAGATTTAGTTGAAATGCAATAAAATTCAATTTTCATACATAGCTTTCATAGCACAAAAATAAAGAAATCAGTACTTTTGACTTATACTTTCTTAAGTAATAAAACGCCAGATTTCTACCTTTTTTGGTTCAACCAGCTCAGTCGACCAATATTACAGACAGAAACTCGTCGTAAATGTTGGTAGTACTCTTCTTAACTTCACAACAAGATCTTCTTTTTCCGGTTGTCAATGCCATGAACGCGGGAGCGGCGCGTTATTTACCATAGCATAGCAATATCACGGGTGCTATGGACAATACACAAAGACAAGATCACTCACACCAAGACTGAGAAGTCCGAGAACAAAAATTCAAACTAATCATTCAAAGAACAATGCCAAACTGCCATATATAGTTTTATTTAATTTTCAACTTTTGCGTCTTAAAATAAAAAAAAATCTAAAAATCGTCGCTTTAATTTCTGAGCTTAGATATATAAGAATTTTCAGCAGACACACCCCAGAACCAAAGTATTTTGAGATTGAATTCTTATAACCATTGAGTCATAGAGTAGGGGAGACTTACGGCTGCTTGTAATTTTTACCATTATTTTATTCTTTTTTTTATTGACAACCGGAAATGGAAATTTGACATCATTACATTTGTCATACCAACATTTATAACGAAATTCTGTCTGTAATATTGGTCAGAAGTCTCCCTATATCTTGCTTGATACAAGCTATGTATTGAAGTGAGTGCCCGAATGAAAATGAACATTGTTGACATCATTGTTATTATAGTCAATTCATCACTCACTTGGTCTGCTCATTGAATATACTACGGATGGTCACGAAGGGGGGGGAGGGGGGTAAAAAGTTGGAAAAAATGGGTTACGTGGTTTTGGTATGTTCCCTAATGCGAAAATAGTTTGAGACCACTAAAACAATGCATTAGGCGCATTTTCGATTTTCGACGTTTGATAAATAAAAACTCAACTGCCGAACATAAAGTTTATTGTACTGCAAAACAAACATTGAATCGATGACTTTGAATCTTAGTAGAAAATATCATAATCCGGTATTAGAAGCAAAAGTCAACTTAAAATAAATCCCAGTAACCTAAGTCTTATCAATAATAACCATAACCATAATTGTATGGTGATGCGCCGTATGTTCCGTAGGCGCTGTAACCAACAGGGCTACCGTAGCCGGAGTAGCCATAGTAGCCAGGGTACCCAGCTGAGTAGGTGTTGTAACCATACCCGGAGTACAGTTGTGGAGCTGCCATGGCTACAACGATGACAGCGAAAAGTATTACCTGTAAACAGATTATATTTCTATTACTAAAAGGAAAATAGCGCTCATAGCCCGGAGTTTGCGTCGATTCTAAGTGATCGAAAAAGTTAAGCAAGTAGCAACAGCGGGCGCGGTCGGTAGTTGGATGGGTGACCGCTAGTGGCAAAAGATTCCGTGTATTTCCGTGCTTCGGAGGGCACGTAAAGCCGGCGGTCCTGGTTGTTATCATAAGATAACAGTCGTTAAGCCATGTCGGAGGCTCTCGGACGGTTTGAAAACTTCCGACATTCGGGTTGGCCACTAACCCCTCCACTAATCCGCATTGGAGCAGCGTGGTGGAGTATGCTCTAGGCCTCCTTAAGAGGAGAGACTCGTGCCCAGTAGTGTAATATAGTATAATATTAAGTAACAAATAAGGCAATTTAATAATATTAATTTACATACTTGTCAAAAGTGAAATAATACCTAATAATAATAAATGTTGTACCTAAACGATTTTCTGTCGTATTGAAAATGAAAATTATTAGTTAATACTATGAACCTCATATGAACTTCTTTCACCGTGTCGCGAAATATTAAATAAAAAAGCAGAATAGCGTCTATTGTATCCGCTCGTCTAGAATAATTGTTCTATTTCTGGCCAAGGTATAAGACGACAAAGAATGCTAAGAGCACAGAAGTAGTGCACGGTCATTAGGCGTCTCAAATAAACAAACGATTCTTCTACTAGTGTCCACGTTTTTCTCCTTCTTTTCATAACAAACACGTGAAAACTTAAGCCTGTGTTAGATAGCATATTTTTTTATATTGCTGGTATATTTTTCTTGTTTTCTTTTTAGTTTAAGCCGTTGTAAGCCGTGTAGAGTCTATTGCGACCACATAATTTTCAGACGGGACGGAAATGAAGGCAAATCGTTCATGCATAGTTGTTTCCAAGTAGTATCAATGAATCGACAAGTGTGACAAGTTATTATGAAAACATACAAAAAACATCGTTCTTCGAAACAGGACATCGATACACATATCCAAATACAATTCGTCGTGAACAATACGCGATCTGTTTAAATAATTAGAGGCAATTCGTTACGACAGTTGATGGATGGTATCCGCCTTCCCCCACTCGATTGTATTGTCTTTTTTGTGTTGCTCGGACATACAAACAAGTAGATATAATCAGTCGATGGGGCAATATACTAGTAAGGTGATACGGCTAATAAGGCTACCACGCAACCACACTATCTATCGACGTCATATATAGGTATTCACTTGTTGAAGATCAAGGTATCTGTATTAAGGTTACCAATTGGCCCCAAAATCCAGGAATGTTGGGACATTTTAGTGTCTTAAACTTGAGAGTCCCTGACTCGAGCAGTCGCTGTAGATACCAGGTGGTATAAGGTAGAATCCATAATTCGACAGACTAGACATTTCAGAAGGTATCGAGGCTTGAGCCACCCAGAAAAAAAGTGATGAGAAAATAGGCTTGCAGTAAGCTATGAGTTTTCAGGCATCGATTTTGGCGGGACATTTTCTAAGGTTTCTAAAGGACCACTATAACTTAATTTAATTGACCCAGAAATGCTAAGCCTGTATTTGGCAACCCTAATTCTGGCCTATATAGGGCTGCGAGGCCAAAATTGTCATATTCATAACTCGTAGGTACCTCTTTGAATAGAAAAACAATGCCAAGGTGAAGCTACTTTTCATGGTAGTTACCTTATCATAATTATGTCTTTCGGCACATAATAAAACTCTGCCCTGATAATCGATAAGTTATTAGTGACATGTATCTGTAACTCATCGATGTACATGTGACTTACACGCACAGGTGTAAGATATTTGAGAAAATTATTAACATATTTTTTCCACAACAAAGATTTTTTATGGAAATACATAGTTGGCAAACGAGCTGGCTATCGTCGTCCAAGGACATCAATAATATCAAAGACATAAAATTTTTGGAAATACCTGATGTATTGCCGGCCAAAAAAGGAGAGGAAAAAGAAAGGAAGAACTTTCAAGCTACCAGCCGGAACACCACGAGTTATTTGGCGCACTCACGCAAGAGGGCTGTGCAAGAGGGTGGTAGCTATCTAGGTGAAACCCATTGAGAAATAATTATAGTAATAGTGGTATTAATTAAGTATTAAAATCAATATTACCAATATAATCCCTCTGAGGGCCCCGACCACAAGCGGGTTCTATTTAGTTGATTTTTATATTTTTGAAGTCTATTTGTGCCGGCTAATCTCAGAAATGGGTTTGAATGTTTTTAATGATGTGTTGTTGTAAGCTTGGGTTAACTGTTTGAATGTTTATTTTATTTATAACGGTTTAAAAGTTAAAAACATGTATTTAAAGAAAACCGCCTATCTGAACATATTTTCATATGTCACTTATGGCATAGGTTTACTAAATAGAATGAGACTCTAATCATAATAACACAGTAACACTTACAACAAATTAAAAGCACTATTACAAACATCACAACATTTCACACACTTCTTACATACCTATTCAACAAGAGCACTATATCTTACTTTAAGAAGAGTATATACATAGTTCTTAAAATACAATGAGTACTGATAATTATATTTTTATAACCCAATGATTTCGCACAAACCAACATGCAACTTTACACACTTGTTCTATATATTTATGTTTAGTACAAAAATGTACGAAAAAAAATTATGTAACAGACATTTTTGAATTATGACCATTCCATTCAATCATATAATAATTTAAATTTTTATCAATTGGTATTTATGCTTACCAACTTGGCGAACATTTTTTTATTGAAATTATTTGTGACTCCGAACTTGAACCACTTCTGAATCAGATTCGACCCTTTGTTCCACTGTTTAATTTTTATTATTTCTTCAATATTTATACACGTGATGCGTCCTTGAGGGCTGTCGGACCACAACGGAAAAACGACACAAAGGATCTCATTGGGAATCAATGTAAATTACGTGTAACAAACAAGAGTCGGGACGAGCTCCACATTAGCAATTAGGTCGCTATTGTTCGTACTCAAAATGCTCTACAGCTACTATTACGTACCTGAGACGAATATAGTTTGGTGTCGTTAAATTTTATTGCATATTTACGTTTGGTCCATCATAGTTTTTGACTATAGATATTATTCATTGAAGGTACCACTCATGATTGATGATTGAAGGTACTCATAATTGTCGAATAATTCATATTGCTTCGACATAAGTTTTATTTTCCCTCATACCTACTTAGTTTAAAATTCAGCCATACTTTGCTCTTTATGAGAATAAAGTTATCTCAAACTCATATATTTCTTAAGCCGGCTCTCGCACTATACCTATTGCGATATAAATAGTTCGGTATAAATACAAAACACAATAACATAATGGCTGTTTTGATGTAGGACGTGACAAGTCCCTCTGTAAAGCTTCTTTGTAAAAAAGGTCTAAACATGACAAAATGTGTTTTACTCTAAGGGTATCGACCCAGACGTTTTTCGCCATCGCATTGTGTGTTTAAAAAAAAAATCATCGTCGTTCTAATTCCATTGAATGAACCAGTTTTCCCGATTCGATATTGGCCGGTAACGCACCACAATGTAACAAATGGTAAGTGGTCAGATTCGCCCATGGACATTAATAGCATCAAAGTCATTACCGATACTTTGGGGGCCAAGAAAGGAGGGAAAAAAGGAAGAACCAGCTCTCAAGCTCTCAACCGAAATATGACGGGTCGTTTGGCGGCTAACTCATGCTGGGAGGATAGTGACAACATTGAAATTTACAGTTGGCAGATTTACCAAATATATTATATCAAACCTAGAACTCCTTATGATGATCACTATTGTTAGGTTAGTGATTCATGTGATTCATTCTGCGATATTGTATCTAATTTGTTTAGATCTCTGTTAATCTTATCATAGCTATGACGCTAGGTAGATCATCAGCATATAGGTGGTAGAGATAAGTAAGATTAGAACTCATAGAACTAATAAACATTGAAAATATAATAAGACAGGCGACAACACGCCTCCTTGTGGGACGCCAGCACACATATCGTAATTATCCGACCAGTTCGAAAAGGACCTGTAGACATGAATACGATGCCGACGTCCATGTAGAACATCAATAATAATGTGTAGTCACGCAGACTAATAGTTTTACTGATACATAATTATTATGCATCCAATGAAGTACATAGGCTTCGTAGTCAATTAGTCATGCATATTAAGGAATGCAAATAAACTAGTCATAAAACTAACCGATTCGCTGAAAAATACAAAAAAAAACATTTTTACGAACTTTGATCTTGCACAAAAATTTATGCACACATGAGATCGATGAGGACTTTTCACAATTTCATTACAATGCTATCCCTATTGGAATTCATGCAAGAGTGCATGTCTATTTTGACCTTTAACAGTAGGAAAGACATACCTTTTCATTTCCGGTGATACGAGTAGATAATCCTTTAAAGAATAAAGTTAACCCGTAGTAAAACATGACATTAAACTTAACTCATCGTGGACTAAACACAATAAATACTATAATTTTATTATTACGATGTTTTGTACATACTCACGATATACATATAGGAGTAAAAATATATCTATTTATATCGTGAGTTTAAGTTAAATGGTGAATTCCGTAGTAAAACTATAAGTTATGTATCGAGTAAAATTAAATCAAGTGATAATTTTGCAACAAAATCAATATGCCTGGTACTGCAGTTTTGTGGGCCAAGTGTTGCAAACAATACTTGCGCGATGTTACTCAGTCCCTGAGTGATTCTCGTGCCTAGAATGTAAATAGATTGGTGAATTACTGTGCACAAGTATCTGATATTTTTATCGTGATTAACATATAAAAAATTCGTAGACAGAATACGATGTTCATTACATTTAAACAGGTACCTTCCTAATTGCGTGCATGTATGTTATAGATCTGTGGTGTTGTTGCAAAAGCTATAAGGATGAAAAAATGGTGCGTTATTAGAAAATAACCGTTTGACTTGATATTACTAGCCTACCCAACTTGGGTAATCTTCCGTGCGACTTTAGTGCAGTGAATTTAATGTAAACAAATATGTACCTAAGTAGGTATTTATATTATGTTTTTTTGGAAAAGCGGCACTTTTTTGCTCTCGCTAGAGACAGCGAGACAGACAACCTGAAAGCAGGAAAATCTCGCCCAGAGCGGACGTATGATCACGTTACATGCCCGAATTCGAACTCAGTACCTTATATTCGGGAGACCAATGTTCAAACCGCTAAGCTATAGCTGCTTTTGCCACGTGCAAAAGTACTCAGTAGTGGGCAATGGGTTGAAGCCCGTTAAGAGCTATTGGTAGAAATTGGTGATATTATAAAAATATTATTTAAATCACACTGAATACGCTATATATGTAGGTGCCATATTAAACACGATTGTTGGAATTCTATGCTCACGCTCTACGGTAAGGGCTCATTCCCACTTGGATGAAATGTAATTTTTTCCGAACGGAATTTAAAGTGATTTGTTTTTATTACGGCTCGTTTTTCGATACAACGAGACTTCCCTATATTTACGCCAAACCATGATTTGAATATTTTTGCAGTTTATATTTTAACTAGTAACAGTCCATGCTTTGGCGTCAGTTTTCGTGTATATCCATTGAAGTATTATTACTAGCGTATAGAACCGAGACCTCAAACACCATGTATGAACCAATGCATTGGCGCCACGTGGCTTCAGTCTTCAATGGATTCGTTCCATTTTGAAAGGAGAACTGGGGCTCAATTTTGAAAATTGAACCTCCCGGGCGGGACACATACATATTTTGTTCGAGATGTCTGTTCTATGACATTATACTTCAATGTGGATATCCCTAATTTTTTAAAATAAAATATAGTTAGTCCTTTACTCAGAAACAATAGAGCATCCTATTGGTGAAAGAAATATTGAAATCGGTCCAGTATGTTTTGAGTTTATCCATTACAAACAAAAAAAATCAAAAAAAATCGCATTCAATATTATTTACGATTCGAGAATGTGTGGTGAGATGTGGATGGTGATAAGATAACAGATGTGCCGCTAAAAATATTAAAGAAAGAATTTTAAATCACGATCTGAAACAAATACCGATAACTCCAAGTAGGAGTGAGCCCTAATTTGTAGCAGAAATCAACTAACGTAACTTTTGAGCTGACGACGAAAAGCAATTACTTATTTCAATAGTAACCTCACGTGTCCTGGCGGAGCGAAATTTTTCCACGTGTCACTCTGAAGGAGTAAAGATTAATACATATTTTATTTTCTTTATTTATTATATTATAATAAATTAACCAAAACAACGCATTAGGCACATTCGATCAATTCATAGAGTCGATTTTAAACTTTCCCCATACAAAATTTTCCCTAAACAAAATGTATTTCGTTTTCGACAACACAGGAAGACATCACTATACCCCTCCCTTTCAAGTAGGGAATGCAAATCTCGTGAGATTGGGGCTCAAGCGAGATCTAGCGAGTTTATGAATAACAATACTGCGAGATCTCGCCAATTTCGAGATCGCGCGAGATTGGCAGTTTTGTGTGTTTTCTTTGCAAATAATCACAATATTTGAATAAATTAGGAAAAAAAATAATAAAAATTGTAAGTATTACAAGATAAACACTTATTTTCATGAATTTTTCAATAGACTTTTATGTACCAAACATTGTTTGACGTATCTGTCTATAATTTTTTAATAAACTTCTTAATAGTAAACTTTGACGTACGTAGCTATCAAATAACAAATGAAATAAAGAACCATTCTTCTCTTCTAATATCAATCAAACATCTTTTAGTAATAAAACAGTTATTTTATAACAAACAAAATAACGAGAAGTAAAAAAAAAATTAAACTAATTGTCTAAGTTGAGTTGACTTATTATCGATTAAATAAAACTATATCTACTCAGTAGATTCATTAGATATTAGAGATTAATTAACAAAATATAGCAATCAAATGAAAGATTTGTTCCGCCTCCCGCGCACCGAACGAAGCCGACAAATCGCAGCTCCGTCCGTGTCAGTCCGCGCTTCGAATAAGACGATATTATGCTCGAGTGCAATCTCGTTAAACTCGCGAGATCTTGCCCTTTTTTTCGTCCGAGATCAATCTCGCTAAAATAGGCCGAGATCTCGCGAGAACTAGATTGCATTCCCTACTTTCAAGTCACTAGCTAATCATCGAAATATGTTGACAAACTTGCAATGTATTACTATCGAGAATCTGTGTTACGATAATGTTACAAGAATTTTTTTTTGCTCAAGAATTTTTTGCCACCAGCGGTCACCCATCCAACTACTGACCGCGCCCGCTGTTGCTTAACTTTGTCGATCACTTAGAATCGACACAAGCCGCTGGGCTATGAGCCCTTCAAGTTAGTTTTTATTACTAGCTTCAGCTTAATGAGAGATTAGGTATGGATTAGTTTAGATGATTATAACGGTCGTAAGTCGGTAACATACCATAAGAATTTTAAAACTTTAATTTTTTTCTCCGATATGTTTTCCGATATGATAGGATTAATATCTGTTTATAAGTTATTTATAAACTTTTAAGATTATGGAAACATATTTCAGCCTCTACGGTATAGTGTATTAGGGTAAACTTTCGGTAGGTAAACGTCCTGTAGAATTCCGTATTGGCAAAACTAATTTTAAATTTAATTCAACGAATGTCATTCACTTTTGTTCTCCTTTAAGACTTTTCAGAAATTGGGGTAGGTATGTCTGTAAACTTCATGACATCCAATAAAATAATAACTTCGAAAATAAATGGTTCACCAATTTAATAGTAGTTGATGTTGATGAACTCATATAAAGAATAAGAATATACCTATTCAGATTTCAGTCTCCCCGATATAAACAAAAAACAGTAGGCTTCGGTGGTCGGGATAGGTATTCCGATTAATCTTATCGGCACCAAGATAAATTAAATTTCAAACTATACCTACGCAAGTAAATACTATAAAATAAATAATTTAAAAAAACTTATACCACACTTTCGTAGTGCACTAAAAAGCAAAACTGAGACTGGTGTCCATCATTGAAGTTATTATGAGGATTGCAAGGAGCGATGATAATTAATTACATACCTATTATCTATACTAATATTATAAAGAGGAAAGATTTGATTGTTTGTTTGCATTGAATAGGCTCCGAAACTACCGAACCGATTTGAAAAATTCCTTCACTGTTGGGAAGCTCCAGTATTCCCGAGTGACATAGGCTATATTATTATTATTTTTTTACTATTTTTCCCGAACCGAAGCGAGGGCGATTTCCTAGTACTATATATAATATTTTATGTTTATGTTGTTATCCGTAAAGGATTTAAACCGTCAAGGAATTCAGCTTGTAAGATTTGCCTGACCTAACCAACTAGCAAACATTCAAAAGCTTTTACAAACTATTATGGATGCTGTTAAAGTAAAATAACGCGTAATAGAAAATAACGTGTACCTGATAAAAAATTACGCGTAATAAAAAATTTACGCATTACTAGTCTCAAAATAAAACGGAGATACCATTATGGAAAAAGAATGACGTGATATATTTATCCACTTCATACTTACTTACGACTGACTTAATTGATCAATGCGTAGATTGTAATGTGAGACTCGTAGTATGTGTAAACTAATGAACGATAATATGAATTTTTCTATTTATTTATTTCAGTTTTTAAGTTATAATTTTGCATAGTTCTATCCTTTCGTCAAGAACTTTTTTTAGAATCAAGTGTGAAATATTTTTTAAACAATGATCAACTCAAGATCTTTCCTCCTGTCAGCTAAGACTGTGTTATGTCTGTTGAGGCATTATTGTTTGTTGGTTTTAATATATTACTTTGATTTATGTTTTTCTTTTTATTCTCATGACCGGCCGAAGAATACATAGATAGGTTATAGGTACCTGATAAGCTTGATGGCAAGTGATCACCGCCGCTCTTTTGCCCACCCACACTTATGTTATCTCTGGATTTTTTGTATTTTAGATAAATGTTAACCCACACTTATGTAATTATTTGGGTTAACATTTATTATTAAAACCAACAAAAAATAATTCCGTTGCTCCGTATTTCACTAATACGTAGACCTCCTCATATCACCACAGATTCATAATTATGTAGCCCAAAATAAACCCGCTGCACAACAATGCGTCAAGACTATCAATAGCAATGATAATGCCAAAACGGCTCTAACATCTACTACTTAATAATAGAATTACTGTGATGTTATTGCATAACTTTTGGAAATGGTAGTGCATATATCGTTTTAAAAGATACTAGACACAATATTCGGCATGGAACCTTACTTAAGTAAGGTGAGACTTAAGTCTCCGGCGATAACACGTGTATCGTCACAAAGCACTTGTTTCGCTTCGGTTATATGGAAAAATCTGATCGAACTTGAAAAGAAACGTGTAAATAACTGAGCATTATCTCACAATTCAATTGAATACATTGGTATAATTTTAACACATTGATTTATAAGAAATACCAGAGGTTTAAGGTTATTTTTTAGGAGCCAATCCATGATTTCATTCCCACCTTATATTTCAAAATTTTCACAACAGTATATAAAATAAAGAATGTTTTATTACAGGCTGACTTTTTTATAGCACATCACAATTAGTTATTGGGAAAAAATCAAGACATTTTCATATAAACTCACAAAGTAGCTTGGGATATTTCGTTGGCTGTGCCCTCCGATTCATGAAAACTTTTAAGATATTTTACAGCTAGTTGTTCTTATCAACTACCGAAATCACCCAAAATTACCTTACCTTCGCCCATTAACGATTGACAAACCATAACGCTTTTATTGAAAATTTTTAATTGTATTAAGTAACCCTTAAAACAAATTACCCTTAACGGTGGTAGCTGGTTTTAAGCCAATGATGAAAATACAACCGTGTCTTGTACTGGAAACTAGAACCTGTTAGTACATAGACCAGCAACAGAGATAAACTCTTTCTTTAATCATATAGAGTGTCGGAAGAAAACAGAAACAAAATCGAAATTGTGTACTTTTCTTTAAGCCCCGCGAGTACTACGAGTATATACTCGTAGATGGCTCACTTCAAATAGAAAAACAAGTTATTAAATAAAAGAAGTATTAGCAGTTTGCCGTAAGTTGTTTATCAAAAAATATCTTGTTACATCGGTCTAAAACAACAAAATATATTGTATATTTTAAACTTAGTGAAACTTTCAAGATTATGAAAACATAATATTTCAGCCTGTACGAAATATTGTATCGTGTACGCTTATTGTAATAATTATGTAGAAGTTACTTAAGTATAATTTTATTCCTTTGTGAATCAAAGCTATTATTTTTTGTTTTGTTTGTGCGGGAAATAGGCCTATGAGCGAGGTCTACAAATACGTGAGCAGTTGCATGATTTCCCAGAGCAGAATACAGCGCATGCGCTAAAAAGGCTATATAGAGGGAGCACCTGCCCTCCCGCTTTCAGTTTGCGACCTCATCTCATGAATACCTCATAACGATCTCGTATTAGAAACTAAATTACGGTCGACAAAAAGTTTTTGAATGCATACATTCCTTTCAACAACAAGCTTCTATTTTAAATAGTTACTTGATGCCTAAAAGTGTTATATTTGACGAACTTATGAAAAATAAACTAGCTTCCGAGTTCGGAGCAAGTAAGGCGTTTGTCAGCAACTTTACCGAGGACGCCGTGGAGTCGCAGCAGACAACACCGAAGACGGCTCCTCGTCGGGAGTCCGTAGCACCAAAGATTGTCGTGTGTCCACCGATGGAAGAAGTACCAGAACCGGCGACCACTCCGCGTGGAGTTCGCATCTTGAAGGCACTCGGCAAGCGCATATCTAAACGTTCCACCGACGCCGATTCCCTCGGCAGTTCGAGCAGCAACGACAGCATGTCTTGCGAGACCAGCCGAACAGACGACCACTCTTCGAGCTCAGTCAGTGATTCCGGAAGCGACGGCTCTGAACGAAATCGTCGGCACCGCTCTTCTGTTTCACTACGCCGCGTGTTCCAGAGCCTAAATCTCACAAGTCGGTCACAATCCTGTTCACCGATCGACCGCCAGCGGCAACCGAAGAAACAGCAGCAACCGAGACGGATCCTGCGACCACCTGTGACCTACACGTACGTTCGAGGGTTATCTGGCCTACCAACACAAAGAGTACCACGACACGCCGTGTATTGCACATCTCTAGGCTTAAACCGATAGAACTTGTGTCTCCAAACAAGTAGATTGGATAGTGATGGGTAGAGATCAAGACTGGTTTAGAGTTATGACTTAGTGTAAATTGCGCTAGAAGGACAGATTCTCATCATATCAATAGCATCAAGGGAATCCATGGCGTGTTAGTTGAAATAATATTGTATTAGTAGGACCAAGATTAAATGCACTCGAGGGTCAAGTTGTACGCTCTGTCTTAACAGCTCAATAAAGGGCCAACGTTAGGAGCTGTGAATATTTTAGTTCGTTACGAAAATGCGTATCGATGTTTGAAGAAATGTTAGAGTATTGAACCAGAAAAAGTGTTATTAGAATATTTTCCAATTTATCTGGATCATAGATCCATTCGCACCCTAGATACTTTTAAAAGTAACAATTAAACCACAAATTCACGCATTAAATTTAATGTTTACATGATTCTGTAAGTAATATTTCAGATATACAAGCATAGTGCCTTTCAAATTATGAATGACTAAACTATATATTATATAATGTGTGTACTTATAATAAGTAATGAACAGTCATTTCAACAAACTTTGCTTTTATTAAAGGATTGTATAAAAATTTTAAATATCTCAACATAAAAATATATTTTCATAGAAAATATATTTTTAAACCTAATCACTCTTGAAATGTTTCGAATTTGGTATACATACATATAATACATTAAGGCAGTACCTTACGGACTCTTTGTCTATGAATTATTATTTAGTAAATAATTATATTAATAAGAGTTACTTCGTAGATAGTATAAATATAAAATTTTAGATTTAAGTCTTTTATTGTATGGATTTTGGTATTCAATAAAATATAAACTAAATTAATTACACTATACTTATTTTATACGTTACCCTAAATTTTAAAACGATAAATTCAACATACGTCCCAACTCAGAGTCACTAACGGTTACATAAATCGCTCCTTATTACAGAATTTGTATGGTGATTCTTTACTAAGGCGCGATTAAGGTAACCGTTAGTGACTCTGAGTTGGGGCGAATCTTCTTTATTTAAATGAAAGAAGCAATTAGATTGTAAAGTTGTCAAAAGTTATTATTTCCAATTCCGTGTTTCCAATAATATTTACTTCAATCACTGAATGGGTGAAATTGGTAATATTTGCGTAAAGGAATTAAAATAAAGAAAATAATACTTGATTATAGATGAGACAGATGCTCTTAATACTGGCATTCGAATTGTTACTATAACAATGAATAAATGATTTCGAAACCATTTCATTTCAAGTTCGTATATATCTAAAAGACAATATTCGTATATATTTCAATAAAAAGCAAGAGGCGTGATAAGCCTCTAACCCTCATTGGAGCGACGTGGTGGAGTACGTTCAGTCCTCAATGGAAACCCCTGACTCACTTGGACCGCTTCTAAAATAATCTCTTATATACTTGATAAGGGACATAATAAGAAGCCTATAATTATCTCGCTTAGATTACGTAATACATAATTTTTGTAGATAAAACAAAACAATACGATTAATACGGATAATTGAAATTCTAATCATATGATACAAAAAAAATACTTTTGATTTACTTACATCTGCAATAATGTAAAAAAAAATCGCATATTATGGGATTTTGTTTATAGTTAACAACGGCATACAAAAATTAATTCCTGAAAAGCTTTTTTTTGTGATGTTCTCGTATTTTCACTCTGTTAAATGGTATATCAAAAAGGTGTTTTATTTCCTAGGAGGCCTCACTAGGATATTTTTATTCATTTTTGGAAACTTAATTGTTACATTTGTATTTAAACAAAAAATACATTCGTTGCACCATGTTGCACCTAGATAGTTCAGGTAACTGAAGGTACTTTTAGAAATGCCCCGTTTTCATAATTTTGATTTTATATTAATATAAATAAAATAATGATAAAAAATCGACATTTGTTCCATCTTTTTTACCATTAGGGTTTTTTGATCATTACAACGAAGAATTCCTGTTTATCATTTTGAAATTAATATTTTTGGTTATTTTATTTTCACCCAGAATAATATTTTAACAATAAATATCTAATTCAAATATATGAACAAATTAAGTGATCGATAGTCTACAAAACAAGAGCTTTCGCAATAAACTTTAGGCACCGTGGTCGAGCAACGTGACACGAGAAAACATGAACAAGTTTTCCAGAAAAACATAATGTCACTGTAGTCACGTGGCGTCAAACGGACTTCTTGCGGTTTCACTGAACAATACACTCAATCATGATATACCTATTCGTAAATAAGAATATACTGTTATAAAAAATTGCAATTTTTTTTTTTTTTTTTTTAATTTATTTATCATTTAACAAGGTTACATAAAATAGTAGCATTAGATAGCATTATAAAAACCACTGAGGTTTATGCGTTAATGCTATGTGTTTACATCAATTTTAACTTACATACAAATTATGCCATCTTATAGTACCTATGGCTAGTAAAAACTATATATATATATATATATGTTAAATTAATAGTTAGGTAATGGTTGTTCTAACAATTGTTTAATAAATATGACTTTAATTTGCTTTTAATATTATTTGGCTTTATTTGATCTCGTAGGTCAGTAGGCAATGAATTAATAAGTCGAGGAACCAGGTAACTTAGCGTACGTTTGCCGTAATTATTGTTCGCGCGCAGCGTGCATAGCTGCCGGCGAGCGACGGCCCGTGTGCATACAGTATGTTTTATTACATCCCAATATATACTGTTAAAAAAGTTTTCTTTTAGTATCAGATATTTCACTTGAGTGAATACTGGTAGTATTTTACTTCGTTTGAAAAGTTCTTGATCATTATTTAAAATTTGATGTCTATTATTAATGGTTTTTAATATTTTTAATTGGAGCTTGAATATATCTTTAAGATATGTGTCGTATGTACGCCCATAACTACTTAAGCCATATTGAATGTATGATTCGGCCAGTGAATTGTAAAGCATTAATTTAACTTTATAAGGGATTCTATTTTTTAGGATAGTTATATTAGCCAAAAATTGTCTAAGTTTACTACACACTTTTTCAATATGACTACTCCAGTTAAATTTTTTATCAATAATTAATCCTAGGTAAGTATGGGTATCAACGCGTTCAATAATGGGGCACTGACACCCAATGTTATACGTGGCATGAAGGCAATTATGGTCGTGTGCCACTAAGTTGTTCGATGGCAATTCAGGTAAGTGAGGTGATTTGATAAGTAGCAGTTTAGTTTTGCTATGATTTAAAACTAACCCAGCATCGTGGCACCATTTATTTAAAGTGTTAAGATCAGCTTGCATAAGGTTTAGGGCTTTTTGTGGATCTTTATCAGCCGAGATCAAGCATGTGTCATCTGCAAATTGATAGCATGAGCAGAACTTTAAACAGTTGTTCATGTCATTAACATACGAGAGAAAATGGAGTGGACCCAAAACTGACCCCTGGGCTGTACCTTGTGTACTTAGTATGCGATTACTATAAATATTGTCGATCTTAACAGTATAAGTACGATTTTTAAGATAGTTTTTGCACCATTTAGCCAGCGGTCCACGTATGCCACAGTGATCCAGCTTTTGTACCAGTTGTGTATGTTCCAGAGTATCAAACGCACGTGAGAAGTCGATGAATAAAGCCAATACGTGTCTTTTATTATGAAGATGATCGTTGACTTCGTCGGTAAACTTTGACAGAAGCTGAGTTGTGCCTTTTCCAGGTTGGAAACCAAATTGATTCTGGTATATCACGTCGTGTTTCCTATAGAATTTATAAATTTGGTCGCAAACACACTTTTCTACAACCTTATCTATGGAGGAAAGTAAAGTAATAGGACGATAATTGGAGTAATTGTTTCTTGTTCCCTTTTTGTAGACTGGTCTAACGCATCCAATTTTCAAATCATCAGGATACAAACCCGATTTAACACTTTGATTTATTAAATTAGCTATGGCGACCGAGACGTCCTTACTTACTATTTTTAAATCGGATACTTTTATGTTATCAAATCCCGGCGCTTTATTAACATTTAATTTATTAATAATTTTATGGACTTCGCCACTTGATACTTTTCGAAAAAGGATACTCGAATGCGTATGTTTATTATAGCTACTAGGATTCAAAAGTTTAAACTTACAGTTAGGCATAATATTTTTTACTGATTTATCAAATTCGGTTGCAAAATTATCCACAATGATTTCCGTTGCTAGTTTTTGTGAATCAAATGCTTTTAGTATCGCGGCGTCAATAGATAGCTTTTTTCGTCCTAACATTTGGTTAACTATTTCATAGATTTTTTTTGTATTATTATAATTACTGCTTATTTGCTTCATGTAGTACGAGTTTCTTTTCTCTTCCAAAATTCTATGTACTTTATTTCTGGTTTTATTATATTCTAGTCTTAATTTTAGGTCTTTTGTATTATTTTTCCAAGATTTAAATAAGTTATCGCGTTTCTCACACAATTTATCAATATTTTTATCGACCCAGGGAAGTTTAAAAATTCTACACTGATGACGCTTAATTTTTTTACGATTGGTGGCTATTTTTTTGCATTTCGAAATGAAGTGCATATAAAATCATATATCTGACGTGGACACTGCATTTCTCTTGTTAAACCCCATTGAACCTTTTTTAATTCATCATGAAGTATATCATAGTTAATAACTGGTTTAACAACATCCTGTATGCGCTCAGGCGCCGCATCACTGATGCAGCAAAAGATAAGGGCTCGATGATCGGCCAGTACGACGTCTAACACCGCCGAATACGGATGTAATGTGGGGAAGCGCGCAAATATGTGATCGATGCATGATTTTGTTATTGTATTCAATTTTGTTTCTATTCTCGTATAGTCCGTTATTCCACACATTAGTCCGTGTTCGCTGAGTGTTTCTAGATAAGAATCTTTTTGGCATGAAATGGATTTTAGATCAATGTTCGTGTCGCCGATGAGAATAAGATTTTGTTTTGAATCTAATTTTGCGATGTAGTTACCAAGTTCCTTTACAAACATGTATTTATTTGTTGATGGGGGTCTATATACGGCACAGATAGTTGCATCTTGGGATGAGTTTATTTTTATAGTACCACTTAAACTTTCAAATGTGTTTGATGTTAAATTGCATACAGTGAATTTAATATGGTTTTTGACGTACAAAATAATACCACCACCTCGTTTATTATTTCGTAGCTGTGAATACATGTTATAGCCCGACATATTATACAAATGTTCGAGATGGTTCGAGATACCCACTTCTGTGAGAACAATCATATCTAGTGGGAATGAACAGCTATGTATTAGTTGAAGTACCTTAGTGAAATTTTTTATTATAGATCTAATATTAATGTGTAAGCATGTTAAGGCTAAACGGCTTCCAGTGGGCAACTGTTTGAAGAAGCTAATCGTGGAGTTACAATTGAATAGTTCTTGAATTTGTTCATCCATTATGTCTTAAAAATGTAACAGATATTAGGCTAACGTAAAAAAAGATTAGGTAAAATAAAAAGGACAATAACAAGTCTATTCAATTACCTATTAATTGCTTGATGTCTTGTTCAGATTTAATGTAATGAATTTTGCTATTATTAGTTTTCCTCACACACACCTTACCGTCTTTACACCATATAAACTGATAAGAACTTCGTAGTTGTAGCTTAGCGTTATACAGAAGTGTTTTCAAATATTTGGTTAATGCTTGTCTAATATACACTCGGTTGTCAGCTTTCTCCTTAGGGGCATCAGGCAGCAGGGTTCCTACGGTGAGACATTTCTCCTTACCAGCATCAATCCATTTTTTACGGGCTAATTTAGTCTTCATGTTCACTAGAATGGGACCGGGCTTATCTCTTGAACCAGGTAGCAGTTGGGATGATTGTACCTCCTCTTCATCTATGTTTAATTCGTTGGCTATATTCTTCACAATTTTTTCAACTTCTTTCGGGGGAACTTCAGGCAAGCCGGCTATCTCGACAGACATTGATAGGGTTTGCTGTTCAAAAGTTTTTAAATCTTGTTCTAGTACGCTCACACGAAGCTCTAAGTTTTTGTTTTTGTTACGAAGGTCTTCATTTTTGTGTTCCAGGTTTCGTATAGCGTTGTCTTGTTGTTTTATGGACTGCTCCATGCTACTTATTTGATCACCAAGGAACTCAAGTGTCGCTTCCAGATTTCCTATTTCTTCTTTAAAGGTTTTTTTCAGCTCCCGACTGATGTCCTGTACTAACTTGCGAGCATCGATGGTTTGAGTGCTCCCACGGTGGTCAGCATCAGATTCATCATCCTCACCGTCATCCTCAGGGATGAAAAAAGATGATCTGTGGGTAGCATTTTTTTTACATTCTTCGCAGCTCCATTCAATGCCGGGAGAATTTCGAATCGTGCTAAGTTGTTTGTTCGAGAGTTTTGAACAAGAAGGATCTGCATGAACAACTTTGTCACATCTACTACACTCCAGTCCGGGAATTTTTTTAGTTATATTTTTGTTACATCTCATACACTTTTTTTGGACCATAATGGGTAGGTACTCGGCAAATAAACGGATGGCAACCGCACGACAACGCGTCTTGACGTAAACTGAATTAATTATACACTAATAAGTGTTCAGTTTTAGTGATACCTATTCATTCAAGTATGTCGTGATATGAATATTATGTAATAGGTATTATGATCCAAAAATATTGTGTAACAGACGTGATGTAAGCCCATGCTAAGCCAACCAACACACCACTGCGTACCGCCAATGTGCAGCTGCCTACGACTTGATGCTAAAGCCACAGCTACAGCCAAAGCCAAAGCCAAAGCCAAAGCCAAAGCCAAAGCAAAGCCAAAGCCAAAGCCAAAGCCAAAGCCATAGCCAAAGCCAAAGCCAAAGCCAAAGCAATAGCCAAAGCCATGGCCATGGCCATAGCCATAGCCATAGCCAAAGCCAAGCCCGTTATATTGACGATTTCCTTTAGTCACAGCCAGATGGTGAAGGGAATACCTCAATATAATTATGTAATAGCCGTAGTGTAGCCTTTGCTATGCAATACTTTTTGGATAGAAGTAAAGAGTAAATTATGTGGGAGTGACGGTCGGGCTGTCATTGTTTTTTATTATTCATGAATGTCAATGGCAAAAAGTAAAAGCTGAAACCAGAAATTGTTGTATTTATTTCACTAATTTTACACTCAGAAGTGGTATAGTGGAAGTGGAATAGTAAAAAAAATGTCTAACTTGAAAAGACGTTATAAACCACGACCCACAAATATCTACGTCTGAAGATGATGAGAAGGCGGATGCCCGAACGTTTCAGCGTCACACGCCAGATGAACTATTTTCGGGCAGACTAACCACGAGCCAAGAGGAATGAAGCAGATCTGCTTATTGAATAGCCAGTCACTGATAGTGAAAGCATGACTTGACCAGTGGGTAAGAGCACCTGCATCCAGCTGCATCATTTATTTATTTATTTATTTATTTAAATTTATGTCACCTCTTAAATTAAGTAACAAAGGGTAAAACTTAATGCCTAATGGCATTGTCCACCAGTCAACCCTGGGTGGATGTGGAAAGAGCTGATAGTAGGTGTTAAAACAAGAAGAAAAAGAGAGAGAAAAAAAAAAAAAAAGAACACAAAACAAAAGTTTGTGTACCTAATGGAAATAATGCATCATAAAAATGTACATACGATAAATATAACACAAAAGTAAACATATTACTCATATTATACATACCAATATTATACATAAATTAATAATACAAAACATAAATAATTAATAACACAAAACATAAATATTTATGTAACGATATCAATACCAATATATATACTTATATATACATAAATATACATATAATATACATATATACTTTGTATGTATACTTTGCACATAATGCAGTAAATAAAAAAAGACGAAATCAGTCAGAGCTTAAAAAATGCTGACGGAGACGTTTCTTAAAGGAGAACCTGCTGGGAGCCTTCCTCAACTCCACGGGTAAGGAGTTCCAGAGTAACGATGCCTGTACAATGAATGAGTAATGGAAAAAATCGCTACTATGTGCTGGAATATTGACTGTGAGATTAGAACACGACCGAAGCATCCTATCGTGAGTAGTGAATTTATACTGGAAGTTATCCTTGAGATACTGAGGAGAATTAGGATCGTTTAAGATGGAGAACAGTAATAAGAGAATTCTAGAGTTTCGCCTCTGCCGAATAGTGAGCCATTTAAGTTGACGGCGAAATTGGGAAATGTGATCATATTTTCTGAGGCCGAAGATGAAGCGAATGCAGTTGTTGAGGAGGCGCTCTAATTTGTTGAGAAGTTCTTCGGTCAGGTCTGGGTAACACACATCTCCATAATCAATTATGGGCAATATAAGAGAATTAACTAGCAATAGCTTAGTTTTTACCGGAAGAAAATTGATCATTTGTATCCGTGTAGTGGGCAACAGAGGGGAAAATAACGTTGTGACTTCTCCGTCCGCAATATTATGATCTACACGGCGTGACCCATTTGCTGCCGACAACTATTTCGCGGAAAGAACAGCTATGTCGAGGCTGTTAATATCAGCTTGGAAACGATCTTGTGTCCGCCAAGGAAAAGATTGACGAGTCAAAAATTGCCAGGAGCCTTAGCTATTAAGTCAGGTATATATTTTTCTTATTAACAAGCACGTCTAGCTAAAGGATATCAAAATAATAGTTATGAATGTCTGAAAAAATATTATTTGCTTTGAACCCGTTTTAGCTCTGTACAATTTTAAGCTGCGACAATTAGCGTCGGTAGGGATAACATTAAACTGGATGATTTGTACTCAGGCAGGGCCATGTATAGTAACTAAAGTAATTGGAAGGGATATATATCAGAATAGGAGCACCAACGGTTACAAAAGATTCATGGGTTTGGTCTCGAGAAGACACATTGTTACCTTATTATCCCAGTCACAGATAGTGGTAGTAGTTCTGATGAGCAACTAGAGTCTGGAGATGTAGAATAACTCGAGAACTAATCGTTGTTGTGTGTTCCCATTGCGGGAGCAATTGTTACAGGATGGCCGACTGTAACAGACGTGATGTAAGCCCATGCTAAGCCAACCAACACACCACTGCGTACCGCCAATGTGCAGCTGCCTACGACTTGATGCTAAAGCCACAGCTACAGCCAAAGCCAAAGCCAAAGCCAAAGCCAAAGCCAAAGCAAAGCCAAAGCCAAAGCCAAAGCCAAAGCCATAGCCAAAGCCAAAGCCAAAGCCAAAGCCAAAGCAATAGCCAAAGCCATGGCCATGGCCATAGCCATAGCCATAGCCAAAGCCAAGCCCGTTATATTGACGATTTCCTTTAGTCACAGCCAGATGGTGAAGGGAATACCTCAATATAATTATGTAATAGCCGTAGTGTAGCCTTTGCTATGCAATACTTTTTGGATAGAAGTAAAGAGTAAATTATGTGGGAGTGACGGTCGGGCTGTCATTGTTTTTTATTATTCATGAATGTCAATGGCAAAAAGTAAAAGCTGAAACCAGAAATTGTTGTATTTATTTCACTAATTTTACAATTGTTTATTTTTGCAAGATTAAAGTCTTTATTTCCCCAATTTTTTTCACTATATTTTACATAGGCTTTGTAATAAAAAAATAATAAAAATTGTCATTGTAAAGTAGGAACTTAACTTAAATTCCACGAAATAAAAAGGAGCATATTTGTCTGTTGGAAGGTTTTGAAAAGTGGTTTTAACCTCGTAAATTATAAGCTTACCATAAGCTTTAATATAAATTTAATATACCGTATAAATAAATAAATAAACAAATAAGAATATTCATAAAATAAGCATGAAAATCGAGCTATGCTGTAATCTTCAAAAACTTCTTTAGATATTATAATATAAACTCTTCAAAGCGGCGGTCTGAAACTACTACTGTATTTTCATTTTCTTTCTTTCTTTCTTTTACTTCTCTCTTTCATTTGAGGCCTTTTTTGTTGCTGTTGTCGTCAAATCGTTTGTCACCTATTTCAATAAAAAATTGTATCACACTAGCAGAGCCCCCTCTTCAATTTTTCTCCTCATTCAGTTTAGAAAAAAGTAAGAGTATCACTGTCAATACAAATACCTAAGTTGTTAAATCTCAAACAAGAACTTCAAAAGGGTACTTGATTTACCGAACGTGAATGGGGTGAAAGACCGTTGCACATATTGATCAGAGGCTGGTCCCGATCTCATGAATACTTGAGAACATAGTTGCGCTTTGTATGCGGTTCTACTCTCTTGAACTAGTTTCCTACAACCAGTGAAGGGTTAAGCTATTTTTAAAGAACTTCATGTGAATGACCAACTTCAGAAAAAAATAGAGAGGTATTCATAGAAAAGCATAGTAATATGGCATTATTTTTATATACAAAACCTCAATTAATGCTATAAGTACGGTCCAATTTAGATTTGTAGTGAATTGAGTTCACTACAAGAACTTATTTACCGTTAAAAGATCGATTCCTCAGGTCAACAGGGATTCAAACATGCAATGCATGGTTTATTAGGCTCCATCCATTATTTGTTTCAAACCAAACCTTTTCTGTGACGCCTCCAACTTACAAGTGAAATTAAATAAAAATACGAAGAGAGCAAGTATTAAGCAGATCCCTCTCTTTCTTCTTAGCTGGCAATGCAGCTATGATATATTCGGTGTTATTCCTATGGCTTTAACAATGATATTGTAAGATATGTATAAAAAGAGAGCCCTCCTATCACGCGGATCGACTACTCGTTTCTCAACAAATAGATATAAAAGAGAACGGTTACATCGCTCCCTTTACGGCACCATATGATTTCTTCCCATTTAGTTTATGACTTCCCATAACTTCCCTTCTCTAAGTATCTAAAATATATTTTATATGCGGCCTATGCGTTAGCGTTTGCCTACAAAACATAAAAAACTAAAACTTTATATCTTAAAATGACATCAGTATGATCTCTTTGTTAAGGGGTGAATATAATCTAATATTAGGTGCTGTAGGTACGTCAGCACAACGTATATCATTATGATAATAAATGATATCACCTTGTAGGTTCGTCGCCCGCAAACTTCGGTTTGAATCCATAGAACTATCCGCTGTGATAATGAAAAAAAATTTAATACAATTTCCGTCATCGATTTTTCAACAGAACCAATAGTTTGAGGTTTGTAAAAACTGCTGAGCTAGAACCACTTTCGGGTCCGTGGAAAGTGAACCCTGTTGGATTTAAACCTCAGAAACTGATTTAAATTGTTTATTATGATTTATGGACAAAATACTGACTACTATTAAGCCACTTTTGGCTTGTAGTGTTCCGTAGTCGAAACAGAACCCTTGTAGTTTCGTTGCGTCCGTCCGTCCGTCCATCTGCAGCATAGCGTAGACTCGCGAGACTCAGTCTCTGCTTATCTTAAAATCTGCTTAATTAATACAACTTTTTTTGAGGGTACCACCCCTACAAATAAAGTGGGGATGAATTTTTTTACAGTTAGACTACACAGTACAGATGTGTCAGTGTTAAAATGGAGATCAGACCGACCGTCCAGCTTCGACATTTTTTTAATTAATTCTCTAATTGTAACTATTGTGTAACTGATGAGTTATTTTATCGTTCCGTCTTAAGCAATGGAAACGTTGAGTACAAAACTGTTTTGTATAATAACTACACATAAAGGTTGACTTAATACATTTTAATGTATGCAGGAAATTCGTAGAGGGAAAATGTGCCCCACGAACTCAAATAATTAAGTATGTAAATAGGTATATATTTCATTACACTTATATCAAGTTATGGACATTTCAAGGTGATTTGGAATCGACCACGCAGCTCTAGTGTGAATTGGTTATATGTGAAATTTCTGCCTAACTTATCTTCTACTTCCTCGAACAACCGATATCTATTTTATTATAACATGACGAAGACTGTGTCTTCCGAAACACGGAAGCAGTCACCAAGCATTACCAGTCAGCCGCCAAACGACTCGTGTTTGAGCTGGGGGCTCGGGAATCAGTTCTTTTTCTCTCTCTTTCTTAGCTGTCAACGCATCGGTGACGTTGTTACGGTTATATTATTGATGTCCATGTCGATGACGGGAATTTACTATCAGGTGGATCATCAGCTCGTTTATCGACTAGTTACATAAAAAATATGTGAAAACGTAAAGTTGCTTAGCTTTATCAACAAATCACTATTGACACAAGTAACGATTGATCAAGCTAGGAAGCGCACCATTTAAGTATACTATTATACATATTTTAATTACGTATTATTAACATACTATCAGTGAACGCATATTGTACGTTAGTATATTAGTTCATTGCATACTATAGTATCTACTAACATTCGCCCCTATTCTCCCTCAATGTGTCCACAATACGGTCAATGACACAAATATAATTGAATTAGCATTATTTAATTTCATAACAGGCATTAATAGGGACCTACAAATACTAAATGACTAAACACTAAATACATCCTTTAGCCAGCTAATTTGATTTCAACTGAATACCTACTTATTTATCTATACTAATATTATAAAGAGAAAACCTTTGTATTTTTGTATGTTTGCAACGTGTAATAGTGGTCTGTAAGGGGTCCACTATTATCAGACTCCGAGTGGTCTAGTGGAGGAGAAATGAAACTACTAATCTTGAGGTTGTTACTATGTGCGTATAGTATCGAATGCTTTTATTGGAAACCCTGCCTATATTTATACTGCTGGCTACATTGACAAACTACCAATAAAAATAATTATTATTTGATTAGCCAATTAGAATATTAGAATATTTACCAATAACATTTAAACAACGGCATGGAAGACATCTCCGGAACAGCAAGATCGGCAAGCGAAGAATTGACTGCGTTGATGAAGAAATACGGCTCGAAGATGGTCGACGAATGCATGAAGATAGTCTGCGTGTGAAGACGATGCGGCGCTGATGATACTTGCAGCTGTTTCTATGTTTCTGAACAGAACGTCACATGCGTCAATTATCTTGCGTCGATATACAGCTCGCAGTACTCAGTAGCCGGGGTAGTTGAGAATAAAAGTTTTCATGTTACCCTCGCCTTCTGCGTTATGGTAGTAGCAGGGTGTATGTTATTTATTTTCCTTCCTGGGGTTGATTAGCGTGCTGCTACATCACTCTCCCCCTAGCGAAAGCGTACCGGAGGCTTGACGACTCGCCCATGTCTTGTAGTCTTCAAGATAGGTTTGATATGGGTTGATGATGTTGAGTTTTCATGCTGCTTCGCTGGTGGCTGATGTGATGATGATGATGATAAGTCCTCTGAAGTATCTTCATTGATAATATAGGCAGGCTTAAGTCGGTCGATTGATATTACTGTTGATTTTCTTCCAGGTATTTGTAATTTAAAAGTCTTGCTATCTCGCTCTAAGACTTTATACGGTCCATCGTAGGTAGGTTGAAATTGCTTCTTCACCGAGTCGTTTCTTACAAAAACTTGCTTGCATGTTTTCAAATCTTGATGAATGAATAATGATTTCTTATTTTCATGTGATGATATGCGTTGCGACGATAAAACTTTGTTGATTGTTTCTTGAAGTTGACTGACGTAATCATAATTCATTTCTTGATTGTTTGACGATGTTGAAGTGAAGAAGTCACACGGTAGTCTTATGCTGCGGCCGTAGGTTAGCTGAGCGGCGCTAAGACTAGTGTCTGCACGCGGTGTTGCTCGTAGTCCATATAGCACTGTAGGTAGCTCATCAATCCACTTTGTATGTTGCGATAAACGAGTTTTGAGTGCTGTCTTCAATGTGCGGTGCCATCGTTCGACTATTCCGTTTGATTGAGGATGGTATGCCGTTGTACGTGTCTTCTGTATTCCCATTGTTTGAAGTAGTTTGAGAAATAGGTTGCTTTCGAAGTTTCTTCCTTGATCGGTTGTGATGGTTTTTGGTGATCCAAAGCGAGTAATCCAATTTTCATAAATTATCTTCGCAACGGATTCAGCTGAAGTGTCATCGGTAGGTATTGCTTCTGGCCATCTTGTTGTTCTGTCGATCATCGTTACGAGATATCGATATCCTTGCGGTGACGTAGGTAATGGTCCAACGATGTCTACGTGCAGGTGTTCGAATCTCTCCGTAGGTGGAAATGAAGCTAGGCTGCTTGATATATGCCTTTGAACTTTGCATCTTTGACATTGAATGCATTGCTTCGCCCAGTTGCCAACATCCACTTGCATTGAAGGCCAAAAGAATTTTTCAGTGATGAGTTTTCTTGTTGTTCTAACACCTGGATGACTTATGTTGTGTAGTGCATTGAAGACTTCGCGACGACATTCCTCTGGTAGGTATGGTCGCATGGTTGACGTTGAGGCTTCACAGTAGATAGGTAGATGCGTCGTTGGCATTGTAACTTGCTTGATAGATAAGTTATTTTGCTTCGATAAATTCTTGATGTTATCGCTATCTCTGTCTTGCGCTTCGGCGATCTTGTGATAGTCGACTGATGTAGGGCACGTTACACTGTCGATTGGTATGCGACTGAGTGCGTCGGCGACTATGTTGTCCTTCCCACTAATGTGACGGATGTCGGTTGTAAACTCACTTATGAATATGAGTTGTCTTGCTCGTCGTGGTGTTTCCGATAGTGATGGTTTCTTCTGAAGTACATATGTTAATGGCTTGTGGTCGGTAAAAACGATCAGGCTTCGACCCTCGAACGTTTTTCTGAAGTGCTTGATAGCCATGTAGATAGCGAGTAGCTCTCTGTCAAATGTACTGTAGTTACGTTGAGTATCGGAGAACTTCTTCGAAAAATAACCAAGTGGTTGCCATTTTCCATTGATGTATTGTTGGAGTACAGCTCCTGCTGAGGTATCGGACGCGTCGCTGAAGATAGCAAGGGTTGCCTCGTGTGATGGGTGAGCGAGTAAAGCTGCATTTTGTATCGCAACTTTACAAGCTTCAAATGCCTTCGTGGCTTCATCGTACCATTCGATTGATGTTTTATCTTTTTTCTTCGTGTTGTGAAGATAGGCGTGAAGTGGTGCTTGAATTTCAGCGGCTTTAGGTATGTGTTCTCTGTAGAAATTTATCATTCCAAGAAATCTTCTTAATTCTTCGATTGTCTTTGGTTTCGCATAATCGATGATTGCTCTGACTTTTTCAGCAGGCGGTTTGATTCCTTCCTTGCTGACGGTGAAACCAAGAAATTGAACTTCTTGTTGTCCAAATATGCATTTCGAAGGGTTGATTGTGATTCCACTGTCTTCTAATCGCTGTAGCACGGTGCGTAAATGGGTTTTGTGCGTTTCTTCATCAGGGCTTGCAACAAGAAGATCATCAATGAATGCGAAAACGAAATCGAGTCCATGAAGTACTTCGTGTATGAATCTTTGAAATGTTTGACCAGCGTTCTTCAGTCCAGGAGTCATTCTTGGAAATTCAAATAATCCCATTGGAGTAATTATTGCTGTTTTCTCTATGTCTTCATCGCGTACTTTTATTTGTTGGTAAGCTCGGTTGAGATCGATGGTGGAGAATATAGTCTTGTCTGACAGTTGATGAGTGAAGTCCTTGACTCGCGGTATTGGGTAGCGATCAGGAGTGGTAATAGCATTCAGTCTTCTGTAATCTCCACAAACTCGTAATTCTCCATTCTTCTTCGGTACAACGTGAAGTGGTGATGACCAAGGGCTTTTGCTTGGACGGCATATTCCTTGCTCGATCATGTTTTCGAATTCCTTTCGAACTTGCTCGTAGCGGTGTGGTGCGATTGGACGTGCACGGCAGTGAAGCGGTTGTCCATTGGTTTCGATATAATGTTCAACGTTGTGCTTCGGCGTTAGCTTCATTGAAGTTAGTCTTGTGATTCCAGGATATTCTTCAAGGATCTTGTGATACGATTGTCGAACATCTATGCTTCTTATTGTGGGTAGATTGGTTGCTTCGACGAAAGACTGAGATGCAAGATTGGTTTTCCCATCGATGATTCTTCTATTTTTGATGTCGACGATCAATTGGTGATGTTCAAGAAAATCAGCACCGATGATTGGTTTACTGACTTTAGCGACGATAAATCTCCACTTGAATGGTCGGCGTAGATTTAAATCCAGTTCCATTGTTTTTTCTCCATATGTCGGAATCACCGTATTGTTTGCGGCGTAGAGTTGAAATTCCAGTGGCTTCATCTTCTCTCCTTGTCTCGGTGGTAGAAGTGATACATTCGCTCCGGTGTCGATAAGGAAGGTAAGCTTGCTTTTCTTATCGGTGACAAAAAGACGGTAGGACTTTTCTGTTACGCCGGATCCTGATTCATCAAGTCCAGTACGCCCCGTTGAAATTCTTGATTTTATATTTTCATTTTCGAATGAACACGGCGTTGTGCATCTTCTTGCTTTGGAACCGAAACGTCGATGAAAGTAGCAGTAGGGAGCTGTTCGTGAGCGTGACGAACTTGCAGAGCGGTTGTGACGAACTGATGGTTTTCGTGCATCCTGATTGCGTTGACAGAGCTCATTGCATTGTTGTCGAGTAGCCTTCAGTGCAGCGATGTCGGCTGACAGCTTTGCGAGTTCTTGCAAAATCAGCTCTCGATCCATGATGATTTTAGTCGACGGGATCCTCTTCGTGCTTGTACAGGACTTTTCATCGGCGGCAATCGTGCAGGGATTTTCCTCAGTGACGGTCTTGCAGGGATTTTCCTCCAGGGATTTTAGTCCGTGGTGCTTGGACAGGGATTTTCCTCGGCGTTCGTGCAGGGATTCTCCTTCGCGGTGTTCTTCACGGGGTCACCACTGTAATGGTGGTTCTTCCTCGGTGCTCGTAGCGGGTCACCACTGTAATAGTGGTCTGTAAGGGGTCCACTATTATCAGACTCCGAGTGGTCTAGTGGAGGAGAAATGAAACTACTAATCTTGAGGTTGTTACTATGTGCGTATAGTATCGAATGCTTTTATTGGAAACCCTGCCTATATTTATACTGCTGGCTACATTGACAAACTACCAATAAAAATAATTATTATTTGATTAGCCAATTAGAATATTAGAATATTTACCAATAACATTTAAACAACGGCATGGAAGACATCTCCGGAACAGCAAGATCGGCAAGCGAAGAATTGACTGCGTTGATGAAGAAATACGGCTCGAAGATGGTCGACGAATGCATGAAGATAGTCTGCGTGTGAAGACGATGCGGCGCTGATGATACTTGCAGCTGTTTCTATGTTTCTGAACAGAACGTCACATGCGTCAATTATCTTGCGTCGATATACAGCTCGCAGTACTCAGTAGCCGGGGTAGTTGAGAATAAAAGTTTTCATGTTACCCTCGCCTTCTGCGTTATGGTAGTAGCAGGGTGTATGTTATTTATTTTCCTTTCTGGGGTTGATTAGCGTGCTGCTACAAACGAATAAACTCAAAAACTACTGAACCGATTTTAAAAATTCTTTCACCATTAGAATGCTAAATTATTCCTGAGTAACATAGGCTATCGGATTTTTGGAAATTCATCCCCTAAGGCGTGAAAATAGTGGTTGGAAGTCACTTTCATACAAACCAACTTCGTCAGTGTTAGAGTTATAAACATGAAATTTTTTATGTAAGTTCATAGTTGTAAACAAAAGTTAACTTTAACACATTTTTTTGGAAAATCATCCCTTATAGGGTTAATTTAGCGGATTGAACTCAGTAGGCAACTTCGTCATTTTTGAAGTTAAAAACATGAAAATTTTCATATTAGGTCAAAATTAGAAACTAAATATTGAAATATTATGTTTTTTTGGAAAATCATCCCCTGATTAATTAAGGTGGGTTAATTAAGGTAGCGCAAGTTAGTATGGGAACTTCGTCAGTTTTGAAGTAAGATGGGTGAAAATTTATGTATAAGCTTATTAATTAGACACAAAAATAAATGTATCACTGGTTTCTCGAAATTCATCCCCTAAAAATAGGAGTTATAAGTCAACTACATACAAATCAACTTCGCCAGTTTTAGAGTTATAAATATGAAAAATTTTACGTAAGGTTATAGTTAGAAACAAAACTTAATTTTGACACGTGCTTTGGAAAATCTCCCCTAAAGGGTTAATTTAGGGCATGGATCTTAGTACGCAACTTCGTCATTTTCGAAGTTAAAAACATGAAAATTTATATTATATTAGCTCCAGATTACAAATAAAACTTGGAAATATTACGTTCTTTTTTTTGTAAAATCATCACCTAAAGGGTTAATTAAGGCGGCGCAAGTTAGTATGGAAACTTCGTCAGTTTTAAAGTTTAAAGGGTGAAAATTTATATGCATATAAGCTTATAGGAAGACACAAAAAATAACTGTATCACGGTTTCATCGAAATTCATCAGCATAATATGGGGTAAAACTAAGGGGTTGTAAATATTTAAGAAACTACGTCATTTTTTGAACTCAGAAATGTGAAAATTAATATGTAAGCTTATAGTGAAAAACAAAAATTTAATGTAGGGGACTTTACGAATAGAAGGAGGAGGAGAGAGGGGCAGGAAGAAGGAGAGGGACCGGGAGCGGGAGAGGTATAGGCAGCGAGAGAGAGAAGGGGACAGGAAGCGGGAGAAGGACTGGGAGAGGGAGCGAGACAGGGAGCGGGATAGGGAGAAGAATCGGGAGCGTAAGAGGGGAAGGGGCGGGGAGAGGGAGAGGGACCAGGAGCGGGACAGGAAGCGGTAGAGGGACCGGGAGCGGGAGTGGAAGCAGGACAGAAAGCGGGAGAGGGACCGGGTGAGGGAAAGGGAGAGGGAGACAGATAGAAAGCGGGAGAGGGACCGGGAGCGGGAGAGGGAGAGGGAGAGGAAGTGAAAGAGGGAGAGGAATTAATATTGAAATTTATAATCCATAAATAACGAAATATGAAGTGAATTGATATGAAAGTTTTGATTTTTGGTTTATTTGTTTGTTGCTTTGTAATGGATACACTGAAAAACGTTCCAGTAGTTTTGTAAAATAATAAAACTTAATAACTATAATAAAACTCAAGGGGCAAATTTTCTGTACATTGAATATTTTTTCAAAATTTTGATTAGATATGTCTTAAAAACGTGTTAGAGCACAAAAATATTTTTTTAGAATTATTGTACGTCTGTCTGTCTGTCTTTTTGTCTATCCAGGCATCACATCAAAACCCTTGGACGGATTTCGATGAAAATTGGTAAAGTTGCTACTTATACTCTGGGTCATAGTTTAGAAAACGTTTAATCCCGGAATATTGAAGATTTCCATTGGAAAATAGGATGAAAGTTTGTATGGAATATTTTCAAAATGCTTCAAATTTGCAACAATATGGAGTACCTGTTTTCCAGTTTTTCATAATTTGAATGAAACAGAAGAAAAAACAAATGAATATCAAAATTCTTTATTTTTAAAACCCACCGGAAGAATCCTTTGTGATTGTAATATAGGTTTCAGAACATAAATTCTTAAATATCAGTTCTTCAATAAAATTTCACCGTTTTTTTTATTTTTTTCTGTAAGAGGTACAGTGGTTACAATAAATAATCATAAAATCTATAACTCAAGGGGCAAATTTTCTGTACATTTAATATTTTTTCAAAATTGCGATTAGGGGGACTTCAATGAAATGTTATTAGAGCACAAAATAATATATTTTTTAAATTATTGTCTGTCTATCTGTATGTCTGTCCAGGCATCTTACGAGTTTCGTGAACGGATTTTTATGAAAGTTGGTAAAGTTGTTACTTATACTTTGTACCGTACTTTAGAAAACTTTTCATCACTAAAAATTTTTAGGTTTCCCTGGGATACAGGATGTAAGTTTGTATGGAATTTGTTTTTTGAACATCAACTGATTTGCTTCAAATGCAACAAACGTTCCTTGCTTAAACTGATGGAATACATATTTTCCATCTTTTTTAATTTTGCAGGAAAAAGACATTAAAACAAAATGTGAATATTTTTTATTTTTCAAAACCTGCTCCCGAAGAAATCCTTTGTGTTTTTATCTTGGGTTTCAGTATATAAATTGCTTAAGACGAGTACTTTATTTCTATGAATAAAAGAGACACAAATAAGGCAAAACATAATTTTCGCATGCGAAGCTGCGGGTAACAGCTAGTTAATAGATATTATGGACCAATAAGAGATCGAAACCGATACGTTTCTATTTTCTCCGTATTACTGAGAAACACTGAACGCCCCAGATACGAAAATAAGCTAACGTTAAATCCAAATGACATTTGGTTGCAATCACAGATCACATATAAATGTAAAAACACACACATGTAAAAAAAGTAAATAAATCTCTTAAATTAAATAATGAAACATTAAATATAGAGGAATCCACGGTTTTTTTAGGGGTGACCTTGGACAGTAAACTGCAATGGGGCCCGCACATAGCATCTCTCACAACTAAACTTGCTAGGGCTGCTTATGCTGTTAGAAAAATAAGGCAGCTCACTGACGTCGACACTGCTCGGCTTGTTTATTTTGCATATTTCCATAGTGTTATGTCTTATGGCATTTTACTGTGGGGCAAAGCAGCCGGTATAGAACAAATTTTTGTATTACAGAAAAGAGCCATTAGAGCTATTTATAAACTAAAATCAAGGGAGTCCTTGCGTGTCAAATTTAAACAAATAGGTATACTTACAGTAGCTTCCCAATATATTTATAATAATTTAGTGTTTATACGGAATAACATAACTGCATATAAACAAAATTGTGATTTTTCAAATCGTCAAACAAGAAGGATGCATTCTAAAGTGCAACGTTCTTTTATGGGACTAGGTATAAAATTTTATAATAAAGTCCCAAAACAAATACATGACTTACCGGTGCAATCTTTTAAGAAACGTGTAAAGGCTCAGCTCTTAGGCAAGGGCTACTATAGCATTAATGAATATTTAAATGACAAGGATGCTTGGAAATGACTAGCTAGGCAACCAGTTCTGCACAGGTTAAAGAATACCTATTTTTGTAATAGATATAAGTTTTATTTTTAAAAGATGTGCTGAGGAGTTTCTTTACGGCTTTTCTTCTCCTCCATGACAAAGCACCTTTCCGAAAAGCTGGTAGATTAAAAAAATGACGTGCATAAGAGTATCAGTGATACCTACATGAATAAAGATTATTTCATTTCATTTCATTTCATACCCTACTGTGGTTTGCGGTTGCAATGGCCCTAGGGAGCATACCTAAGGCTAACTCAAAGTGGGATTGGTAATTATTTTTCGTACATTTATAAGCATCAATTAATTTATCAACATGAATATCTAGTGTATTTGATACTCGTTGATAATATTATTCAGAACCTGTTTTCAAACAACAACAAGGTCAAAATTGAAAGAAATTGCTACTATGGTGATAATATATTAAGATCGTTTGCCGTATTGGGGCAGCTTAGAAAAATAACCGCAATTCCCTACCGACATATTAAAGATGTCATAAGAGGCGATAAAAGCCGGCCCGCTTGGTGATAAGCTTCTGCCTTACTTCTTTTCTCTTTACTTCCTCGCACGACCGATATCTAAGTATGAGTATTATTATAAAAATAGATTTTCTTGCTGTGGGATAAAAGTCATATTAGATCACCAATTCACCATGCTAGTCAAGCCCACAAGCAATCAAATAATTCTACACACCATTGAAACTTTATACAATTTTCATAACTTAGAATTAATCTATTCTTTTCTCCTCCCGAGATCTTCAAGTTAAAGAGCGAATAAAGTGATCAGTACTGCAGGATTCGAATCTCCAATGCAGATGTTCACGTTTCAAGAGGCACCTCTTATCTAATCTGAATCAATTTTATTATTTGTTGGTTAGCAGAAACCATGAAAACAGCTGAACTCATTTGCCTGTTTTTTAACAGGTGATTTTTTTTAATAATTGAATACATATTGTCTGCGTCACAACATTGCCCATTGCCGGTAGATTTTACGCTAGCTGGTGAAGACCTCGGAACGGTCACATTGAATCAGAGAAGGTTACCGGGCGGTAGGAGGTATCTACACAGACTACACACACAACTCAACCTCATACACTTGCAGCCTCTTGATCGTATAACCTCCATTGAAAAACACGAGAGCCACACAAGTTCTTCCTCCCAAGCCAGCCCAATTCGAACCGAGACCCGACAACGTTATGGGTGCACTGTACTCGTGCCTACGTCACTTAAATCCCATTTTGGGTTAGTAGGTCAGAAGAGAGGAGTGCAGCTGAGGTGCGCGGGGGGTATGATTTTTAAGACCCGAGTGACGTCATACTATGAGCCTTGGACGAGCCCCCCGTACCCCTTTTAGATCATGAATGAATAGGTCAATTGGCGCTTACTAAGGCTAAAATTAAATAAGTCATTAATATGATGGATTAACGAAATATTTACAAAAGTAGCGACACATCATAGGCTACAAGCGATCTATTTTACTTCGTTGTTTTCGTATTTGATTGATAACAATGGTGTGATTGTCACTGCCAAATGGTTTATTTTGTGAGCCTTCAATTAAACAAAACCATGAGGATATGATTATTCACAATTTTCATTATGATATACAGATTACCTACCATTGGTAGGTCTTAAAACACGGCTGATACTGAATTAAATATTGCGCGAGTAGAACTCAAATAAAATAAATGTAATAGTGAATTTTGCTTTGCATTTAAGATATTTGATATTCATTGTATCGATTTTAAAGAACGACGTATCTAACCGTACAATGATGTAGTATACCAGCAATATTATCATTATTTCAAATCTCAGACCCAGCCCTTGTGAAGGCTCATTAAGAACTGGGGTGGCAGCCTGAAACTCAAGAATCTAAAGACGAAACTGAAATAAATATAAAAAATATAGAATAGAGTTTGCATAAGATAGTTATATGGCCAGATAGCCATACACCGTCAAGTTTACTGGATGCCGCATCAAATCCGCTGCAAACTTGACAGGAAAACTTGATCATGTATGGCCAGCTTTATAGTCGCAGTGTCTCGTTTAAAATAAAATCCTAGCCCTGCACAATGAACCTACACGTTGGAAAGCCCACCTACAAAATTAAGGTTTCTGAAAAAGCTGTGCGCAAGTGAAATATTATGTGTATTTTGACATTTAACCCGTAGACGTCCGTAACATTTAACCCGTAGACGTCCGTAAATGAAACATTCCTATCGACTCGTGACGAAATTAATTTGGAAAGACGGCGCAGCGTGCAAAGAACTGCTAAATTAATTAACAAATTCACGTGACTTGACGAGCGGAGTTTGTTTGATGACGTTGTTGGCACGTTTATACATATAGTACTTTTTTTGGATGGGTTTCAGCATGTTTTAGATTATTAAGTAAAAGTGCTATCAAAGTCCTTGTTATGTAGCTGGATAACTTATGGTGGAAAGGATTTTGCACACATACACATAGGCTGTTCACATCCCAGCCACGCCGAACAATGTAAGTTTGTTCAATCAGATTGTCTCTCTTATTTACATCAATACATCTTTCTTCCAAAGTATACCGATATATTTGTACCTACCTATAATATACTTTGATGTAATATACGTATATGTATACATTCAAAGTTCAAGCAATTATTCTTCGCCTTGACCAAGCAGTCGTGGTCAGGGATATCGTGGGCAGGTGCGCAGTATACTGCAGCTGCTACAGCTCTCCATTTTTTACAGCATACTCGTTGATAGACGCGTTGGTCAGGGATTTGATCCGGTCTGTCCAGCGTAGCGTAGCGGAGTTACTGCTAAGTAACATTAAGGAAAGTTTTTGATCACGTCCTGCATACTTATGCTAGCCATACACGATCAAGTTTACTTGTCAAAGCAGCGGACTTGATGCGGCATTTAGTAAACTTGACAGTGTATGGCTATCTGGCCATATAGCTATCTCATGCAAACTGGATACCGCATCAAGTGAAACTGCAAACATGACAAGTACACTTGATCGTGTATGACTAGCTTTATAGTAACATATTATAAAACATATTACATAGTTCCTGATAAAAATGGCGAGCAATTGTGTGGAATGATGATACTAAGGCAAAAGCAGACGCAATGTGTTACATCAACCGTTCGGTTGAAGTTCTAAGTATGTACCTAGAACTAAGTAGGTAAGTTCTAAGTAAATACACCTAGAACTTTACTAAGCAGTCCATCCACACACAGGGACACATAGGGACAAAGAGAGATTACAAAGATTTTTTTCCTTTTCTCTTCTCTGCTCTTTCTTAGTAGTGACGATTTCTTGGTGGGGAATTTTATCACAATTGTGATGAAAATTATGGCATCTAATTAATAAAACGCCTACTGTTACTGACTGATAGAAGCACAATCTGGACCAGTGGACCTAGAAGCAAGAAACTTTTTTCCGAGGTTTCATACATATGTAGTGTTGGGGAGCACAAAGATTTCTGCAAATTCATCCATTTAAGGGATAAAATAGGGGGTAGGAATAATAGTTCAGACGAGATCTATTTCTAGCTTGTCTTTAAATAAGAACGATATTAAAACTTTCCACCACACGACGCTATTATTGGGGATGGGTGTGACATTAAATAGTTCTAAGTTCAGGTCATTACACCCATTCATGTAAAATTATTTTTTATTTGCTTTGAAATTCTTCGAAAGCATAACGAAAGCCTACACAAACCAATCTATGTCAGTCTATTCAATTGCCTGAACAGAAAAAGCATCGAAAACATACAATCTGCCAGTATAATAATAATATGGTTTTAATAATATAGTTTCTTTTATACATATATTATTATACTAGCAGATACCCAGCGTGTTCCATTGCGCTAAAAAATTTTCTGATGAAAATGACAGACAATGTTTTTGTGTTGACGTTGACCACAGAGTACTTAATCACTACGTTTGTTGACGTTGAAGCCTCAGATTAAAGAAATAAAAGGCAGATATATTCATTCAACTAAAATGTGAAACTACCAAAGCAAATACAAACTAAAAAAGCAAATACAAACCCGATTCAGTACTAGAGAAAGCGTCAAATAGCTTTCATGTCACAATTGTCAAAATTTATAAAATAATTTTCTCAGATAAAATGCCGTCTTGCAATTTTAAAACCTGCTAAAGTTGTTCCCAAAATCATACAAAAGAACATTAGATATCTTTTCACAGGTAACTGTTCATTATTTTATTATTTATTTATAATAATATTTTTGAGGTGCGCTCGGAACACAAAACCTCGACAATTATTCAATTTTATACCAGCTTTATATGAAAATCGATTACCCTAAATTAGGGGAAATATGCATGGGTTATTTAAACACTGATCGATTATAAATTTATACCAAAAAATATTTTAAAAGTAAATAGTTGTATTTATTTAAATCTAAAAATTCGGAAATGCAGCCAATGCATAAATACCAGTCGCTGAGTTATTACAAACATAAGATAGATTGTAAAAAGGATTAGAGGGATAAAATAAGGATTTTAACATAGGTAAACCTGGTTGATTGAAAATATCACGTTTGCCTACGATAAAATGCACGATTGAAAGAAAATATTGTACCTATTCTATTTTAGTTCCTGTTTAGCCTACTCAATAAATTGTTTTATTTTGCAGATTGCCGACAAATGCTATTATACGAGATAAATGGGATTTTATTATTCCTCAAAGTAGGCAAGATAATGATTGGCAATCCAAATTTTGCTTTGTTTATTCATTGCATTTTAATGAAGATGGCGTATATTATATATATTTCATGTATTTTAATTATAATAAATGTATTAAAATTTTAATATTTTTCAATGAAAAATAACTACCCAAAAGAGAAAAAACCATAAATTAAAACAATTCAACATATTAAGTACTGTATATTAAAAGAATATTTGACATATTTAATATCTATATTTTTTGATCATTTATAATTTGATAAATAAATTAGCTAATTTAATTTTGCATAATATTTCAAGTCGAAAATATGGCAAAAAATATTTACTAAATTGCGGGAGATTGCGACTTTTTGTTTTCAATGTGGCAACCTACACACACAAAGAAGTATGTGTCTCTACGATGCCACTGCTAGATGTCAATATGGTTGTCATGTACACATAGTGAAAAAGCGGCTTCACGTCATTCGTTGCATTTCTTTGAGAAAGTTATATCTGCCTTTTATTTCTTTAATCTGAGGTTGAAGCGCCATCTTTACATTTATTATCTTCAAATTGTTGTATGGGAAAAGTGGAAAATCGACTTAATCAATGGACTGAATGTGCCTAATGCATTATTTTAGAGGTCTCAAACCACCTTCCGATTGTTGCTTTTCAAATGAAACCATTTTGAGGCATATCGGTTGGATGGTCTCAGTGTCTATAAAGGACATCCGTACAAATATTTTTGTGTTTTATTTATATAGTTTTTACATTACCTGCTACGAAAAGACTCTACACATGATAACTAAATCTACCATAATCAGTACCTGAATACCTACCTGAATATATACTTTGCTTTCTGTTATTATTTCCCACGTTATAATTATGGCGAAATAAATGATTCTTTTTTCTAATTAAATCTTCATTTAATCATCAATTCTTCTCATTAAATCTAACTGCTCTGCTTCAGCTCAGCTGTTGATTAATTTAAGGATCTGCTTTAATTACATAGGAACTTATAATAATATTCGTAAGAAATATGAGGGCCCGCTAGTAAATTCACTTTTAAAAAAAGGGTACAGGCTTACCTGCTAGAACGTCGCTCTTAACAAAATGTCATCAGATCTATTCGTGTATTGTTGTCATTTGGATAAATCAGTATAGTATATTTATTTATATAAATGAATTTTATATATTTCTGTATATATTTATAATTATGTATAATATATATTTTTAATTTATATATGTATTCATATTATAATATTTTTATATAAATTATTGAATTCAATTAGCAATTTTGTTGTTATTTTTTTTTTCTTTTTACCGCTCATCGTGGTTTTTTCTGTTTGGCCTAATGGTTAGCTGGTAGAGAATGCATTAGCATTAAGCTCGCCATTTGTCCCATTATTGCTATATTGTGGTCAATAAAGTGTTAAATAAATAAATAAATAAATAATAAATAAATATGATAATAATGAAAAAGTTCAGTTTAACATTAGAACATTTAAACAATATTATCAAATTTTAATTTCCCATCAATAACGTAAAGTTACGTGTAACGTGACGTCAAAAACGATCTTGATTACGACATGCGCCCCAAATGGCGTTCGAGAGGTCACGTGACGTGAATTGACGTAATCATTCCTATTTTTATGATTAAGTAGTCACTAGGTATACAGGGTGGAAACTAGTATAAATTTAAAAATTAAAAAAGCTTTAGGTACATTTTACACAAAATATTTTGGTACTTAATTTTATATGGGGCTTGGCACCGTCTATTTCAATAGATGGCCTATAAAACAATACTTTAAATACATTAAAAAGTAGGAAGTTCTGTTTTTCATTAGATACAATTTTTCACTTTTTCAAGTTCGAAGGCGGTTCGACTTTTTATTTAAAAGTTTTTATCGCAATGTTTATCCAGTACGCAAAATAAAGGTTGATTTCAGTATAGCTATAATGTCATCAAAAACATAACTGTGAAATGAAAGCCAAGTTCAAAAAAAATTGAGATGTAAATGCCAGAGAGGATAAGAGATAGCGTTAGAAAGGAAGGCAAATCATTACGCGTTTTTGATTATAAACGTACGATTTAAGCAGTTATAAGTACAAGTGTAAGTACAAGTATAGGTGTTCCTTACAGAATCAATTAATTTAAAGATTATAATAAAATGACAAAAATTTACTATTTTCTGATTTATTCCTTTGAATTCACCCAACTAACTATCTACACGGCAAAACTTTCTAGATCGTCTGGAACTGGGTTAGAGTTTTGATGTATAGGTGATAAAAATGACGATTTTTGGATGTTAATATCTAAATAAGCGTATTTATGAAATTTGGAGCACTTATGTATTTCGCTAGTCTCAGTATTTGAGCCAAATTTGACAGGTTTACGTGGCATAGACTTTGAGTTATCAAAGAGTCAAAAGTGGCTCCAAATGGTTTGTGTAATATTACACACGGTACTGCTCGCCAGTTCTGTTAGCTTGAACTTGGCTTGACACGCTGCCGCGTGTCTAGATTATCCCGTGCTATTTATAGTTATCACAATTACGTATTTGTAGAAAGCTTTTCTTAACAGCTAATTATGGCGTAGCTGACTCGTAATCAGGCACACCGTCAAATGTAACCGCAAGGCTTGAACTTAAGCAGGGCTTCCTTGTGACGCACGTAGACCACTGGTAAAAAATGTGATTTTCTTAACGTGGGTTGATAGTGAGAAAATGTTGCTATTAGTTGTATTGCTAGTGTTAGTACTATTCTCAGTTGTTGTAGTTTTCTTTTTAAATTGACACGTTCTCTAATATGTGACGTCATATTTTTGATTTTGACTTTTCAATCTGCTCTGTAACAAATCATATTCTGTTTATTCTTATACAAAATAAAACGCGTAGTTTTCTTCAAATATCGTTTAATTTCAACAGGTTATGGGCCCAGATTCGTAATCTGATAGTAAAAGTAGTAGGCAGTGATATATTTGAGATTAGTTCGCCGGTCATTGTAAAAGTGATACGATCTAAGCTCAACGTGGTGTCATTGTGTAAAACAAAAGAAACCAAGTTTTTCACTATGTCTTCAAATGCAATGACCCTCATAGAAAAACTGATTGGACGCGAGAATTATAATACATGGAGATTTGCAGTACAAACTTATTTGCAGCATGAGGAATTATGGTGCTGTATTGACAATGATGGTAAAGATATTGATCCGAAGCTTGACCTTAAAGCAAAAACGAAAATAATATTACTCATTGATTCTGTGAATTATATACACATTCAAGAGGCGAAGACTGCAAAAGAGGTTTGGACTAATTTACAAAAGGCGTTCGATGATAAAGGGCTAACACGCCGCGTGGGTCTACTGAAAGACTTGATAATGACTACATTAGATAACTGCCAAAATATAGAAGACTACGTAAACAGAATAATGACTACGGCGCATAAACTACGAAATATTTCGTTTGAGGTCAATGATGAATGGTTGGGTACATTACTTCTTGCTGGTTTACCCGAAGTATATAAACCCATGATAATGGCCCTTGAAAGTTCCGGTGTGCCGATAACAGCAGATTCCGTAAAGACTAAGCTCCTGCAAGAAATAAAGGGCTCCGAGTCAGAGGCATTGTATGCTGGAAAAAGTGATAAAATGAAGCAAAGAGGCCCAGAAAATACAACAAAGTTTAACAAAGGCCCCCGTTGCTTTAAATGTAATAAGTATGGTCACTTAAGCAAGTATTTCAGAACTGAAAAGAAGGATAACAATAAAGAGACAGGAAAAGAAACTGGATATGTCGCAGTATTCTCAGCAATGTCAACTGTAAGTGAAAGTAATAGTTGGTTTATTGATTCAGGAGCATCCATGCACATGACCATGAAGCAGGACTGGCTGTATGATGAATCACCAGCGCCGATTACAAGCATCCGTATCGCAGACGATAAAATGCTCACTGTGAAAAGCTGTGGTAAAGTTAACCTGTCTGTAACTCAAAGCAATGGAAAAAGCGAAACTATACAAGTAACCAATGTGTTATATGTACCTGAGTTAGCAAGAAATCTTCTTTCCGTTAGTCAACTCATAAAGAAGGGGTGTTCCGTACAGTTTAACAAGAATGGCTGTAAAATACTCAACAATTTAAAAGAAGAAGTTGCGGCTTGTGAGTTAATAAACAATATGTATCGCCTAAACATAAATAAAATACCAGCCTATATGTGCAACACAGATGTAGAAAGTGACAGCTACATATGGCATCAAAGGATGGCCCACCTCAACTTATCTGATCTGAATAAACTTCCCAAATGTACAGACGGGATCAAGCTCAATGAAAACAAGTCAAAAATGGTGTGTGAATACTGTCAAGAAGGTAAACAGTTCCGACTCCCATTTCCGAAAGAAAGCTCCCGAGCAAAAAAGCCTCTAGAACTTGTACATTCTGACGTTTGTGGACCTTTGAAAGTAAAGTCAGTAGGAGGGGCACAATATATCCTTACATTTGTGGATGATAACACCAGGAAAGTATTTGTTTATTTTCTTAGTAATAAGTCTGAAGTCTTTAGTAAATTCAAACAATTCAAAGTATTGGTTGAAAATCAACTGGATCTGAAAATAAAGAGAATAAGAACTGATAATGGTGGAGAGTATCTTAGTACGGAATTTAAGGAATACATTCAAAATGCAGGCATTATACATGAAACTTCCAATCCATATACCCCACAACAAAACGGGTTAGCGGAGCGTATGAACCGCATATTGATGGAGAGAGCTCGTTGTATGTTACTCAATGCTAATTTGCAGAAATCCTATTGGGCGGAAGCAGTAGCAGCAGCGGCCTATATAACAAATAGATGTCCAACAAGATCTATTTCATACGTTACTCCTGAAGAGCTATGGTCCGGGAAGAAGCCTAATTTGAAACACCTGAGAATTTTTGGATGCGAGGTTATGGCTTATATACCCAACAATAAATGTCAAAAGCTGGATGCTAAAGCAAGTAAAATGATTTTTGTTGGTTATTCCGAAACAACTAAGGGCTACAGATTATTAGATCCTAAAAGAAGGAAAATACTTATTAGTAGAGATGTTGAATTTTATGAAAATTCAACACAGAGAAAATATACAATGGTTCCATTAACAGAAAATTTGAATAGCAATGATACTAATGTAATAAATTTAAGTATGCCATCAGATAATTCAAACATACAAAACACTCCGGATAGTGAGCATGATATGTCAGTGAATCTATCTGATGATGAGTTTTTCTTCTGTAATGATGTACCTGAAAGAGAAGTAAACATAAATGAGACTTCAAACATAACAACTAGATCTAAAAGTAGGAATATGAAACATGATTCTAATACTTACCTTTGTCAAGATGGAGATCAACTGCTCGACACACTAAAGACAAGAGAAAAGTCTATACAAGAAGAGCTGAAAACACACAGAGAGAATGAGACCTGGGAGTTGGTAAAAGAACCTGTGGGAGTGAGAACAATTGGATGTAAGTGGGTCTTCCGCACAAAATAAAGAACTCTTCAGCCCCGATCTACAAATCAAGACTCTGTACTCTTGGATGTTCACAAAGATATGAAGTCGACTACAAGAAGACATTTTTACCTACTGTGAACCAGGTATGACTCTGTAAGAGTATTGTTTTCTAAAGTGTGTCAGGATAATTTGAAAATGGTGCAGTTTGATGTAAAAACTGCATTTCTTTATGGAAATATGAAGAAAACATATTGACTCCACTTGAAGGTCTGATTGTACCTGAAGGGTTTGTTTGTAAACTTAAGAGGTCCTTGTATGTCTTGAAGCAAGATACAATGTTGGAATCAGAAATTTGATTCAGTTTTGAACAAATTCACTAATGTGAAATGCTGTTATAGGGTTTTGGAAGTATTTAAAAGAGGCTAAAACTATGGCTATGGCTATTCTATACTGTAAACCCCTAATATACAGAATTTATAATATAATAAATATATATTATATGTAGTAATGAACAAAAAGTAGATATGTTTACAAAACCTTTAGCTGAAAATAAAACAGGTATTTGTAAACTGTAATTTTGTTTTGTAACTTATTAAACAGTAGGAATACTTACCTTTGTGAAAATTAAGTTTAGTTAAAATAGAAGTTTATTGAGCATTAAGCAGGTATGTAATAACAATTGTAATTTTATTGTATTACAGATTTAAATGATGTAGGTACCTACTGTGTAACTATTGATGATTTTGTTACTATGTGGAGTTAAGGAGTGTATGTACCTACTGTAATCTTATATTATTAAGGTGAAGAACGTTACAATTTGGAGAGAGTGTTGTAGTTTTCTTTTTAAATTGACACGTTCTCTAATATGTGACGTCATATTTTTGATTTTGACTTTTCAATCTGCTCTGTAACAAATCATATTCTGTTTATTCTTATACAAAATAAAACGCGTAGTTTTCTTCAAATATCGTTTAATTTCAACATCAGTTCTAATTTAAAAGTATTTCCTGTACAATAAAATATTTTCTGACCATTCAAAAAATACACACGTAATTATTCATACGTAGTTTTAACATCTGTCGGCTCTTCCAGAGCAACTTTTTCCTTTTTTTCATAGTAACCCTCCTCCAGATAACGTGAGGATGAAATTTTTTTTCATTGCGTACCCCATAGTATGGGGTATCGTTGAAAAGGCCTTTCAAAAATATTATGGGCCTCATATAACCATTTTTGGATTTAGGGGTTCGCTTGCGAAATATTGGGCTTTAAGTGATAATTTTGGTTACAGTCAAGTGTCCTCCTCCTGCCGGCTAAAAGGTTGGAGTTGGACAAGTGGAAAAATTCTCAAAAATATTTTATATGATAAATTTACAAGAAAAACTATTACGGCTATGTTAGCTTAAGTAATTAATGAGTAATAGTCGATTAACTTACTGCTTCGGAACCCTTCATTGCGCGTGGCCTGACACGCACAATGCACATGCCCGGTTTCTTTCTGTCAAACCGACCAAGTGGGGAGGGGATTTAAATAAAGGTTTCGAAAGGTGAGTTTCAGCCAACCCACCTGCGATATATTTTTAAAGTACAAAATTGAATTTAAATAATTTTCATATATTAAACAGATCGCTGAAGGTAACTCCTTTTAGGGCATTATAAGTACAAATATTCCCTTATCTGAGTGGAACTGGTTGCAGAGCATATCATTTCTATGCATTCTTGTCAGTTATAATACCTACTCATCGGCACTATATAAGTAACCTATGCCTATGGACTTGTTTTTTTGGAAAACCCAATATGGTGTCATATACCAATGGAATAATAAATGGGACCATCTTTACCACGACCCAGACAACACAAATTCTCTTGAATAAATTAGTAATACATCCAGGCATTACTGAAATAAGACGACAGTCAATAACCTTACCAAATAACTCAATCATACTATCAATTGAAAGGCAATTAGCTACCTATAAATATAATAAATAATCATGTTCTCTAATGTAAGCAAACAACCTCTACCTATTCAGTAAGGTAATCAATTCTTTGAAATACGAAATACTTATCTGGTTGTAATTTACCTCATTTTGATTTAGTACCTATTCAGCCGCAAATTCTCATTATATTCCATCCAAAATTCTAAACAATTTAACATTATCATTTTAATTTCGGGCAAGCCGCCACTTGTGTTATACTTATAATCAATGTTATTATACCTTACGTTTAATACCCTTACGTTAATAATACCTTACGTTTAATATTAGGTAGCATTTAACATTGATACATTCTGTAATATTAATATTAAAATGCTAAATACCATGTTTTCAGAAAAGGATTTTTACTAAGGGAGAGAGTATACATTTATTTAGCTATAAAGGGAGAGGGTCGTCTACGGCGTAGTACGAAATTGCGTCGCAGATTCTGTCCATAAATCCTACTAGTATTATATCTGTGAAAGTTTGTATGGATGTTTGCAACTCTTTCACGCAAAAACTACTAAACGTATTTTTATGATATTTAGCAAAAAATATGTAGATCGTAATCTGGAATAAAATATAAATATACTATTACTATCCCAGAAAACGCAGGCTAATCCGCGGGCAGAGAGCTAGTAAGTAGTAGGTATTGAATAAAAACAAAGGATTTATCTAGACACGCGGCAGCGTGTCTTGTATGTAGAGCTTGAATAACATGTTATTGTGACTAAAATTTTAGGCTTTTCTACACAGAACTTGACACCCATTTCTCAATTCTTTTTTTTTGAACATGGCTCTTATTTCACATTTATGTTTTTGAATAATGAATTTTGTATTAATTATTTTTACTATTATCATAAATATGGTATAAAAATTCGTCCACTCCAAAGGTCATAAGACTCATACCAAACAGATAGTGTGACGTCATCTTTGAGTACCTATACATATATTAAAGCGGCACTATAACGTGATAATTCAGAAAATTCAGTAGGTTATTTACTGAGCAGATAGTGACCGCCAAATCGAATGACGCCTACATTTCTATCTATATGCAAAGAACGTTAATAACGTTATTCATTCTAAAACGTTGATCAACACATGTCATAATACAGCCTAAATCAAGTGAAATTTGACTAAAGGTCGTGTAATGTTTTATTATTTAGTAAAAAAAACATAACTTTTAACTAAAAACAGGATTTCACAGGCTTTCAATATTTACAATCTAAATAAAAACGATACCTTTGTTACCAAAACTGATAACCTTATCCGTTATCATTTAATATAACAAGTTAATTTTTATTAACATTAACTTTTTAACAAATCTATACATATTAATAAAATTGAAGAGTCTGTCTGTGATTTCGAGATAAATGATTTTTTCAAGTTGCAAATCGTTACTTGCACGATACCAACACCGAAAAATGAGTTTTTAAAATTTTTGTCTGTCTGTCTGTTTGTTTGTCTCCGCTAATCTCCGAAACCACTGAACGAATTGTAACAACACTTTTACTAGGATATTACAAAGTCTTCAACTTAACAACTAAGCAATTTTTTAGGGTTCCATACTAAAGGGTTCCTTAGGGATGGTTTGTATGGAAAAATAAAAAAAATATCAGATGATTTGTTTTAAACTATTAAAAACGTATTTTCCGTACAAAAAGAGTTATACATGCATTTCTTAGATTTCACTTATATTGCATGGAAAGGCCATAAAATGCATTCAAAGGTTTTTTTTTTTCATTAATTCAAATCCCTATTACTGAGTGGATATCTATTTTTGTATTTTGTTTTTAAGAGCATATTGTTTGCGTATCTATGTCCTCCAATATAATTTCAGCATTTTATAAATTTCACCTGGAAAGTGGTAGAAAAACGCAAATTAATACATATTAATCAAATTGAAGAGTCTGTCTGTGATTTCGAGATAAATGATTTTTTCAAGTTGCAAATCGTTACTTGTACGATACCAACACCGAAAAATGAGTTTTTAAAATTTTTGTCTGTCTGTCTGTTTGTTTGTCTCCGCTAATCTCCGAAACCACTGAACGAATTGTAACAACACTTTTACTAGGATATTACAAAGTCTTCAACTTAACAACTAAGCAATTTTTTAGGGTTCCATACTAAAGGGTTCCTTAGGGATGGTTTGTATGGAAAAATAAAAAAATATCAGATGATTTGGTTTAAACTATTAAAAACGTATTTTCCGTACAAAAAGAGTTACACATGCATTTCTTAGATTTTACTTATATTGCATGGAAAGGCCATAAAATGCATTCAAAGGTTTTTTTTTCATTAATTCAAATCCCTATTACTGAGTGGATATCTATTTTTGTATTTTGTTTTTAAGAGCATATTGTTTGCGTATCTATGTCCTCCAATATAATTTCAGCATTTTATAAATTTCACCTGGAAAGTGGTAGAAAAACGCAAATTAAGTCTGTATGAGTAACCGATATCCAATGAATAATCAATTACTATCTTGGCAACTAGATGGCTCTGTATTTGTTGATTCACGCCAACGACTTTAACACATACATCTTTAATACATAACATAATTATGTCTGTCTGTGATTTCGAAATAGCTGCATTTTTCATGTTATAAACCGTTACTAGCAGGATATCAAAACCGAAAAATGAGCTTTTTAATTTTTGTTTGTCTGTTTGTTTGTCTTCATTAATCTCTGAAGCTACTGAACGGATTTCAACAGGACTTTATTACAATATCGAGTCTTCAACTTAAATTATATGCAATTTTTTAGGGTTCCTTATTAAAGCGAGAAAATAAAATATGAGTCGATTTGTTTTAAACATACAAAAACCTTTTCTTAACACAAATTGAGGCATGGGTACATACATTTCTTAGTTTTTTTTTATATTTTGCAAGGTGAAGCCAAAGCGTGGCACTGGAGTACTTATTTTTTTACAAATTTACAATAATTCAAATACACATAAATATAATTTAAGTGAATGTCTGTGATTTCGAAATAAATGATTTTTTGAGTTGTAAATCTATACTTTCACGATACCAAAACCGAGAAACGAGATTTTTATTTGTTTTAAACTTACAAAAACCTTTTATTCACACAAAATAAGGCATACATGCATTTTTTAGTTTATTTGTATTTCGCAAGATGGAGCTAGAATACGGCACTGAAGTATTTTTTTTACTAAATATCTATTTTTATATTCACTTTTTTAAAATCATTAATTGCGTATTATGGCCTCCAACGTTTTAGCATTTTTTTGTATTTTACCCTGGAAGGGGTTGAAAATCGTAATTTGGTGTTGTACAAATAGTAGACATTGAACAAATTGAATAATTGATCATAAAATACATAAATCCACTAAATAAAACGTATTGCGGCGTGTTAAATCAAGCTTAGGATTTTTCTTTGAAATAACTAAGTGTTCCGTAATTTTTAGAGTTCCGTAGTAGTGATGTTGTAGTTCTGTTATAATGCAGTCCTGAGGAACATCGTGTTGAGAGTGCAGAGTGCTGAATTTTTTCATTTTCTGTGAAGCAATATCTTCCCTTTGCCGAATTACTGATTTGCCAAAACTACAATGTAATAAATGCGAAAATGTGTTGCTTCTTTATTCCACCTTCCTTATTCCTTTTTACCATTCTCACATAACTCATCGAATTAACCTTAACTCTCTCTCATCACTGAACCAATCTTGATGTGTTTTGGTATAAACATAGATTGTACCTTGGAGAAGGATATATGACTATTTCTTTTTATAAAGTATGTGTACCTAATGTGAAATACTGATGGATCAGCAAACTATACAAAATCATACAATTTATTTATTCAATGTTATTTAAGTACTAAGGGTTAAGTAGGAAACACAAAATTTAGAAAATAATACGATGAAATAATAATAATAAGTAAAAGCAACCGGCTCAGTGCGACCTAGGGTTGTTGAACCTAACTTAACTATTTAGTAAAACCTAACATAGCTGTGTTACGAAAAGATAAAAGAAACAAACTTAACTTTGCCGTTGAAAAACTGTTGTCCCCATAAATGTATCGACATGAGTCCCGATCAAATTACCAAGTTCTGCAAATAGGTTTAAATTTTTTTTTGTGATACTTACAAATTCACAGTTTTAAGATTTTTCATTTAACCTACGTTTTACCTAAGACATTTCTTCTAGCCGAATGTTTTTTGATTACGTTGAGGATACAGAATATCATATGTTTTCACAGCTCCTAGGGATTGCAGACCTGAGTGTTGGATTAATTTTGATTTGTTACCTTCACGCGTTCCTGAGAAAAAAGGTCTTGAAATACAAACAGACAGACGGGCAATGGAGTAAGTGATCTTAAGGGAACCATGTTATTTCTTTTGAGGTAATGAACCCTAAAAATATCGAATCGTTCGAGTATTGGCCTTTCATAGTAACGTTGTTCTAATGAGCGATCATGCTGCTTTAAGAGTATGTTATGTAAGTTAACTAAAGCACCTAAGATTTTTCCGAAGCGAAGCGAGGGCAATTGCTAGTAAATTAATAACTTTTAATTACTTCTTTAACCATCATACATTTTAACCGCGGATTGTTGCAAAGTAGACTAACACTAACTTAATGTCGGAAGTCATAAGCCTGAAATATGTATGAGACGAATATTTTAATGCAACGGGTACTCACGATTCATATTTTATAATACAACGCATTAAAATGTACAGTGTCCGCAATGATATAAGTTTAAAATCATATGAGACGAATACTTTTTATAACCGGTTTAAGGCGGATAGGTATTTATACTGACCCCAATCCCATGTGGCATACTAAGATGTCGTAAGAGCCGACAGAAGCTGGCCCGCTTGGTAGTAAGGCTTCATTATTATTAAGTTATTAATATTATTACTGGTATTGTTATCTTTCTGTGAAACCTGTCTGGTTTCCAAGCAACCACCCTCTTGCTCGAGTCACCACCGCCACCCTGCCACACGACTCATCAATTTTTTTCACATATGCAATTATAGTTGGTAACCATTGATGGTTGGAGTTTGATCACTGGAAGAAAATTGATATAAATCTATGTTAATTAAATAAATTTACTATATTTATTTAAATCATACCTCTGTGCAAAAAACTACTCGTAATCTTAGTCGTACAACGTGGTTTTCGTAGTAGGTACACGCCCCATCCCACGTTTTATCGAGACCAGAAATATTAGTCACGTGCAAATTCACATTTCTTTATTCTAAAACATTCCGAAGGGTTGTACGTCAGTCGTTTTACGGCTAAGATGATAATAGCGGGACGTATTTCGTGGTCACGCCTAGAGTATAAAAACATCTGTAAAAGACAAGAAAGCTACTTTTTGTTTACATCGCCATTCATGAAGAATATTAAAATTGCGTGTAATTTAACGTGACTATTTGTTAAGAGCCATTTCGCAAAACTCGGTTGATAAACTATAGGTATTTGAAGCGGCTCCGCGGCGTGATATTGCCTCGCGCGGCTCGCGTCGCGCTTGACCTCAGTTCTGTGCGAGTAATCTTCTTGATACTTTCAAACGTAAACATTTTAAAATTATGAACATATAATTTTAATTATACACTTTGTGACCACATACATGTATCTGGTTTGTGACAATATAAGTTTATATAACAATTAAGAGTACAATGTAGTAGTACCATTATCGGTAACTTATTTACATAATACATTTTAGGTACCTACTTAGGTACATCACAATAAAGATGTCCAATAGATGCATATTGCAAAAATCAATATTTTGGCAAATCAACGTGAAAAATTAAAAATCACGTTTTTTCAAGGTGATCTATAAAATGCAATATACGTCCATTTTGCCTGCGATATTCGCAGCGCGTCGAAATACATAGGTATACCTAAATTCAAATCAATCGGAGGGTATAGAACCGGGAAATCCCGGAACCGAAAATCCCGGGATTTACAAAGGAATACGGTACTTTTCAAAAGAACCAGGAAACAAAATAAAAGAACCGGGAAACAAAATAAAAGAACCGGGATTTTCTGAACTTTTGGGAAATAAAAATATGTCGCGTCGTGATACAAAAGATAACGTAAAAATAAAGGTAAATACAATCCATACACAAAAATGATTACAGCTTTAAAAATAAGATATTCAGAACGTCGGCTACATGAAGCAGCTATACTAATATAATATTATTTACACAACCCAGATCGATATTTTTCTAATATAAATGAAGATGATTTAACTCTTTTTTCTCGTCCAAGCAGTGCTGAATTGTGCAATACAATTGTGTTGCTTTCATACAATTAATACGAAACTTATGTTTGCATGTAAGGTATAATACTGTATGATGGTTACTCAATCACGGCAAACGACCATACGGATTTGGGTAGAAAACAGTTTTTCCCTATTTAATGCTCCTGAGAGATAAAATAGGAAACGCGATACTTGTTACTAGTTTATTTTCACGCGGGGAAAGCCGTGGTAAAATAATCCCGAAAGAACTGAAAATCCCGGGAATCCCGGTTCCAGCATAGGCGAGTACCGAAAATCCCGGTAATTTAAAACAGGATCGGTTTTCGATACCCTAATCATTACCGTGATACAAAAGATAACGTAAAAATAAAGGTAAATACAATCCATACACAAAAATGATTACAGCTTTAAAAAGAAGATATTCAGAACACTATTCTTTGAATGTTAAAAACGAATTCTTTATTGTTTTCTGTTGGTTTACAAAACAAAATATTGACAATAGTCTAGTATAATAAATTATGAGAAACGAAATTCGCACTTTCCTCCCAAACCACTTGCTCTACAAGAAAAATGTATGGCACATAAAATGTCAATCTTTTTATGGGCTACAACTTTTACTCGATCCTTTCGGAAATCGTCTAGGACGCACCGTTTAGGAGATATAAGGAGTTTTCGGAAAATTTGGGAGGGGGGGGGGTTAAGGTTGGGCCCAATAAGATTGGGTAATGTTGCAAGTATGAGTTCCACAGGGCGGATGGAAATTCAGTCGGAAATCGTCTAGGACGTACCGTTTAGGAGATATATGGTATTTTAGGAAAATTTGGGGAGGGGGGGGGTAAAAGTGGGTTCAGTAAGATTTAGCAATAAGGTTTGGGGGTTTACTAAAGGGGGTTGAAATTTCCGTCTAAACTTGTCTAGGACGCACCGTCTCCGAGATATCCGGGATTTCCGGTTTTCCAAAAATCTATATCCCGATATCCTGATCTGCCGATCTGCGCCTACCTGATGAGTGCGGTATTTGCCCGGATGCCTCCCAGATTATCACGACGCAAAATTCCACTTTTGGGTGAAGAACTGAGGGGGGGGGGGTATAGGGGGAGGCGAGGGGTTGTGAAGGGAAAAAATGAGAGGGTGATCTGTATTTGTGTTGTGTATTTGAGATACGTGAGTTTTGGGGAGTTGACGGAACTTGGGTGCACGAGAGTTTCCAAACAACGAATGTATTATCTTTGACTAATAATAAGTGACTATAGCTGACTAATGTCGGAGCTTCTATCATTCCAACATTTTGGCTTAGCAATAGGGTCCCGTTGACACCGTTTGGGTACGGAACTCTATAAAGTACAGATTGATCTAAAAGTTGTATAAATAAAGGGTATGTGTATACAAGTCATAATTATTTATTATTTTTTTTCTATGTAAATATGTAATTTACACATATAACAAAAAACCTAAATACTCTAAACAGTAACTAATGTCTAAAAACGGACAATGTTTTATTTCAAATTACAGCAGTGACTTCCAACCCAATAGGGGTTGAATTTCCAAAAATCCGATAGCCTAAAGCCTTCTTCGATAAATGAACTATCCAATACAAAAATAATTTTTCAATTCAAACCAGTAGTTCCTGAGATTAGCGCGTTCAACCAAACAAACAAACAAACTTTTCAGCTTTATAATATTACAATAGTAATAGTATAGATTAGTATAGATATAGTTATATTTTGTACATATGTATGTTCGTGATTTTCTCCGTTATTACTTACACTACATAAATTGGAAAGAAATAGTTACTTAATTTCTATTGTTTTCTTCAAACCAAAGATGTTTAAAGCAGAATATTACGCAAACGGACCCCTGAATTGAAAAATGGTCTTTTGAAACCTATAATATTTTTGAAAGACCTTTTCAACGATACCCCACATTAAGGGGTAGACGAAGAAAAAATCATACGGAACGGACAGACGGACGGACGGAAGGACGGACGGCCGGACGGGCTAGCCGGCCGGTTGAAATAACGAACGGACTAGACATGATTCCGATTTGACTACAAAACCCTGAAAATTATAGAAAACTAAAAATAATACAATTGACTGTAACTAAAAATTCTCACGTGATCAAGACTGTTCAATGGCAATATAATTACGTTACTTTTACGAAATCTATTCCTTAGATGGCTAAAGCAAAAACTGACATAGGTCCGACGTCCAAGAGTGCTGCCGCACGACTGATTTGATTTCGCGCCAGTTCGTATCTTTATATGGTAAAGTTAATTCGTTTTAATAAATTATTTTTTGCAGTAAGATAAAAAAAAAATTACGTGTCATATTCGACAAAGACCATATTTTATTACTACATAAATTTTTGATGGGAAATACGCTTTATTGAATACAAAAATCGATGGTAAAGTCATGGCATAAACCATGAAAATTGGTAATGTTATTGAATTAATTTTGAAACGAATATTATAGTAATCGTATATCCCTTGTAATAAATGCAAAATATAATATATGAGTGTTCTCTAGACATTTTTTTTTACTCAATTTAATAAAACTTAATAAAGAAAATCAGTGTATGAAATTGACTCTGTCGTCCTTTTGCTGAAAAATAGTTATGCTAGATTGACAGTTACGCAGAAACAAATTAATATTTTCAAAATTCCGGTAAATGAAGATCCAAGATGAAGGATTGATCTATTTTATGAGTTCATTTGCCAGCATTAATATCTTTCTTATGATACTAATTTTTGACATCAAATTCTTCATTCCGCGCGTCTAACCGCGAAATGGCTCTTAAGCCACAGTTGAAGTTGCAACGGACAAGTCAGAAAACCGATGGGGTCGTAAAGACCTCGAATGACGACGTCGGAGTAAAAGGAACACAGCTCACCCCCCAACCAGGTAGACTGACTACCTAGACAAGAAGATTATAAGAGCCAGGGACCTGTAGCGAGTGGCTCCAATAGGGAAGTTGAGACTAATTATAAATTAATATAAATTTATGTCTGAAGTATTAGTGGTAACATTTAAAGGCCTAAAATATGATTATTTTATCGAAATCAATCACATAAAAGCAGATCAAATAAAAGCAGTGATAGCCTAGCGGTTAGAACGTTGGTCTCCCGACCGCAGGAGCCCGAGTTCAAATCCTGGCACGCACCTCTAATTTTGAAATATTATGTGCGTATTACAATTTAATTTATCACTTGCTTCGGTAAATGAAAACATCGTGGGGAAACCTGCACACCGGAGAATTCTCCATAATGGTCTCAAAGGTGTGTGAAGTCTACCAATCCGCACTTGGCCAGCGTGGTAGACCTGTTCCTCTCACATTGTGAAAGGAGACCCCGAGCCCAGCAGTGGGACAATTATGGATTAACTCTCCGGTGTGCAGGTTTCCTCACGATGTTTTCCTTCACCGAAGCAAGTGATAATTAACTTCTAATACGCACATAATATTTGAAAATTAGAGGTGCGTGCCAGGATTTGAACTCGGGCACCTTGGTTCGGGAGACCAATGTTCTAACCGCTAGACTATAACTGCTTACAGGAGGTTCTATCTATTAAATAAAATTGAATCCTAAAATAAGTCAAAATCCCTATTAGGGGAGGTATACGACGTACGTCCAGACGTAATAAGCTGATAGATAGAACTCTAAGAACTTAAGGTTATCTGGAAGAAATCGCTATTTAGCTATAAGATCGTATTTTATGCTCAAATCATGTGAACATTGTAAAGCTTTTTCTAACTTTGTAAAGGTGTTCAGTAAAGTGTAATAAATAAATAAATCAATAAATAAACTTTATAATAAAGTTATTAACATTATTAGCTAATGGCATGGAAAGAAAGAACCATTTTTATTTCAAGAACTTTCGTGATTTCTTCAAGGATTTTCGTGATTTCCGCGTATACACTTCATTTTATAACCTCGCTTTATTGTATTACATACAATAGCTCTTTTACAATATCCTTGACATGAATTACAAATAAAAACAAAAAATATAACGGTAGAAATATTCAGAAACCCAACTTGACTGGATGTTTTTTTATTGATTTGAGTTATGTGTCTACTTAAACACATGCTACTTATTACCCATTATAAAATGTAAGTGGCACGAGGGTAAGGACTGCTAGTGGTTTGACATTTGAAAACAACCCTTTGTGCGGTTTCGTTAGGTTTTTACCGAGTAATAATTTTTGTCCCTCTGTCAAAAGTACGCTAGTATGGAATAGTAAGAAATTGTTGCATCTTTTATATTTTATTCGTTTTATACATATTTTAACAGTTTTTTTGCTCTCCTGTAAAATTGCAATTTTCACCTTATGCCTTTTTTCCACTGAAGGTATTATCGAAGTACGTCCCCCGTTGCGCCAATTTTTGTCCCTGTAACGCAAGACCTCAGAAACTGCTAAACAGATTTTTCAGACAGTGTTCTCCAATTGATGGAATGGTTCACGAGGAAGGTTTAATTGTAACTTCATTAAGGTTTTGTATTTTCCTATAATAAAATATGAAGATAGTAGAAGATGTCGGAAAAAATCATGCCGATTGGGAGCTTCTATGGTGTGTGTTATGGAATTAGTTCAAGTTAAACGAAAATGAAGATCGTAAGAGCAGTCAATAGACCTCGTCTGCTCGTGCTCGCTCTGTCAATACAAGACGATACGCACGCTTTTGTTCTTGTAGAAGAGCTTGTGACATACAACGTTATAATGCCTTCGTGTATTATTGTAGTTTGATTGGTGTAGTGAAACAAAAGATAAACGCGTTTGTGTGTGCTCTTTTCGAAACAGATTTTTTGATTGATTTGTAAGGGCATGGCGTATCTATGTTTTTTACTATATATCATTGCTTACTGGTAGAAAAGCACAGCATAACCAGTGTCCCTAAACTAGAAGCATGTAACATTGCAAAGAGGTTCCTTATTTGTGCTTATCGCAATAAGAAAAGATTTTTGAAAAATCATCCCCTGAATAAATGAAGTACCCTGTTGAGGTATAATGTACTAACGTACTAGAACAGACACCGCGAACAAAATTTGTGTCGCACCGGGAGGAACCTCCCCTCGTTCTCTTTTCAAAATCGACTGAATCAACTGAAAACTGTAGCCAGTTGGCACCAGTTCATTGTGCGAACATCGGGTTCGCGGTGTTGGTTCTATATAGTTATCTAACTAACTAATAATTCAATGGTTCATCCCTTTATTATGTGTTGTAACATAAAAATAATATTCCCACGGACCAAGTCCAGGGCACCAGGTACAGCTGAGTAGAGACTAAATGGAGTAAATAGAGAGAGAGTAGAGACTATATACAGAAATAATTAAACTTGTCATTGGTTCTAATAATAATACATGTTAAAAACATGGAATATTTTAACATTTGGACGTGTTAAAGTTATCATAAAATGCCTTACAATTTACACATCCAGATCCGGACGAGTATAGTTTTTTTTCGAATGGCTATATTGGCCCTAGTGGCTTTTAAAGCTTCACGCGAACAGAGGATTAGTTCAGTAGAAAGTAATAAACACTTTTAAAGTACATATTATCAAGGACATAAGGAATAAGTAGGTATATAAAGCAATCATAAAAGTTTATGTCGTAGCAGTAAACATTAACTAGGGCTAGGTCAGGCCGCAACCTTATTAGATGCATGTACGTAGAATATTTTAAAACACAACAACAGGACAAGATTTGAGTCTTGACGTCTCTACACGTCTTTAAAATTTTTTTTTTAGATCAAAGACTGAACTATTATTCCTAGCATATAGAATCGACAGCGTGAACCCGATGAGTTTGCGCCATGAACTACCTATAGCCAATTTTCACACAACTTTGGCTACAATTTTCAGTGGATTCATGCCCGGTTTCTGAGGTCTTTTTATCGAGGGTATCTATTCAAAAACGCTAATGGGTCGATAAGTTCCGAAAAAGCGTTTCTGAGCACAGCGATAATAGATAAACTCCGTTTAAACTAAGATTAACTTATCTAACCATAGATGGCAGTTTATCGGTTCCATAACTTTATTTGACGTTTCATTTTAACATTTCGTGGACAGAATATGACAAATTACAAGTTACAACAATTTTGAGGTCATTTGTGTGTGCCGTAGGTTATGGATAGCCTCAAGGACCTCAGATTATTGAAAAGACAAATACAATTATTTGCAAGAAATCAACAATTTTTTCTAGATTGACAATGAATGACAGAGGTGTTATTCTCAAATACTATGTTACCATAGTAACCAATGGTAACCAATGGTAACCAAAATAAACGTTAAATTGACGTTTTTAAATTATATTGTTGATATTTGACTATGATGAACAGACGCAAATAAATACCAAATTACAATATTTTTTACATATTTACTACCAAAAACAAATACAATTAGTCAAAACGACAAAATAAAATGATAATATCTATTTGAAACTTATCTTTTTATTATCTTTTGAAGAGAGCCATCTAATGGCAGTTTTAGATACTCGTTATTGGATTCATAGTTATTGAAAGGCTTCTCGCGTGCTCAGTAGCTCAAGTGTGAGTTTTCGCAAGCATTTACTTCACCAACGCGTTTGCGTCTATGCAATCAAAATGTATGGAGTTATTGTCAGCGCCTCTAGCGGACAGTTAAAACAACTACACTGCGAGTGTGAGTTTCAAAATATCGTTTACGTGAACTTTTTAGTCAACATTGAATGTAACATATCAATCGAGTGGAGGTATTTTGACGTGTGCAATGTTTGACAAGTGAAACGCATTGTTTGGTAATAGGTCGTCATAGTAACAAAACATAATAGTAGTCATAGTAACAGATGCTATGCTATTGTTTTATCTCATTTGTTCTTTAAGCTTAAAGCGAAACAGCTATAGCTCATTAATAAAAAAGCATAATGCGCCTAAAATAAGTTTCACTTGACTGCCTTTGTAAGCTTAGGAATAGTGTACTTTTAAAATAAGTAGCTTGAGTGTGAGTTTCTAAAAAAAACTAAAAACTCAACTATCACGTTAATCGAGATGACTAAAACATTTTAGTACACATATTTTATGCGAGTGTGAGTTCCTTAAACATCAACGAAAAAGTTATTCGTTTGCTCACTTCGTTATTAGCATAGTTGCACTTACAACTCATCTAATTTTAAAAGTACACTATTACTAAGCTTACAGAGGCAGTCAAGTGAAACTTATTTTAGGCGCATTATGTTTTTTTATGAATGAGCTATAGGTGTTCCGCTTTAAACTTAAAGAAGAAATGAGATAAAACAATAGCATCGTGATGCTATGATATCAACATTTGACGTTTTTGTTATGCACATTACATGAAAATAAAAAAGTTTCATACCTTATGAATAGAGCACGAGTTGAGTTGGCGTAGCGGTAAGAGCTCGGACTCGAAATTCGATGGTCGTGGGTATTCCCCGTATGGTAGATTTTTCAATTTCTCAATTTTTATATAATTCATTGGCCAATTATGCAAAGAAGTTAATAATTAATTTTATTAATTTATTTATATGCAAAGATAGAAAAGGTAAAAATTAGGATTTTCGAAATAAAGCGCATACGAAAAAACTTTGTACATGAAAATTCAAAACTTTATTCATTGACATTCGATTATTTACATGTGTCGGGAATCGGGATGATATAATGGGATGCTTTTAAAGAGGCTCGGAATATAGGCCGTAGTTTTCGCTGATGATTGCGCTTATCTTGAGCCTGGACTTCCGCCAACATCTTCCAAGCAAAGTAGGTAATTACGCGCTGCTCCATTCAACATATTGCTTAATCAATTTTCACTTCATACTGTAAGCCTATTTTTATAAATGAATTTTTAGCGACCCTACATTTGTACATTGTAGATGAGCAACCCTGTTTTGGTTACCATAGTATTTGAGAATAACACTATTGTCATTTCATTGTCAAGTTAAAAATAGCAAAATAGTATTGTATTATTGAAAATATTGAAAATATAAATATGCAAAGAGAAGGAAAAATTTATGTGTAATTTTATTGTAAATAATCCCTGAGGCTATCCATAATAAAATCAGATAAACTATTACCAAAAAATGCGTTTCACTTGTCAAACATCAAGTGAGTGACTCTACTACTATGGTTGCGTATTTTTTCAATAGTTAACTACAAAATAGTAACTTACACTCGCGCACACGTCAAAATGCCTCCACTCGTATGTTAAGTTACATTCAACGTTGACGATGTATAAGGAACTCACGCTCGCAAAATATGTTTACTAAAATGTTTGAGTCATCTCGATTAACGTTATAGTTGCGTTTTGCCGTTTTATGTTAGAAACTCACACTCGAGCTACAGAAACCCAGTGACAGTTATCGAATATATAACTTAAGTTTAACTTTATTGATTCAACAGCTGTTGATCGTTTAACTGGAGACTTCAGAAACCGGCCATCAGTCGATTTTTAAAAGAGAACGGGATTTGGATTTTCAAAATAGAACACAAATTTTGTTCGCGATGTCTGTAACTGATAGGCACTTTAATAAATTAAACTTCAATGATCACGGACAATAAGTATATCCAATTCGATTTTCATATTTTCATATTTCATTAATTAACATTAACATTCACAATTACGGACAGTGCTATGTTTGGTTTTTCTCTACGAGATAGAATTATAAAATTCGTAGACGAACTGAATTGGCAATGGGCTGGACACGTAGTTCGAAGGCCCGACATCCGTTAGGGAAGAATCTCGAACAGACCCCTTTTAGGAACAAGGAGCACCTATAAGGATGTACCCCGGCCAGGTAAACTGATGATATGACTAAGACAATGATTATCCGCTGGATTTAGAAGGCTCAAGGTCAGTAAGAAATCATCCATAGGCTGATGGATTATTTGCCAGCCGTCATATTTTCTTTTCAGCGTAAATAAACATTTGAACTTTACGCAAAACAGTGATAAACCTTCAAACACTCCAGCGGCGTAGCGCACTCAAAGGGCATGACCCCGGACCCCGCAAGTGTGTCAAGGATGGTTCTTAAATAGAAATTTTGAATTTGTGCCATCGTCTTTATCATAAATTGCACCATATTTCGTAACTATAGGCATTTCTAGCTAACAACAACAAACCAAGTTATAAAAATTGCGAAACCCCGTTTCTGTTTTGGCCGGCAACCCATCGGTGATACCTTCCGTGTTTCTAATGTCCATGGACCACGGTGACCACATATCATTGTAATGAGAATTGGTGAGTGAGAATTAGTTAGAAATTATTTTAAAACGCTGATTACGTTTACATTTCTTCTGCATATGATGTTTAACTTTAAGTGACAGTGTACATTTATAGTTTAGCTATGTAGATAGATTTATATTATAATTAATAAAATGTAACAACCGTTGGTAAACTTAATAAATAAAATAAATAAATAGACACTTAAATGGCAGAATTCACACACCTTTGAGAAAATTCTAAAGACTTTCCTCACTGATAATAATTTCTTATTGTATTTAATTATCAAATACCCAGCAGTTCTAATCGCCTATACACCCAGTAACATACTAAATAATATGAAAATCACCGACTTGAAAATTAGGGCAAACTCAAAAACTACTCGTCAGATCTCGCTCCTTAAATAGGACCATATAAAAAGCACCAACTTTCAGATATAAAAGGAATCAAAATCAAAATCGGTACACTCAGTAAAAAAGTTATGACACATAAAAAACAGTGGAATAGAAAACCTCCTCCTTTTTTTGTTAAATGTTAAAAGAATTGTTGATAGGCGAACAGACAAGCCACCTGATTGTAAGTGGTCATCGCCGCCCATGGACATCAGGCATCACATGGGCTTCAGGTAAAAAATTTACCCACTGTTCATTACTTTTCTGTTATGCAATGAAACGGCTAAATCACATATTTTGACTAGGGTTTGTGAAGATTTGACTTGTGACTTAGGGCGTGTAGCGTAAAATATAATATGTTTTAATTTTGACCTGTGTTATTATAATGCCGTAGTTTACCTTAGTTAAAAATTAAAAGTCAATCGAAAACTTCCTAAATAGCAAATCATTGAAGATAAATGTAAAAAACATGGCGATATTTTTCGCTTCGCTAAAATTTCCGACCTATTTTTCAACTCAACCTCTATGACCTTTTGAAATTATAAATAGAAACAGCAAGAGAAATGACCTCCGATGTTGTAATTATACAAAATGGCCTCGGTGTTGTAGTGTGTGTGTGTTAAACTGGGGGTGTGTGTTGCATGTAGCGAGGCTGTGATCTACTTTTGAATGGGCTCGGAGGCTCGAACGTGACGTCATGGGGCGTAGCTGTGACGTCAGCGAGGAAACTGGGACAAGCGGTCACCGACCTCCGGTTATGCTGCATTCATAGCGCTTGATTTTGATTTGGATGGTATAAGGTAGTAAATCAGTTTTATACAATTAATAAAATGCACTACTTAAATTGCAATCAGATTAAAAATATTGCATAACCCATTAGGAGTAGGTATAACTGCAATAAGAAGTAATTCCATCCATCCATCCATCCATCAGCCTTTAGATGTCCACAGATGGACATAGGCCTCCCCTTAACATACGCCACTCAGACCGGTCCTGAACCTTCTTAATCCAGCGGATACCCGCTATCTTCTTCAGGTTCGTCGGTCCACCTGGTCGGGGCGCATCCTGTGTTCCTTTTACTGAGGCGTGGTCTCCATTCGAGAACCTTTTTTCCCGAAGAAATAAGAAGTATTCAATTCTATAACATTCATGAAAATAATAATATGTATTTGAATCTGAAAGCTGTTATATTCAACTATTTTGTGGACTAAGTACTCCGTAAAAGTCTAGGGAATCGATTTTCTATCATTCCATTTTATAAAATAACGAAATATGATAATATACATAAAAGATATATTCATACAAAATTTTCATAATTTTTAGGGTTCCGAAGTAAACTCAGAACGCTTACAATTTCGTCACGTCCGTCCGTCCGTCTGTCCGAAGCAAAGCACCGAGACCCTTAGTGCTAAAAAGGTGTAATTTGACATGGGTATACTTTATCCCACCAAAAACATAAATGTAAAAAAGGAGAGCCAAGTTCAATACAAAAATTATGCTTGGCTGTGGGCTTCGCCGCAAAAAGAATGGAGATCTAAATGAGTGCCAAGTTCTATGCAAAATCTAAATATGTATTTATAGGAACAAAATAACATTACGAACAAGTATTAAACTCTATTTCTTTGCTTTATTGGATACCTATAACAATTGCTGTTATTTAAAAAAGTGAGATCTTAAAGTAGGTTAGATTTTACTTGGCCACTTTTTATCAGACTGACTTTTATGACTGATGTAATGAAAACTGGCCAAGTCAAATCTAACCTACTTTAAGATCTCACTTTTTTAAATAACAGCAATTGTTATAGGTATCCAATAAAGCAAAGAAATAGAGTTTAATACTTGTTCATAATGTTATTTTGTTCCTATAAATACATATTTAGATTTTGCATAGAACTTGGTACTCATTTAGATCTCCATTCTTTTTGCGGCGAAGCCCACAGCCAAGCATAATTTTTGTATTGAACTTGGCTCTCCTTTTTTACATTTATGTTTTTGGTGGGATATCATTACTTTTTGTAAAGAAAAATATACCCTGTTCACAAATCTTAGAGACTAAATTGACGTTTCATGGGTGGAAATGCGTAAAATTACGGGTGGGGCTGCGGTGCGGTCTACAACAGCTATGTTCGAATATCTATTTGGCGGACACTAGCGCCATTGATTAGGGTGGCATAACTCAGCAAACTTCACTCCGTTTACAACAGCCATGTTCATATACACAGCAAAGGTCGTACTGAAAATCAGTAGCCGTGGCTACCCTTTTTTTTTCCCCAGGGGGGAAAATACATTACGCATACCACCCGGGCGCAGGGGATACCCGAGTGGTTATGTGGGACTCCCGTATAGGCTAATGAGACCCACGGTATACCCACTAACAACCCCCCATCTTCCACCTCGCCGCCTTGTGACGGGGTTAAGGGAACGCTTTCGCACACATCCGCGACCCCGCCAGCGGCAGCCGCCCACAAGCGGCTCCATCGCGAAAGCCTTCCACGATGGGCGCACCAGATGGTAAGGTGCGCCTCCTCCCTCGGCCTCCACCAGTACTGTAGCAGACTCCCCCCGAGTCTGCTACTAGGAGGCCATGGATACCAGATAACTGGTACCCGGTGGAAGATTAGGTCTGTGGTTCTTCCACCGACCACACCTCGGCCGCAGAGGATAGGGCAAGCGGCGCACCGTAATACCGACATGCCTCTTCTTCTGCGACCCCACCAGTGCCGTTTCGTGGAACGGCCCCGCCAGCTCGCAGGGGGTAGGGGGAGTGGCGCACCGTAATACCGGCACTCCTCTTCTTCTGCGGTCCCACCTCCACGCGCGTCCGCAGCGAACTGGTTCAGCCCGCTGGGAGCGCCCTCCTCGGGCCAACCGGCGGCCCAAACTGGCCGGCCCTAGTTGCCTCTTAGCTTCACCGTGGGTGACCAGTCCACGGTTACTAACACCCGCGACACGACAAGGCGGGCAACCCCCGGGGGGAGCCCGCGGCATATGCTGAGTGCGTACCTTTTTTGTTGAGCAGTGCTGCAGCAGGTTATGTCTATTTTATAACTTATAATATTTTGTAAATGATTTATTTAGTGTAAATTTTATAACTTGTTGCAGTGCTTAGCAAAATAAATAATTTCTTTCTTTCTTTCATATATCTATTTGTCACACACTAGCGCCATTTAGAAATGGCCATTATTGGAAACTCTATTTTTTGTAAACAGCTGAAAACTTTTTCAACTTTCCCTTCATATGAGATGGCCCTCGTTCTACCTCAGTACTCCATGCGCTGAAGTATGTCATATTGAGCCCCGCGTGCACAGAGGCCTTAGTGCGAGTTTTACGTGACATAACGGGCTCACACTGTAAATGCGAGTTCGCTAAGATTTTTATGGGACCGAAGCTGTTCTTGTCACTGCCGCTAGATGGCTCTGCTTCGGTCCCATACAAATTTTGTATGGGGACACCACTTATTTTTCGACTTTTTTTAATTTTTTGATTTTTTCCTACGCTTACACACAATTACCGAGCTGGATTCCAAATTTCATCCTTCTAGGTTATCTGGAAGTAGATTAGATTTAGGTACTATATGTCAGTCAGTCAGTGCTAAAATTTACGACTTTTTGATCTTCATATCTTTGTAACCGTTTGAGCTAGCTTCATGAAATTTGGTCTGCTACATGTCCATATGGATATAATTAAACACGCGTAGTTTTATGTGTTTACGTTAAAGAGGTTTTGAGTTATAAAAGGGTCAAAAGTGGCACCAAGTGGTTCGTGTAATATTACACTCGGCGCTGGCTAGCCAGTTCCTTTGCTTGAACTTGGCTTGACACGCTGCCGCGTGTCTAGATTAAAACTCTAGAATCGTGAAATAAAATATTGAAAAACATTTTTTAAGGGTGCCTCTCCTACAGGTAGTAACGTGAGCATGTTTTTTTATTCGTCGCTTACCCTATGGTGTGGGGTATCGTTAAAAAGGTATTTCAAAAAGGTATTTTAATAACATTTTTGGATTTAGGGGTCCTTTTGCGAAATAATTGCCTTTAAAGCAATGATATTATAAGTAAAAGAGGCATCATTGCTTTAAAGTGCTAGTTTTTATCGATGAGAAGGAGTTATTTCGAACTCATAGCGAATGCAGCCCCTTACAGCGATAAGAAAATTCGAAGTTTTAGTACGTACAAAAATATTTTCTGTGCTCACTACGTGTTTACATTACAACTACATATAATATACAAATATAGTATATTACAATATCCTATCTCTGGGAGCTCTTAGAACAAGTCGAACCTAAATGATGAAGCAATTAAGACAACATTGGCAGCATCCAATCCCTAAAGCCATCGAACCTGGTTGTTAACATATCATAGTAGTCGTTAGGTCATGGCTTCGACATAATTTCTGACTAACCCAAGTTTAATCACTAACCCCTTTTTTTGGAGTGGTTTGTACTCGCACCGGACCAGAGTGATGGAGTATGCAGTATGCTCTCTAGGCCTCCTCACTTTTAAGGAGGGATCTCTGCTGTGTATATGGACCATTAATGGGTTACAGCCATTACAATAATGAATTTGTATGCAAATATACTTAATTTATGAGCAAACTGTAAACAAGTATAAGTTGAAAATGAGTGGATTTAAAAAAACTGTATTTTAGGGTTGTGCAATTTTTACTGCGAGATTGGACCTCGGGACACCCGCTCCCCGGTCCATTGAGTGTAGAAGTAGGTCAGAGCTGGTAGCGGCCGCGGCCCGGGGCTCGGATCGAAACGCTCACGTCAATGGAACCCAATAACCACTCAATGTAGCATAGACTAATAATAAACCCACTTTATTTTCAATGACATCTGTATTTTTAAATTGTTAGCTGAAGTTTACAGCTGGGAATACTGGGAAGTATTGCCTCTTTGCTTAATCTCTGGTAAAAATAGAAGGTAGTAAAAATAAAAGTGACTGAAGTAATAATCTTTAAATACAAAATGTACACATTAAAAAAGTGACCTTATCAAGACCGTACCTATGTCAGTTAGTTTACCACTAATAAATTAATGTTTTTCATTTGTATTAACATAATTTATCATACAGTATTAAAATATTAAAACAGTAGATATTAAAGAGATTTATCATTAACAAACAAAGCGCGATCATAGCCCGGCGGCATGCGTCGATACTAAGTGATCGAAAAAGTTAAGCAACAGCGGGCACAGTCGGTAATTTAATGGGTGACCGCTAGTGGCAAAAAATTCCATGCCTAAATAAACTGTAAATATCATATATGGCAACATTCTTCTGTAATAGAATACTGGACATAATTATGCTTTAAGACTTTGTCTTGTCTATCACATTTTGTCCCGACCTGATAAGAGTGTTGTCATATCTGATTTTTTTATGTCTATTAAAATGTGACATGTACCTATTCACATTTACCCGTCTGCCTATGTGAGTATAGGTAGGTTTTTGGGATAGTCTTCACTTGATTTCATAGATTTGATTTAACATTGAATTTCAATGTTCAACAAAAGCTGGAAACCAAAAAAACTACGGGTATGCATGCCTATTATATACAGGATGTCCCGTAAGTATTGGATCAACCGAAGATGGCAGATAGCTTGAGGGCAGAGAGCTTGATCTGTATATCTGTAAGCTGAACTCTCTTTAAGTATCTTCGGTGAGTAATTAATACGTACACTAGGGTTTTCTTTAACTTTCGAAGCAAGTTTTACTTGTATGCTTTGGAAACAAGACAAAGAACGAACAAACAACTTCTTTGCATAGTAGCTATATAAATATTTTACTGTTAAACATTCCTGTAATATTGTTAATATGAGCAGCTAACGGTTGAATGTAAACATTTACCACTAATGCCAATAACCGGTTGTTATCCTCAGGGAATAACTTTTCACTCTGAAAACTTTACCAATCAACATTTGAACGTTACATACGTAGGTTTATTGACAGTGGATTGTTGTTTATCTTTGCAAGAACACACATTAGCTTAAAATCGTTTTGGTTTCCTTCATACTGTGAAAATACTCCATACTCTTCCAATTTATAAGATGTTCACAGGATGACGTGGTACATAAATGTAAATAAAATTCAATAACGGAGTGAAGTAATAGTTAAACCTAGTTTAAGTAATAAGATAAAAATATAACTCGTTTTTACGAAGATCTCGTTTTTAAGCATTAAAATATATTGCTACTTTACAAGTTTTTTTTATAAATCAACAATTTATTATGCAGTAAATAGACGGATGTGTGACCCTAGCATCATCGAAGTAGGAAATAATTTCCTTTGCAAATTTTCGGCTTATCCTTTGTTATCTCTAGGGCGCTTTGCAGTCATTAACCTTTTAAGACCGCTTTGAGTGTAAGTAGCTTATAAAAGATATTGAGGGAATATAAAAACACCGTAGTCACTACTCACCGTCCGCCCATAGACGTTAACTTAGTAACACTAAAGGTTTCACCTGTGCTTTTCCGGATAAAAAAAGAAAAAAAACTCTTCGTATCGCGGCTGATTCAAAGTAAAACAAAATCAGGTTTCACGGAAAATAGCATCAAAAGATAAGCTTTATTTTATTTATTTTAGTAGGGTACCTATTAAAATCCAACGACTCACCCACCTTTCATAATTCACAAGACCCATATAAGATACGCAGCGAAAAAAATCATCCTTACGTTACCTGTAGGGGAAGTACCCTGAAAAAAAAATATTTTTCAATATTTTATTCTACGATTTTGGAGTTTTTTTTTTTACATAAAATAAGTTAATGCTTGACCATAATTCCACCTGATGGTAAGTGAAGATATGGTCCAGGATGGTGAGCGCACTAACTTAATAAAAGCCTATTCACTCTTTTCTTGAAGTCATCCACGTCATAGGTGGGTGGGAACGCAGACGCAGGCAAGCTATTCCAATCCTTCGCGGTGCGCATAATGAATGACGATGCAAACCGCCTCGTCCGTACCGGCGGGATGTCTACCACGAAAGGGTGGATACCCGCCGTGCGTCGTGATACTCGTGACGTTCGATAGTGGAACGGGGGAGGGGTAATTAATTCAAATAATTCCTGCGCACACTCTCCAAAATGTGCCCTATAGAAAACCGAGAGGCTGGCCACTCTGCGCCAGTTGCAGTTTCAATAAATATCCTTACCAAATTACAGTTTTCTAGCACTAAGGGTCTTGGCGCTATGCCTAAGACAGATAGACGGACGGACGGACATGACGGACATGACAGATATGACGGACATGACGGACAGACGGACAGACGGACAGACGGACAGACGGACAGACGGACAGACGGACAGACGGACAGACGGACAGATAGACAAACGGATGGACGGATAAACGGATGGACTGATGGACGGATGGACGGACAGACGGATGAACATGACGAAACTATAAGCGTTTCGTTTTGACTACGGAACAGTAAACCAGGAAATAAATACCATTATTTTACCGTCGAGTTGTCAACTATGTACGAGATAAGCAAATAATGTAACATTGAGGCTGCGGGCACGAGATCTGCGACGAGCGGTGCGATGGCGGTTGCGGCGCGGCGCGGCGCGGGGCGATTAGCAGCGGTGTCTTGCGGGGCACGAGAAAACGGTCGTTCAATCGCGCCAAAGTAGTGTTGTGAAGAATGATAATATTATAATCTGTTTATTTATACTTTTATTGTTGAAGCGATGGCGTAAAGTAACTTTCGGAAAAAAGTGATGCTTGGTTTTCATACAAATGGAGGTACCTATATGTTTCATTTTGTGCCAAACATCGTTGTGAAAAACATGAGTTTACGTCGGAGAAAATTATTGGAGCGTAGTATCCTGATGAGAGCTGAATTATTATTACCAAGAAATGGTGTTCATCCAATAAATAAAGGAAGAAGTAATTTAGGCTAATTTTCTACTCTTTATAATTACATAGTTATAAAGAGTAGAAAATTGTCATTCAAAAAATATTAAAACTATACGAGAATGAGTACATTTTGATTATATTTTGGAGAATATTTAGAGAATATTTACATGGTGCAAGTTTTTACTGTCCCATATAGCAGCTTTTGATGAAATACACGAAATAAGTTCTTCATTATGAATTTCCATTACTTTAAAATTATAATTCAATACAATTATATGTACTATCAATCTAGTTTGTTCCCATCTCTTCCGCGCCGCCGCGCATCGCCCCGCACCGCCCGTGCATCGCGCATCGCGCCGCTCGAAATCGCGGGTCTCGTGCCCGGTCCCATAGTACGCCATACTGTTGATTCCATCGCTTCAAATCGCGCCGCGCCGCAACCGCCATCGCGCCGCTCGCCGCAAATCCCGTGCCCGCAGCCTGACAGTAGAAATAATCTTAAAAGAAAAATTAAAAAAATTAAATATTTTTGATCAAAGAGACGAAATTTTAAAACGCCCGAGAACTCCTATACGTAATATCTTTGATGAATTTACAAAAAAATAAGCTTAGATTAATCATCAAAATTTCACCAAATAAATAACCGACTTCAAATAACTAGCCTAAGAAAAACATAATATCCAAATCGTCATTTATTTTGTAATTGTAATTTGGCAACGAAACTATGCAAATAATGTAATATATTATTACGACAATGTTCAAATGTTATTATAATTTTGCTTTTTCAGTGATGAATAAAGTTGATGGCACCTATTTCCCTCCTATTATGCTTTGAATAGAACTAAGCTACTACTGCAGACAAACTCTAGTCTAAGTTATAAAAAGTAAAAAAAATCTTCTGAAATTGCTATCATTTTAGTTCAAGTTTTCTGGGAGTTTTGAAAAATGGTTTAATTATAGATTTTGATGTGTTCTTTCCGAATTTTAGCTTAGCGGATAATATTGGTAGCAAAAATACCCATTTTCAAATCTCCTGGAAAACTTTCCAGGTAAACCCGTTTTTTCAAACCAAATTGACTAGCAGATACGATGAAGATAGCTGAAATAAACACCTAAAACCTTATTATTCAAAATGAGTAAAGAAAATTTTGTATGTTGTGTAATACCAATATTGTTACGAATGTTCAGTAGTGAACATGTTTATTTTAGTACAGGTAATCACTGTATAAACAACATACAGATACTTGAACACTTCGCCGCCCGCTGTGCGAAACAAACCATAAGACTAAGTTACCCACACATCTTGCGAAGCTGAGGAATGTCCTGCGTGGTTTTACAATCACATTACAAACACAGCGACATTACTGTCGCCAATCGAAATCGAAAGTGATTTCGCCTTTAAAAATAGCAAGCAGCATTTGTTAATAAAATCAAAGATCTGTTATGAATCATCTCCAACTACCGTAAGCTCCAATGTATGGGATAAATTAGAGTATCGCATGCTTATCTTATTTTACCTTTCGCTCCAACCTTCAACTAACCACGACCGCTCTACCAAGTGTGTAACGAATCAAAGAAGAAAAATGTGAGCCAGAGAATGAGTAATAAGAACACAAAACATTGTAATCCGTTCTCGGGTTCTTAAGTGATGTACAGGCAGACATCAATTTGAAAAGATTATTCTCTAGATTTTTAACGTGGGTTTGAACATTTTTGTATGGGAACTGGCTATAAGACCGCCATTTTGAAAAAAAACCTCGTTTCGATGGCCGGTGATGAAAAGTATTTTGTCTATCGAAGTTTACAGTGATGAAATGTCGTAAATGAGATACATGACTACAAAAATTAATTAATTTATTTATTTATATTAATTAATTAATAAAAAAATAATTAATTTTTCTACGATTTTGAAATCAAATATCTCAGAAATAACATCACTTACGACATTTCATTACTGAATACTTTTTAATTGTAATCACACGCCTCATATTTTTTTTTCATGTTTGCCTTTTTCGTAGTGCGTGCCGCGAAGGACTGGAATAACTTGCCTGCGTGGGTGTTCCCGTCCACCTACAATGTAGGTGTCTTCAAGAAAAGAGTGAATAGGCATTTATTAAGTTAGTGCGTTCACCATCTTAGACTTCATCGCTACTTACCATCAGGTGGGATCGTTGTCAAGCATTAACTTATTTCATGTAAAAAAAAATACTCTATCGATTGACACATGTTTCACCACTGGCCACCGAAAGGATTTTTTTTTCAAAATGGTGTTACTTGTAGGTTGCCAACTAGGTTCAATGCCCTTTAGACATATGCCTAACTAATAAATAAATAAATAACTAATAAATGTAGGTACAGATATAATGCCCTTTGAGTTTAGATACCGTTTATTTTAGAGAAGTCCTGGTTTAGCTTTGGAATTATGGAGTGTGTAATGTTGTGGCGATCAAATACAGCCCGGAGCTATATGTGGTCGCTCGATCAGCCATTTGCAGAGGGTACTAACCTAAACTAAAACAAGAAACTTGAAAGTAAGTAATACTACTTATCTCGAAGTTATTGGCACAGATTATGGGTCATCGTTTGGTAACAAAATCGATGCTACGTTCTAGTACTTTTTAAGAGGTATAAGGATTCCAAGTAACAAAAAGTTCTTGATTTTAAAAATAATATAAATAACGCTTCACACTCATAGCCTCACACTCAGATTTCCCTGTGTCGTAGGTGCCATGGACAACACACTAGATAAGGACATTCACACTCATATCACGAACAGAAATTAAAACTTATCATTCAAATTGGGAATCGAACCCAGGACCATTGGCATGGCGATCCAGCATGATATATAACCATTGCGCCACACGGGTCGTCAAATAACGCTCTAATAAAAATACGTACACTTATCCGCAATCCTAGGATTCTCTATCTCGAAGGTTTATTACATATGACACATCACAAACACCCACGCACGATGTTAATGCGCGCTAATATTTATCTGGCATAAAAATTTCTGCTCCGACTCTGTGAGCACGTTTGATATTAAAAAAAAAAACAAATGTAGTCTTCATTACCTATTGACATGTTATTTAAAATTATAAATTGTGTCCTAAGTACAGTGGAAGATGAAAAAGAGAAAATAAAAACTATTTCATTATTCGTTAATAATTATTATGTTTGAAGAAATAGATTTGCGTGAAATCTCCATCCTCTTTCCCAGTGAAAAGTGGTTGATAGTTGTAGATCAAATACCGGTTTTCTTCAGCGACACTATCGAAAACGTGACTGTTTTTTCTACATTCATTTATAAAAAACTGCATGAAATAATGATTTGTCTTCACAGCCTCTACCGAATGTACATAAAACTTACTCGGCTTCCATTCATAAGCAGATTTTTCTGGATGAAACTGTGTTCCATAGAAAGGATATCTGTAAAGTTATTTGTGTTTGTATTAAATGGATAGTATGAACTTCACAGCCTTTTTAATACAGCCGTTAAAATCCTTAATTATACTTATTCCATTAGATTTAATACATATAAACCTAATAGGTACGTTGTTGGGGATTGAACGGTGTTTCAGAATTTCAGGTATTTCCAAAAAGAGTGACCTGGCCCTAATTGCCTCGTCTGTTATTCTTTTGTACGGTGTATTGCGATCCTGTAATGTTAGCTAGAATTCAAAGATGATAGGAGAATCTTATATCCCGAATTATTTGATAAATATGCACTATGGATGTCTTACCTTCGGTGCTCGATACTTGCAATAAATTCAACATCATTTTTATCATTGCTACGTGACGTCACACGCCAATCCTTAGTCAAGTTGTATTTCCTGAGGTTCTGGTAGGTAACATAAATGTATGTATGTTATATTATAAATTACGTTCACATTAAATTACTACCTAACAGACTTAGAAAAATAACGAAGACAAGTTCAGTGAAGATAATATGAGTACTTATGTTATTTTGGAATAAATTTACCTCGTCAGTTACGCAGAAGGAATGAGCATTTACGGCAACATCTTTATTAGCAAGCGAGTAAATTACTTCTTCAGGTGCCTCGTAAAACATTTTGCTTAGACGAAAATCTGTAATTCACAAAAATTAAAACCATATGAATGTACAGTCACGAGCATAAATATATTACTATCGACACGTCAGCAATAATATCTGCCCAAGAATGCGTTCAATAATATCTGCTGCACGGACGCAACAAAAATATCTGATATTCATAGACAGCATATTAAAGTGACGACAAAATTATCTGATAAAAAAGTACATCAAATAATTGTGACAACCACCCAAAACAAAAATATGTGACGACATTAGTCACAAAATAATGTGATCACCCTCGGAGTGCAAATATATGTTTGCCGTCTAATTCTACGTTTCTGTAAGCATTTACATTGATTCCTCAATCATAATTATGCATAAATATATGACATTCACGCCCTCATTCATGCCCTGGACGGCTAGAAGAACTAATGTGTCCATACTCGAAGAACTCAAGATCACCAACAGGCTTTCAACCATCTGCCTTCAACGAGTACTCGAGTATTTCGGCCATATCGCCCGGAAAAACGGTGACAATCTGGAAAAGTTGGTCATCACCGGCAAAGTCCAGGGGACCAGACCGCGAGGTCGCAGTCCAATGCGCTGGTCGGACCAAATCCGCACCACTCTCGACAGCAGGATGCACGAGGCCATCCACGCCGCAAAAAACCGGAACCGCTGGCGCCAGATAGTCCGGAGTAAAGTGATCCGTGGAGGGGGTCACGACCCTCAGCAATGAGGATATCGACGCAAGGAGGAGGATATGACATTCAATAGTTGGCAAAAATATCTGACGTAAATCTTTTATTTTTATGCTTTTTACCCGACTGCGCGATGCAAAGCAGGGTAATGTGTATATCAGTCTATGTATGTTCCTATGTGGCGTCGCGTTATAGAGACCAAACGGGTTGACCAATTTTGATGATTCTTACATCAATCGATTCGCCTTAACCTTGCAAGTGTCACTAAAGTCATGACAATAAACAGGGACAACCAGACACCATAATTATCTAAATGAAAAAAAAAAACAAAATTTGACGAACTACGTCAAGTGGGGTATCGTTAAATAGGTAATCAAAAATGATTTTTAGGTTCATTCATCATTTTTGATTTTAAGTGACAGTTAAGGATATACAGGGTGAATTTTTCAAGTGTGCAAGGATGGTCAAATCCGAAACTATAAGGAATATCGAAAAATGCTTAAAGGAGTCTCAAGACCGATTTTGATTAAAACTAAAACTACATCATTACATTTTTGAAAAATAAATATTCCTAGCCAGGAATCGAACCCATTGATTTTGAAAAAAACACACCCTGTATTATTACACCATTCGATAGTGTCATTGAAAAGGATAAAATTCTGGGAAGTAATGACATACGGCAAATTTAAGGAAAACGTTTAATTTCATTAAAATTCACATTTTTAGTACCTTATCCGTGGACCCGCGGTAATCCGGACCCTTTCTAATCCGGTGCATCCTGTAATCGAGTGGATAAAAGATAAAATACCCATTAAGATTGTAAGCATTTGCATTGATTCCTCAATCATAATTATTAGGCATAAATATATATGACGTTCAATAATTGGTAAAAATATCTTAGTGGGTAGTTTCTTTTTTATCCACTCGCCGCGGTGTTACATTTGAGATTTTTGCTTGTGAATGTTTGGTGAACTGTTTTGACTACATTTATGAAGTTATTTATCATGGCTCGAGTGATTTGATTGAAATAATTACTTTTTAACAAAAAAATTAAACCAACGAAAAAAAACTCAGAAGCGAAAAATCAAATATACCATTTAGTATTATAAATTATGATCCTAAATAAACAGTAAATAAATAATTTTGAGACCATGCCAAACAGACAACATTAATTACATGGAGCGTAAAATAACGGCAACGGCATGCGATGCACACGGCAGCAGCAGCGCGGCGCACATCTTTTCACAGTTTGTTTTTTCATCAAAATTATTTATTTACTATTAATTTAGGATCTTAATTTATAATACTAAATAGTTTATTTTAGTCAATTTTTTCGCTGGGTATATTTTTGTTAAAAAGTAATATTTTTTTTTAAATTTTTAGTTGTTATAAAAATTTTTAATCTATATACATATATAAATCAATTGCTGTTCGTTTGTCTCGCTAAAACTCCGAAATGACTTGACTGATTTGGCTAATTTTGATCTTGAAATATTTGTAGAACTTCAGGGAATGTTTAAACGGTGAGAAACATAAATAATAAGTAATAGAATTACTAAAAACGACAATTTAATTTTCCAATACAAAATGTTCCTAGCTGTGAAACATTTGATGCGTTTTGTCAAATTGTCATTTGGTCGTCAAATATTTATAGGTGCGTTCAGAAATTTGTCTGTTTCATAGCTGTAGTATAAGGTTCGATCTCTTTGAAAACTTAGGACCATAATTATTATATAACTTTCTAATGTAACCTTAGGAACATATCTTACTTTTTTATTTTATAACTGGCAGTTGAGGGAGAGGGACAGGGGAGGGAGAGGGGGGAGTTATTAGGTGGTCCAAAGTTTGCCGGGTCACCTAGTATTAATTATAAATATTGGGGGTAATTTCCAATATGTATCATGTGTACTGTATACAGTCAGTTACATATAAGTTATTACTTATAAGTAATGGGTGGTAGATTCAGTTACCACGTAAAATTGTAGTAGATGAAATATCAATCATCCCCTATTGTTATACCTTTAGGGGTAAAATTTTGTTTCCAAATTTTAATGAGAATAACTTCAAGGTATACATACACGTATACCTTGAAGTTATGCGTAGCGTAGTTATGAGTAGCAGTGATAGCCTATTGGTTAGAACGTTGGTCTCCCGAACGCGGGGGCCCGGGTTCAAATCCTGGCACGCACCTCTAATTTTCAAATATTATGTGCGTATTACAAGTTAATTATCACTTGCTTCGGTGAAGGAAAACATCGTGAGGAAACCTGCACACCTGAGAGTTCTCCATAATGTTCTCAAAGGTATGTGAAGTCTACCAATCCGCACTTGGCCAGTGTGGTAGACTATGGCCTGTACCCCTCACATTGTGAGAGGAGACCCCGAGCCCAGCAGTGGGACAATTATGGGTTGTTGCTTTGCTTTTTTGCTATTATACATACACTACCTATCCAATAAAAAAAGAATCGTCGAAATCGGATCTTCCAGTACAAAATTATTGGGGTAACGGGTAAAAATTCCGTGGGTGAACAATCAATTATCCCCAATTTTCGTACCTTAGGGTAGGAATAAAATTTTTCAAAAAAAATAACAGCAACTTCAAGACATATCCTATCCATTAAAAAAAGAATCATCAGAATCGGACCACTTGTGCCGATTGCTGCGTCATTATACATTAAAAAAATATGCGTGTCAAATTGAGAACCTCCTTCTTTTTTTTCGTTGGTTAATAAAATAATCAAAAACAAACTGTTTTTTAATTACCTAAATAAATAAAAGTTAAAAAAAACTAAAAAACACGCTTTTATAGAAAACCCAACTAAAAAAATAGAAAATAAATTTGAATTAAGAATCGTGTAATTGTAATAAAAGCGTGAGGTGCATGGTCTCAATGAGTACTAGATTATCATTTCAGAGGATTATCATTTTGATAATATATTAAAAAGCACCCCACGCTTTAATTAAACACCCACGCTTAATTCAAATTTATTGTCTATTTTTTTACTTGGATTTTCTATAAAAGCGTGTTTTTTAGTTTTTTTAAACTATTATTTATTTTTTTGTTTGATTTCGTGAAATGAAATTTAGGTTTTTTTTTCTTTCTTTCTTTTTTTCTTTAAATATTGAATTGTCATCGGTCCTCGATAAGTCTACGAAGTTTGAAAGAAATCTGACCAGTTAAAGCTAATTAAAGCGTGTAATTAGGTTTTCCTTTCTTTCTTTCCTTCTTTTTTTCTTTAAATATTGAATTGTCATCGGTTCTCGATAAGTCTACGAAGTTTGAAGGAATCTGACCGTTTAAAGCTAATCAAAGCGTGTAATTAGGTTTTTCTTTCTTTCTTTTTTTCTTTAAGTATTGAATTGTCATCGGTCCTCGATAAGTCTACGAAGTTTGAAAGAAATCTGACCATTTAAAGCTAATTAAAGCATGTAGTTAGGTTTTTCTTTCTTTTTTTTTCTTTAAATATTGAACCTTCATCGATCCTCGATAATTCTGCGAAGTTTGAAAGAAATTTGACCGTTTGAAGTGGGTCAAAATCAAGTCCAAAGAGAAGTTACAAATAAACAGACAAACAAACATACAGGGGAAGCTAATATAAAGCGTGTAAAATAAAAAGCTATTGTACAGTACCATCTCTGTAAAACTCTGTGAATCACTTCAAAAAAAGTGTTGTCATTCGTAAAATCAAAAAGTGTCGAAAGGAGAATGCCCATAGCCAGTACTCTTAAAAAAATAATTGTGTCACAATGATTTTTGGACAAAAAATTTAATTAAAATATTTCAAGTATTTTACCCTATTTCCTAAAAAATCCGTATTGGGAATAATTTTCTGAAATTAATAAGTAACTTAACTTCCGTTTTACAAAAGAAAACCATTGGGCCATTTATGTTTGGATAAGGGCCAATCAGGAATCTTTTAAGATCCTTCGGGCCAATAGGTAGCATTGATTCGATTATAATTATGATACAACAGTTATAGTATAATATATCCATGACAACAAACTAGATGACGTAAGGGGACTGTCAAATGAATTATTTTTTTATAGAAAATTATTACAATCAGCCAGGAGTAATAGTGTTTTGTGATTATAATACATTAAAAACTTCATGGTGTTTGGGGACTGTCAAATGAATTTGAAACTTAAAAGATCGACATTACATACGCAATCGACTTTAATACGCCCGCATAGAGTCCATATTACTGTGAGCTTACAATAAACTAAATACAAATTAGTTTTGTTTAAAATCTCTTATTTCCTAATATTCTCATTGACTAAAGTTAGTATGTATAATTTATTAAGATAACATAATCAAATAAAGGTATTTTTATCAAGACACAAAAATGTTAAAGTCAGTACATTTCTCCATACTAAATGGGCATTCTCCTTTTCCGTCTAGCCCCCTTTCACAACGCGCGATAAGGAACTTCGTTCCAAAAGTATAAAAAATAAAAGATCGTCAGATATTTTTGCCAACTATTGAACGTCATATATTTATGCATAATTATGATTGAGGAATCAATGCAAATGCTTACAGAAATGTAGAATTAGTAAACGGCAAACATATATTTGCACTCTAAGAGTGATCACATTATTTTGTGACTATAAATGTCGTCACATATTTTTGCTTTGGGCGGTTGTCACAATTTTTTGATGCACTTTTTTATCAGATAATTTTGTCGTCACTTTAATATGCTGTCTATGAATATCAGATATTTTTGTTGCGTCCGTGCAGACAGATATTATTGAACGCATTTTTGGGCAGATATTATTGCTGACGTGTCCATAGTCATATATTTATGCTCGTGACTGTACATATATGTAAGTATATGTAATAAATAAATAAATAAATAAATAACGCTTCACACTTATAGCCCCACACTAGGATTCCCTGTGTCGTGGGTGCCATGGACAACACACAAGACAAGGACATTCACACCCAGACCAAGAACAGAAATTCAAACTCATCATTCAAATTTCTGCCTCGCTGGGAATCGAACCCAGGACCCTTGGCGCGGCGATCCGGCATGGTGACCATTGCGCCACACGGGTCGTAAGCTTTTTCGGTTACCTTGCTTGTGCATAACGCAGATATGTAATGTGCTTCTCACACATCGTTGATATTTTGATCGTGTGATCACAGAGACATCATAATTTATAGACGTTTGTCTGAATTAATTTGCATTTTGTCGAACCACTGGGGCTTATTCAGGTCCATTTGTGTTGCGGCTCCTTCTTGAAGGAGTTCATCATAATGAAATCCTCCCTCTCCATGAGCTTTGCCAACAGGATGTTCCTCAGCGGTTCCGTCGCCCCATTCCAAAGGGTCTCGCCTCGCATCTCATCACAATGGTGACGAAATGTCGTATGATGAGTTTTGAGCTTGAGCTTTGAGTATGCATGGCTCTAGTAATGTCCACAAAAGTCAACTTCATTGTCGATATGTGTAGAAGAATAATTTGAGTATAAGGATCGTTACCCTTTCCGACATGCTCCCAACTTCCACAAACAACATGGTTGACGAGAAACCGGACATCACCTTGAAACAGGTTTCCACCTTTCCGGTGATACAACTCGTCACTTATTTTGGTAGCCCGATCTCTGCCAGCGATTCATAGAACTCCTACCCTGCTGTTACCATGGTCGCAACCTTAACAAGGAATAGCAGAGCTACCAGAGACCGGGGGCCAAGATATAGTTTTGGCCATAAGGGGTTTTGCTGAATAGTCAAGATACTTGTAGTAGCGTGCTAGTAATCGCAGTAGTTGTTGGTAATTCTTAGGGAGACAATTTCCTAATTTTCGCCTTTTACGACATAACAATGGTACTTAAACAATGTACTTATATTTTAGAGCATAACTTTCTTATTTAAATAGCTGACAAACGAGCAAACAGCGTTCTGATGGCAATTGGTCACCATCATGATCTATGGATATCAGCAAAAATTAAAATAATTATTACAAAATGCTAGAATTTATTCTCTCCAAAACCGCTAAGGTTTTATTATAAGGTTTTACTAAGGTAATTTTATTTATTTTAATTTTATTTTATAATACCTATTAACTTTATACCTATTACCATTTAACAGTAAGAGTCACGATATTCTCTCGGAATTAGGTAACTATAGAATAGATGAGGACACTGAAATCCACTGCCAACCCTCAAACAGCATAATTCGTGCGACGGTGATGTTAAGTACATATGTAAAATATTTCTTCCAAACTATTCACCCATTAAACGTGCAGCTCAGACTTCAAGACATTCTTTGAGCAAGTTAACGATGGTAACCTATGTCATTTTTACTTACCAGGTACAAAGTTCAGATACTTATTTTCATATGAATCACAGTGTATTAGGTTCTCGCGACGACCCGAGGCCAAAACGATTAGAAACTGTAAACCGAGACATGTGCCAAATATAGGAAAATAGTCCCCTTGGTCGTTAAGTTGCTGTGCAATTTCATAAATATGTTGCCCCGCGTCTGCATAGCTATTGGTCTGATTGAAGTCAATATCACCCCCAGGAAACAGAACTCTGAAATTATTTTTATGATTTTTTTATCTGATTTCATCATCATCTCATATACGTATTTTATCAAATCGTTACTTAATTAGCTCCCTGTTTAGTCCGTGTTCTCGGAGGACCTTGTCTTCGTTTGCACAAGTCATTCTATCCATCGATATCTGTATAGGTCCACTGGATATAGGCCTTAGCCGTATTGGGGCGGCTTAGAATACTAACCCCAATCCCACGCCGGATGTGGGTCGTAAGAGGGGACTAAATCCGTCTTGATGGTGGTAGAGCCCTTCGAAGGGATAATATTAATTTTAAGTGTTAATTAATACCATAATCACTATCATTATTTCTCCATGCTGTTCGTCTGGATAGCTACCACTCTTAAGCATAAGTCAGCCGCCAAAGACCAAACGACTCATCGTATTCTAACTCAGCTTGAGAGCCAATTCTTTCTTACTTTTTCTTCTCTCTTTCTTAGCCGTCAACGCATCAGTGATTCCTTTGGTGTTGTTAATGTTCATAGGCGACGATAGCCACTTACCATCAAGTGGATCGGCAGCTTGTTTGCCGGATATTTCCATTAAAAAAAATGGCCTTCCCTAACATTCGCCAGTCTGATCGGTTCTGAGCTTTCTATTATAAATCCAGCGGATGCCCGCTGTCTTCTTCAAGTTTTTTTTTATGGAAATAGCCGGCAAACAAGCTGACGATCCACCTGATGGTAAGTGTCTATCGCCGCCCATGAACATCAGCAACACCAAAGAAAGAAAGAAGAAAAAGAAAGAAAGAACTGGCTCTCAAGCCCCCAGCCGGAACATGACGAGTCGTTTGGCGGCTGACTCATGCTCGAACCCTCGCTAGCTACCTCGACCCTAGCTACCACCCGGTAGCTATCCAGGCGAACCCCTGGAGAAATAATAATAGTAATAATGGTATTAATTAACAATTAAAATCAATACTACCAATGTAATCCCTCCGAGGGCCCTACCACCAGCGGGCCAGATTTAGTCGCCTTTTACGACACCCTTCCGACGTGGGATTGGGATTAGTATTCTAAGTCGCCCCAATATGGCTAAAAGTAGTCAGTCCGAGGCGTCTTACAATCCTTTTTTTGAGCGTCCACGCCATTCCAGGACTTTTCTTGTAACTATTTATTTATTTATTTATTTAAACTTTTGAACCTTACAAAAATTTAAAAGGTACAAAGGCGGACTTAATGCTAAAAGCATTCTCTACCAATCTACCTTCGGGAAGTAAGAGAAACATCGATGGCAGTATTATAAAAAATGATCATCCCATTGCCAATTCGGCTTTTTTTTTTATAGCCTGAAGGGCAGACGAAAAAGCATACGGGCCACCTGATGGTAAGTGGTTACCGTCGCCTATGGACATGAGCAACACCAGAGGAATTGCCAATGCAACGCCGGCCCTGAGGAGGCTTATTCACTGAGTTATGTCAGTTATCCTAATAATTCGTCTACGAATTCGATTAAGTATGTACATAGCAGATGCAGGATATAAAAAATAAAATCAGTTGACAAAGAAAGGAGACGAGTATTAATTAGGTAACGTAACTACCATACAATTTCGAAAGTTACTGAACTTGCAATTTTTTACCTATAATTCACTTTTCACACTACTTACCCGTTAATTTTCCTCATTAAATTTTCATAGTAGTATCGATCCTTGCCAATCCTAGAATGGAAATAAAATTATTTTTTCTTAATAAATTAAGTACCCTGAACAGAATTTTAAAGGTTTGTCTAATTTTGAACATTTTGAAGGTGGAAACCGCGGTTTTGATTAATCGACTTTTTACTTAAATACGTCTTATTTTTCTCTAGATTTTTGAAATAAATTGATAATTCTTTATTTGTTATACATTGCTGCATTACCAAAAAGCTATTATATATTTTCTGGGTGATGTAGCAATGAATGATGACTTAGAAATTAACTAGTCACTGAAGTTGAGAAAATATAATAAACCCTTCAAATTACAGTTGTCTATTTCCTGTTACATTTTGTTAAATGAATTCTGTTAAATAAAATCATGCTGAATTACCGACCTAAAATTATTGCTGATCTATGAAAAGTGTATTTTCAGTTCTTCACTAGTATTATACAGCTATAAGCCGCGCCATTAAAGAAACGATCTAAAATGGCGAAAATTATCATTCCCCCTCACTCGCACGTTATCCTATCTTTAGCATGCGAGTGAGGGGAATGATAATTTCCGCCATTTTAGGTTCATTTGTTTAATGGCGCCTCTTATAATTAGTTAAACTACACTTACATTATAGGTACTACCCTGGCGCCCGCAGACTCGATATCTTTGACGTAAGAAGCCGCAATGTAGCTTAAATACAGCTCATTTGGTAAATAGGGTTGTTCCTGGGACAGAACGCCAATGATCGGACGATTATTGGCAACTCTCTCCGTATTTTGAGCCACAACACCTTCAGAGTGCAAGTACGCCAACGTCAACACTAATAATGTTTTCATGATGAGATTGTACCCAAACAACTTTAACTTCGCTTAGCTCAGAATATTTATGCGTCAAATTATACATACCTACTAATAAATAAAACTGATAAGAAAGCAGTGATTTTCCCTTATCAATCTCTTATTATAAATATGTAATTATATCGACTTATACGTACTTATACTTGTACATATCGACTTATTAGAAAAATATGAAGTCGATACAACACTTATTTACCTAGTGACTGATTACGTAGTATTACCTATATAAAAAGAAAGAAAGAAAATACATTTAATTGCAAAAGATACACTTATACACAATTTATGTACACGAGATAAGAGTATCCAATACTCGTCAATGGACCTTTTACAATTTGGAGCCTGCTCAGAATTGTGCTAAATCCGGAGCAGTGTTGCCAATTTAGCCCATTCGGTGCTAGATCTAGCCCTTTTTACGGGTTTTCAGCCCCTCAAATAATTTTTTAGCACCTAGCCCAATTTCTAGCCCCAAAATCATTTTCCGCCATCTTGAAAAAAAAGGGATAAATTCAGGTTTTCCACGAAGTTTTTGATGCAATCGATCGAAAAAACGATAAAATGTAGTGAAAGATGTCGAAAAAATTACCATTATCATACTTCTAGAGCGTCTGACGACCTTTTTTTTTTCGCCGTCACCTCTGATAATTAAGCAATAGCCCCTATTTTCAACGTATTGGACGAATCTAGCCCTTTTTTAAACTGTGTTTAGCCCGAAAACCTGATACCGAGTTGGCAACACTGGTCCGGAGACAGCTAGCGCTGATCTTCCGCAGGGCCCGTTAGATCATACCACGGAGGTCTCCCAGCATACGTTTATAATAATTTAATAGAGTTATACTAGAACTATATATAGGTACATAAAAAACATAGAAACTACATACATACCTACTATAAAAAGAAAACATTATAAAGAAACAATTAAATAGCACTAGTATCGTGTTTTAATGGTTCTTCTCTTACTTGGTAATTAAGAAAAAATGTTTTAATTTTACTTAAAATTAACATGGTTTTGCAGGTTCCTTGGCGGCGGCGGGATGTTATTCCAGCATTTGGATGCGGCATAGCTAAAACTACCTCTAAAGGCACGAGTTTTATGCCGCTGTGTCCGGAGCTGGATTGCGCATTCTCTAGAACCACTAAACCTATAACCCACGAGAGCTTATCATGCAGGTAGATAGAGACTTGGTGTTTTAGTATTCCTTATCTAATACCTTTAAACGAGCAATTCTCAATAAATATAATTGGAATCTCGGAAACGGGGCGATAAATCGATCTAGCTAGGATTCATTTTTAGAAAATGTCGTTTCATCGGTGTTTTCAGGCAATGAAAAACTAAGAAAAAAATAAACTCTTCCTGACATCTATTGGCGAGTAGCAACACTAAAGCTAAAGCAGATGGCGTTGTTAAGCAATACTAAACCGAGCTAACACATGGCGTTGTTAAGCAATACTAAACCGAGCTAACAGATGACGTTGTTAAGCAACACTAAACCGAGCAAAGCTCGATCATCCGGATATTAGTCCTAATAAGAGACAGGCCAAATGAAGACGAAGCACAGAGTACTTTATATAGTTATGAAACAGAGGCATAGCATAGCTTACAAATATTGCCGCCAGCGCCATCTAACGCTTTTGGACTGAACTTTTTACTTTCAATACAGCAGGATTTAGAACCTACAATTTTTTTGATCAGAGACTACAATACAATACAATACAAATTATCTTTATTTTACACATAAAATTACAAATGAAAAAACCTACTTGAACCTACCTGACTACCCAAACTGTTAAAGACTTGTGCAGTAAACTTTCTCATTTTAGTCATTCTTTGTTTGTTTCGAATGATTAGTTGCTGTTGGCCCTATTGGCCTTTACAGCTTCACTCGTACTGGGTGGCGGGTCCTAGAGGACCCGGCCGATGTAGGGTGAGCAATGTCAGCGGGAGTGGGTCGATTTTGACTGAATCCGGTACAACATGCCGCTGACTCTACATGAGGAAGGACTCCGGAGTAAGCTGGTTTTTCAGGACCTGGAACCTTTGAGGTATGTTTATGAAAGGAGCACATAATATGTATTTCGTAAGTCTCAATAAATGAGCCAAGTTTGACGTTGTTTTGATAGGTGGAATAATTTTCGAGTCATGAGGGGGTCAAAAGTGGCTCCAAGTGGTTCGTGTAATATAACACGGTGCTGCTCGCCAGTTCTGTTAGCTTGAGCATGGCTTGAATTTGTGAATTTTAATTTCAAAAGTATATAATACATTAAATTATATGTAATTATTATATGATAATTTTATTTGAAAAGTTAATAATCTAATCTATTTGAATGATGTATCCAATCCATTGGTACACGGCTTAGCCACGCATTAGTCACACTCTCCACTTCGTATGTTGATTCCTAATATTTTCAGTTAATTCTAATAATTGATTTGAAATATATATTATTACTAGCTGACCCGGCAAACGTTGTTTTGCCATATAAATAAATAAATAAAAAAATTAGGGGTGGACTACCTCTAACATTTAGGGGGATGAAAAATAGATGTTGGCCGATTCTCATAGATACCGGATAAGCACAAAAAATTTCATCAAAATCGGTCAAGCCGTTTCGGAGGAGTATGGCAACGAAAACTGTGACACGAGAATTTTATATATTAGATTTGTATAAGATTCAGATTATTTTCTGCCATACCATAACTTTCTTAAATTATCCTCTTTAGAAACTAGAACTCTTTTTAGAAAATCTTATTAATATTAAGATAGCACAAATAACAAAAATAGGTTTAAAAAATTACACTAGGTTTCTTTTCTCTGAATCTCTGGAGTAAATTTAGAAACAATCATGAAACACGCACGATGAACTTTCTTTGGGCACAGAGGGCAAATAAAATTTCAGTCTCTTCGAAACATTTTTTAATTGAACATGAAAAAAAACATGTTTATGAATAGAATAACCTACTAACTTTCTATCTACACTATAAATAATTATAATGTCAACATAAGTAAATGAAATGAAAATGTTTAAAATTATGTTTGTTGTTCGAATTTCACGCCGTAGTGGTTGGTACCTATATCTAAGGTCATGGTTCTGTTCCCCTAGGTTCGAAAAGATAGCATTGATGGTATGCACTACCCAGCTTTCCCGTGAAATGTGGTTCATAGTTGTAGATTAAATACTCATTTTCTTCGGCGGCATTAGTGAAAGAGTGACTGTTTTTTCTACATTCATTTACGAAAAAGTCCATGAAGTATCGATTTGTCTTCACGGCTTCTGCCGAATGCACGTACTGCTTACTCAGCTTCCACTCAAAAGCAGGCTTCTCTGGATGAAACTGTATTCCATAGAACGGATATCTGTAAAGTTTTAGGTATAATTTTATATTCTACATTTATAAATGCCGTCAACAAGTCTTACTTTATTCAATTAAAACTATTTTAAAGGTAAATATGTTGGTAAGCAATGTAAACAGAAATTTGTCAGTCAGTGATGAACTTTTCCCGCTACGCCCACCTCATTCTCATTGGATTTACCTGGGTTATTAGTATGTTGCGTAAACCTGCGCTATAACGATCGATCGTGTATAGAGAGTAATTTTTAGGGCGTCCTACGAAAAAACGAAACACGGAACCCTTATAGTACTCGTGCGTCTGGGCGACCGTCGTTCACAGCGAATTTACTCCGAACTAGTGGATCAAATGAGTCGTTTGGTATTTATATACTTTTTTGTGACCCAAAGACGAAGGTATAAAGTCAACAACTGAATTTTGAAAAAAAATTAACGAAATCATTATCAAGTTTCAAATTTGTTTAACAAATAAAACTCTCCTATTATTTGTTAAGCATTATAATAGGAAAAAACGGAGTATAAACGAAATACCATCCCCGTGTTTAATGAATTTATGTAAATGCTGCATTATCAATTGAATTGAATTAAGATGTGTTTTGTGGAGAGCCATCCATCTCCAAGACCAACTTTGACCCTTCCAAGCCAACCTCCCATTCTTGGGTGCACTCCCCTGAACAAACGTGGCTATCCAAAGTCCCTGATGTTAGATGTCTGTAACCCAGCAATCCCGACCGTACTACTCATGCACCATGGTAAGACGTGCCTGACTTAATACCATTCTCGTTTAAAAAAAGATCGTGAAATGTTTTTAGGTTATTAAGTGTCCTCACACAATTTCCCTTTATCTCTGCCAATGCCAAATATCAACGCAAATAAATAAAAACTAAATATTCGTGCAGGATTCCAACATAAGCTGTCGAGTTCGTTTTGTACAATAAGTAAAGTAATAAATAACCAATAGGATATCTCAATATCTCACCTGTTGTGTTCGATGCTTGCAATGAATTCAACATTATTTTCATCATTGCTGTGTGACGTCGCACGCCAATCATTTGTCAAGTTGTGAGACTCGAGGTTCTGATAATATGAACAATATGAATTAATAATATTAACAATTCGTCAATTGTGATACACGTAAATTAAAATAGTCTACAGAACTTACGTACTTACGTATAATATAAAAAAATGCATTCACGAAGAATTAGAGGATGGATTAATTTGAGGCCAAGGAGAGCGTAGTTTTTGAGCTCTCGCGACTTTACGCGACGTAAAGTGAGTCATATAGGTCACAGATTTATGAAAAAAAAAGGCTATAATCTGAGATACTAAAGTCCACACTCATTTTGCGTCACCGTGTGATACTAACAGGGCTTTAGTATGAAACCGGTATGCACTTGACTCATATTTCGCGAAAAAAATACGCTCATTTGGCCTCACCCTAACTGACCGATACCCACTTCACTGGGCGTCAAACATCTTTACTTGTGATGAAGAAAATACTATTATTAATCATATTATTAATCATATAAATAAATTACAATTAAATGTAGTCTATGTAGCTTTCTTTTGGTGAAAAAAAATTTTGAAATCGGTCCAGTAATTTTGAGTTTATTCGTTACGAACATACAAAAATACAAATGTTTCCTCTTTGATAATATCGCACCTTCAGTGGAAAAATGGTATAAGATGAAAATTGCAATTTTACAGGAGAGCAAAAAAATTTAAAATATCAGTAAGTAGTCAAAGGAATTTACATTACCTACGATTTCTTGCACATAACCGTCAAGATTAATGATAAAAATTTGAAAAAAATTGAGCATATGCAGCTTTTGTCCCTCTTTCCAATCATATTAATAACTAAAATTCAACGTAAGACCACTGAGGGTGCGATATTAGTGTGGAATTGTAGATAGTGTAGAATACATACCTTATCGACTATGCAGAATCCATGTTTATTGACTGTAACATGTTCATTAGCAAGCGAGTGAACCACTTGTTGAGGCGCCTCTTTAAACATTTTACTTGAACGATAATCTGAAATTCACAAAGTGGAACATGTTTCAGGTATAGAATTTAGCTGAACAATCGAATCTGCGATTTTCGAAAGAGGACCATTAAAATTACAGCTGAAAATTTACGTAGGTATAGGTGTATAAATCACCATATTAATCTGTTCCTAATAGTCCAGTCAAGGAATGACTCAAAAGAGGGTATAGAGTGCGTGAGCGGGAACCTAAGCGATTTCTTCAGAAACTTATTCAGGGTGCTTAGGGTGATAAAATACTAAAAGTCCCCGCGTCTAGGAGGTGAGCCGGAAAGAGGGGGGGGGTTACAAAGGTCTCAATTTTAGGTTTTTCGCCAATATCTCAAAAACGGTGCGTTATAGCGAAAAATGTTCTAAGATGAAATGAAAGCTTATAAAATTCTCTATAACTTTAATTCTATACACTTTTTCCGTATCTTCGACCGTTTTTGAACTATACGCTCCAGAAATGTAGCAATTTAAGTTATTCAGCGTGATAACAGTGTGATTCACATCAGCTGTCGTAAAAATGACACCTGAACTGATACCATTAAAAAGATGTTAGGCAGGCATCTTTATATAACGAAGAGGTAGTTCCGTTGCAGCTCGGATTTTCTGCTGCACCAATTGACTTCAAGAATCATTGTTTTTATGTACATATAGCCTCAATGAAGATATAAAAAAGCCTTTGAACAAAAGGCGGGTTGTACATTCAGTTGGGACCTCTAGCTGCTAAATATTGTATCAAGCAGGTATGTTCTTCGAGAAATGATGCCTGGGGTAACGAAGTTCTTGATATTTTTTCCTGCATTACCGATATTGTTGCTGAAGGAGCAAAATATCACGAAGACACTATTACTCACTTGTGAAGCCTGTCAGTTACCCAAAACTATACAAAACTGAGATCTCTAGAGATACCCATGTCGTAGAGGCTATGGAAGAAATATTTGCTTACATGGATTACTTTCCCACGATGAGATACTCGTTTTTTTGTTTGTTTTTGTTAAAAGGCTTTTTTACATCTTCATTAAGGCAACATGCACATAAAAAACAATTATTCTTGAAGGCAAATGATGGAGCAAAAGGTCTGAGCTCCGACTGCCCTGCCTCTTCATTAGATAAAGATGCCTGCCTAACGTCTTTTTTAATGGTGTCAATTCGGGTGTCATTTTTACGACAGCTGATGTAAATCAAAAGGGATGTCAAGTCAAGGAAACTTCGATATTTGCCGTCTTTCCTTTCCTTACTAGCTTTAATACGACCCGGTATTCCCTTTCCTTTCCCTCAGAGACATCGTTACTTCCTTCAACGACATTCTCGTCATACAAAATGTATACAGGACTCTTATTAGTACTCATGTTGGATAACCCAATTGTGTTACTAATAACACTGTATGTATATCTGAAAAGAATATTTTGTGGCTGCCCCCCTGCGTTACCGGCTAGGCTACCGTGCCACTGTCAGACGAAATAAAATTGCGAAAACCTATAATAACATAAGCCCGAAGGTAAGTATACAATATCAGTAGGAGTTTTAGCCAAGAATGTCGCGTTTCCTACAGCGAGCATTAAAGGTATTGAGCGAAAAGAAATCTTCATCAATATCATGATTGTTTTCCCTCCTCTGCTCAGTTATCCACTGTTATAAAAAACGCGATTTCTTACTGTTACTGCCTTTACTACGTGGAGGTACTCCCAACTTAGGTTACTATAAATTTTAAGATAATTTTCCCATTAGGTAATGATTATCACGCTGAATTACTTTAATTTCGACATTTCTGGAGCGTGTAGTTCAAAAACGGTTGGAGATATAGAAAAAGTGTACAGAATCAAAGTTATAGAGAATTTTATAAGCTTTCATTTCATCTTAAAACATTTTTCTCTATAACGCACCGTTTTTGAGATATTGGCGAAAAACCTAAAATTGTGACCTTTGTAACCCCCCCCCTCCAAAGTCAAAGTCAAAATATTTTATTCATATAGGTATCACTGATACACTTATGCACGTCATTTTTTTGGCTTTTCGGAAGGTGCTTTGTCGTGGAGGAGAAGAAAAGCCTAAAGAAACTCCTCAGCACATCTTTTAAAAAAATATTACAAAAAAAAAGATAATAATACAAAAGTATTTACTATTCTGAGCGGAACTGGTTGCAGAGCTGGTCATTTCCATGCGTCTTTGTCATTTAAATACTCGTCTACACTATAATATCCCTTGCCTAACAATTGTGTCTTTACACGTTTTTTGAAAGTTTCTATTGGCAAGTCACGTATTAATTTTGGGATTTTATTATAGAAATGTATACCAAGCCCTATGAAAGATCGCTGCACTTTACTTAGGCGGAACGAAGGCGTAACTAATTGATGCATTCTTTTCGTATGGCGATTATTAATATCAAAATTTTGTTTATACGCGTTTATATTCTTCCGTATAAAAACTACATCCCTCCGAGTCACCTCCTAGACGCGGGGACTTTTAGTATTTTATCACCCTAAACACCCTGAATAAGTTTCTGAAGAAATCGCTTAGGTTCCCGCTCACGCACTCTATAACTACTTTATTGACTGTACTATAATATTTGAGGAATTCCCTAAATTCCTCACTTATTTTATATTCAGAAACGATTTTTGATCAAAATGGATTTGATCAAAACGTTGTTTTATTTAGTCTATTTTCGAGCTTTAAAGCATCTGACCAATGTTTTGTTCCATGGAAAGTGTCTGACACTTATGATACTATTTTAGAATAATATTCTACAAAACATATATAAATATCAGCCATTTAAATTTAAGTAAAGTAACTCTTATTTTTAGTTACCTTTGTTACCTGGTACCTGGCCAGGTGTCACAAGGCCAGATTCACAAGCACGCAGGTTATTCAAAGAACATGAGACGCTACTGAGAACCTAAGGTTTCATCTATGTGAAAATAAGTTATGTCAGATCGCTCTGGGATCTAACTCTATTCCGTTTTGACAATTTAAAAATACGCCCGAATTGGGGAATCTCCTATTTTTAAGTCGGTTAAAGTTATTTGTATCTTTACTTAAAAGATTTTTTTACTAATATTTGAGTAGTCAACGGGCATGCATTTCACATGTAGACTTCACTGCATGGCCTGGACCAACCTGAATCTACCACTTTTGACTTCGATACATTCATCAAAGGTTTTGGCATTCAGTACTTCTAACCATATCATCAGCTGTACTTACCGTGTACAAAATTCAAACGCTGATTATCATACGATTGACATTTTATTCTGTTCTCTTCTTTGCCACGACCTGAGGCTATTATAATGAGAAGTTCGAATCCAAGACACGTGCCAAAGATAGGGAAATAGTCCCCTTGATCGTTAAATTGTCGTGCTATCTCGTAGATGTGCTGCCCCGCGTCCGCATAGCCATTGGATTGATTAAAGTATGTTGCGCCCCCAGGGAATAGAACCCTGAGAAAAAATGTGGTTGTGAAGAAAAATTGATTTGTTAAAATCATGTAATTGATCAAAAATAAAAAAATAAAAAAATTATATAATAAAATACTGGTATTATCACAGCAGTATATTTTAGTACCTCAACTCAATATATGAGATGCAATGCGTATGTATGTACCTACATGTCAAATTTTAATTCACTTTCAAAAACACTTCACATTGCGTCCTACGTTCGCAGCGTTAGCGTTCTTAAAAAGGAGTACAAACTACAGTCTTTAGGGACTGATTAATATTCTCTGCTTATTAATTGACACGTAAGTTGTATTCCTTTAATTTTATTATAAGTATATAATACTTATTTGTCTTTAAACTCACCCATTAATTTTTCTCATTATACTTTCATAGTAGCATCGGTCCTTGCCAATCCTATAATGAAAATAAAATTATATATTATTATTATTAATTAATTTACCTACTTCATCTTAAGAACCACCCGTTGTAAGGCGCTGTTCAATTCCCCGAGCATTGTACCAAGTTCTTCCAGGGAACCCGCCAGGACTATATCATCGACATATCGCAGGTGTGTGATGTAATCGCCATTGATGTTAATGCCACTTCGTTTCCACTCCATCTTGAACACGGCTTCCAACGCAGCGGTGAACAGTTTTGAGGATATGATATCCCCTTGTCTGACACCTCTCTGCAGTTGGATAGGGTTCATTGCTGTGTCGAGTACTCTGACGGATATGGTGGTAGATGAGTACAAACACTTCAACACCTCGATATACCGGTAGTCGATCCGGCACCGCTGGAGAGAATTTAGTACCGCCCAGAGTTCGATAGAATCAAAGGCTTTCTCATAGTCCACACACTTCACTTCACAAGTTGTATTATGAAGGTTTATAAGAGAAGTATAAGGAGTTATTTAAATCAGACTTACATTATGGGTACCACCCTGGCTCCCGCAGACTCGACATCTTTGACGTAAGACGCCGCGATGTAGCTTGTATAATTCTCCTTAGGGTACTTGGAGTGCAGATAGATGGATTGTTCTTGCGACAGAATGCCAACTATCGGACGATTATTGACAACTCTCGCCTCATCGTTTCGAACCACAGCACCTTCGCAGTACAAGAGAGATGCCAACGTCAACAGTAACGTTTTCAGTGTAACCATTTTTACCCAATCAGCTAAAGTGCCACTCAGCCACCTAGAATATTTATACGTAAAATTATCACAATAAACTATCTTAAGACTGATAAATAAACTGTTATCGGTTATCTGATTTTTATTATAATCAAATCACACCACAACGCTTCTTTACCTTATGACTGATGATAAAGCACTAACTAAAGTACCTACGTAATACTAATTTGAGGGTGTCATTGTAAATTCATACAGAGATGATAATCCATTTGTTCTATTTTAGTACCGTAAACAGCGCACAGTGTTGGCTCGAACATTTTGACTATGCATTTTCATAATAATAATATAATATATGTGAATGGTTGTCGCAGGCTCGAAGGACCAAAATGAATGTACCTACTACGGCGTAACTCGTACAATCAGGATTGTGGTGAGTGCAGGAGTAGCGTGGCCACAGTGAGTGTGTCAGCGGGGGGGTTCAGGAGTAAAACACGTAACCAAGCTGGCTCTAGATGTTTATTGCAATGACTTGTGTTGCTAGTTGACATGTTTTTATTGGTGTGAGATGAGTGCTATGTCACGTATGTACTCGTACGTGTTCATGGACTCAGCGCGCCCAGTTAGGCCACCGCCCACCACGTACTTGGAACTAGGATGCTGCGCTAAGCACAATGTACGAGACTCGTACAATATGTACTTATTTCTTATAATATACGAATTTTATCCTAGTACCTAATACCCATGTCCCCAAAATACACGCAAGTTTATAATTCATTGCAAAGTTTTTTTTTAATATTGTAATTTAATTATTGAAATGTAAAGCACATGGCGTTCACAACCGTCACTGCCCTACCAAACTCATTTTCGAAGAAGTGGTCAATACTTCAACATTCCGACTATGTTTTGCTCGAAACATTGAAAATATTGTGCAAGAATTAAGATATTATACATAAATAAACGCTTACACACTCATACCCCCGCGGGTGGCATGGACGACAAAAAACTGGTTTTTTGTTTCAAAATCAACGGGTTCGATTCCTGGCTAGGAATATTGATTTTTCTAAAATGTAATGATGCAGTTTTAGTTTACATCAAAATCGACCCCAAGACTCCTTTCAGCATTTTTCTCTATTCCGCATAGTTTCGGATTTGGCCATCCACGCTCACTTGAAAAATTCATCCTCTAATATTTTCTGAATCTCGGAAACGGCTCCAACGATTTTCATGAAATTTAATATGCCCCCTTGCTTATTTAATTCGGTGGCGATAAATCGATTTATTTTTAGAAAATTTCGTTTTATCCGTATTGTCAGGCAATGAAAAACTGCCACAATAGATAGACTTCCTGACATCTATTGGCGAGTAGCAACACTGAAGCTACTTCAGTAGATGGCGTTGTTCAGCAATACTAAACCGAGCAATATACTCCTCTAACTCTAATGATATTAACTTCTGACAAATGTTTATTCTTAACTGTGCACCGTACCCTGTTTTCAAACTTATTCACTTCATTAGCTAAACAGGTTGGCTGGAAGAGATTTTTGTATATAATATGCAGGCAAACAAGCAGTTGGCCCACTGTACTGTAGTACGAGTTTTACATTTTACTATTTATATGGGACCGAAGCTTTTAAATCCGCGCAATCTATTGACAGATTTCTGAATCACACTGTCTATATCGAACAATGCGGTTGTGGTAAAATGTCAATAGATGGCACTTTACCAATTTTAGATAAGTAATTTCGATATTAAAACGCATAAGAACGAACGAGATAATATTCACCACAGTAAAAAAAAAATATTTTTGATGAGTTTTGGAAAACCACAAAAAGCATCACTGATGCATTGCTGATAAGGAAAGAGAAGAAAAAGAACGTACAGTGCGTATGTTGTTAGCATTAAAATACGATTTCCCTTATTAAAAGTGTTATTTAAATTTTAAAATGTTATGTTTTCTAATATTATCTCGTAATAATATAATATTGGTATTACTTTTGATGAACGTGACATTATGGAATGGATTTTGAAATTTTAAAAACCCTCATTTAAATACCACCAACATTATAGGGAAGTGCAGATATACTTGAAACCACAGACATAGATCTCGAAACGCACAAGCTTATACTGGCTCTAAGCCTTTAGCCGGAACTTGACGAGTGTTTTGGCGGCTGATTCAAGTAAGAAGGTGGTAGCTATCAAGGCGATTCCCGCGGATAAATAATAATGGTAGATATGTATGAACTTTTAAAAATTAAAATCATTAATTATAATATACATAGTATTAACGAAATCCTTAAAATAGCGTGTGAAGTCCGACTTGTCACATGCTTTAGAGGAAGGAAATTGGAAGAGACTTTAAACAAACATACCAAATGAGTGCAGGACTTGAACCCAAGTCCTCACAAGCACAAAGTACTTACTTATAGGTGTACTATGTTACTCTCACTGAATTCAGCCTCCCAAGTCTGAATTCAAAAGCACTTGGTCACCTCGTAATAAAAGAGCGATATCTTATCTATTATGTAATACATTTCCTATTTACTTACCTCCTGTTTGGAAATCGTCTTTATCATAATTATTAAAGACTGTGTACAATGACTTGAGAAACGTAACGAATAATGTAAACATTTTTACTGTATAATACTGAAGAACTTCGTATAAAATCACTACTGATGGGTTATTTATTTTAGAACACAACAAACTTTGACTTGACAAATCGATTTCATCTGGGCATGCGCAAGTGGAATGTTGTTAGTCGTCCGGTAAACGGAGGAATAAAATAACTTTAGTCGTCCGTTAATTATTATCGTTACGTGACTTTTACAATGTGGGGGGCTTCACCTACACAATTAACGTTAAAATAATAGGACTCCGTCACAGATGTCATGGAACCCCGCAAAGCTATTTCCTGTAAATAAAAATAGGAACCTAACCTTACCTATCTATTGATTTCGGTCACATGACTTTTTCAAAGAGCCTCCTTGCGCAGGCACTCCGGCTTTCTGATTGTTAAAGTTATTATACATTCTTAATAGTTATAGATTCAATAAAGTTAAGTATAAGGTAAGCGTCATTTATCTCACACAGAGTTTGTGAAGCGTTCAAGACGTTCCATAATATAAAAATGAAACCGATAACCGGTTCCATTTTATGGAACTAGATGGCTCTCTGCGTATCATATTATTTCAACTGTAATATAAGTTTTAATAACAAAAATATCATTTTCGAAGGTAGGTAATTATGTTGCTTATTTATGTTTAAGTTATTAATTTTGATAATTTTTATATTAATTGGCCGCTAATACGCTTATGTGCATGATTGATAATATCATTGTCAACAATGATATTATGTATTAAAAAGAGGCAGATATGTCATAAGCGCGCGCGTTGTGTGACTCAAAAAGTTCCCGATTGGGAACTCTTATTCAGGTGAAGAAAGAGATAGCGATGTAGTTTTGACGCGAGAGCGATAAAGACGTGCGATAAAGCAATAAAGCCTGCCTTGCGGACTTCGGAACAGATTTTTCGGTTGATTTGTAAGGTCATAACGTATCTATATTTATTGAAACATCATTGATTGTCAAGTTATAAAAAAATACTATTTGGAAAGTGGCCGTAGCGTAAAATTGTAATGCGATGACTGACAATATATACATATTTCCGATTTGTAACAGGAGTTAAAACTGAGCTGACGATATCAGTCAAATGTAACAGTGTTTTTATCAAAACGATATCGCAATTTAAATTCTTCATCTGTAAATATATCGAAAGGATTTCTCCTACGTGTTACCGCCTGGCCACGGTACATTCGCCGTAGCGAAAATCATGCAGTCAGTGCGAACGGCGAAGCGTCAAGCGGCAAAGACAAAATGTATAGACATGTCGTAGGTAAATTGTCAAAGCCGTGATATTTTAATTGCACTAGTGATATTATAATTTAACGGTAAATTGTCAATCGACTTCATTTCTTACAATTTAACGGCCGGGTTTTAGTGAAATTGTAATATCACGGGGACACTTATTCAAAGTAAACGTGCGTTTACTTTTATTAGGCCACCGATAACTCCGATAAGACATGTAAAACTCGCGCTAGCAACACTAGAGGGTGCGGTGCGCGCACGAGAAACATTTACACGGCTTATGGTTTTTTTTAATCTATTTGAACGTATGTAGTATTTATTGACTCTGTGGAATCTAATTGCATTGTTAGTATGGCAACACTGAAAGCCCTCGTCAAAAAAGAAAAATGCCGCTGCAGGAAAGAAACTTAATGTTAAAGGTATTTTGATAATAATTATTCTTCTCGCAATCGCACCGGTGCGAACTGCCAAAGTGTTGTAATAATACTGATGATAAATTGTTAAAATCCAACCTATAATAAGTGCTAACTATAAATACATTGTGTTCTAGGTTGGTTTCCTGCGTTGACAGTGGAATTCGCGTATTTTCTTTTACGAGTGAAGTTTGTTGATATAAAATGTTCGAAATGGTAAGCATATATTATAATTAAACATTGTTGCATCCTAGAAAGACAAAAGTGTGTATGTGGATATGTAAATTTTAACATTGTCGTACTTTTCTTTTAGAGCAACGCTGAACCTATGCAAGTGGATGTTCCACTTGAAGACAATGAAAACAATGAAACTGAGTGTTACGTGGTCGAAAACCCTACTCTAGATTTAGAAACATACGCTGCGTCGTACACAGGATTTGCAAAGCTGTACAGATTAATGTTTGTATCAGACCATTGTCCTTCACTTAGATTAGAAGCTCTAAAAATGGCTATATCCTATGTTATGACCACCTATAATGTAAGTTTATACCATACTTTACACAAGAAGCTTGCCGAAGCTATTGCATCTGCTGGTCTGCCAGATGTTGCTGTGCAAATGGGCTCACAGGATGTTCCAGTACTGGATAGCATCTGGATAGAATCTAAGACCAAAAAAGCTGCGATTAAATTAGAAAAACTAGATACAGACTTAAAAAATTATAAAACAAATTCCATCAAAGAGAGCATTCGAAGAGGACATGATGACCTTGGTGATCATTATCTTGACTGTGGGGATTTAACCAGTGCATTAAAATGCTATTCACGAGCAAGAGACTATTGCACTAGTGGCAAACATATAATAATGATGTGCCTCAATGTGGTGAAGGTGTCAGTATATCTGCAGAATTGGGCACATGTTCTCAATTATGTGTCCAAAGCTGAGGGCACTCCTGATTTCAATGAAGTTCCAGGAAAGGATTCTAATCAATCTATATTGACTCGTTTAAAATGTGCAGCAGGCCTAGCGGAGCTGGCGACCAAGAAGTATAAATCGGCTGCAAAACACTTCTTAGCGGCTAGCATTGATCATTGTGATTATCCAGAATTGCTGAGCAGCAACAACGTAGCTGTATATGGAGGGCTGTGTGCCCTTGCCACCTTTGATCGCTCTGAACTACAAAAACAAGTCATAGTTAGCAGTTCTTTTAAATTATTCTTAGAACTAGAGCCACAGTTACGAGATATTATCTTTAAATTTTATGAGTCAAAGTATGCATCATGTTTAAGGCTATTGGATGAGATTCGAGACAATCTTCTCCTAGATATGTATTTAGCACCTCATTTAAATTCACTGTATATGCAAATACGAAACAGAGCTCTAATCCAATACTTTAGTCCTTACCTCTCAGCTGATATGAGACTGATGGCTGCATCATTCAATCGTACTGTGAATGCTCTTGAAGATGAGTTGATGCAATTAATACTTGATGGCCAGATTCAAGCACGCATTGATTCCCACAATAAGATTTTGTATGCTAAGGATGTGGACCAAAGAAGTACCACATTTGAAAGAAGTTTGGCAATGGGAAAAGAATATCAGAGACGGACATCAATGTTAATTTTACGTGCTGCTATGCTCAAGAATCAAATTCATGTAAAGGTATGTATTTTAATACTTCTATATTTGTCATATTTAAAAAGTACAATTTCTACATACAAGCAAAATGTAGCGCCACCTATTATAATACTTATGAACTACGTGAGATCGTCTTTGCCACCTCAGTACTACCAAGACCTAATTAAACAATCTTCCTTTAAAAAAATATTTATATTAGCTTAATAATAATAAATAGTAAACAGAAATTTATATAATTTTTATCATCTTTCATTTTAAAAATTACTAATTTCGTTAAAAAGACATTGCAAGATTGTTAATTGACACACTGGTCAAATTGGTCTTATTGAACCAATGAAAGTGACAGATTTTAAGTGCGCAAATGCCCTGTCCTTATAAGTCAATGGGTGTGAGAACTCAAGAGTGATCCTATTAGGCTTCTGTGTTGTCATTGAGACAATCAGAAATCTAAAAAAGATCTAGTATACATAGGCCTAGTTAGAAGATATTAACTAAAAAGTAAAATAACTTACACCCATAATTTTACTCGATTATCCCCATATACTGAATGATGGACGAGACTGTCCCAGGCACCCCCTCCTGGGCCAACCAATGTTATTCTGAATCATGCTAGGTGGTAGGGTTTTTACCTGGCTACCTAATCTGTATAGTAGCAGGGCAATTCTACTATTATTGGCACTGCTACAATGATTGACACCTGTTTCGTATTTTACTCTAAAATAAGAATAAATAATTATTCCATGTATGACAGCTTTACTTTCATTGCTGCTCATTCCATTTTTTTACCAACTGCAGTTTTAAACTATCAGGATTCGTGAATTGATCTCAAATAGATTGATAAAATTAATAAAACCAGTAGGTGGTCCTCATTAATTCTTCTGACGCTTTTATTCTTTCCCATAACAAGTTCATGTACTAGTTTGATATTTCTGTTGTTATGTCAAAAAAAATAGTTTTTTTCACCATTTTACTAATTTTATTTAGTGAAATACTTCGATTTCTTAGTGTCAATCATTAGATTTTTAATAGTATTAGGATGTAGTCATTAACCCCCAATGCTAATCAATATATTTTCTCCAAGAAGTTCAAAAGTATCCAAATTAACATTTATCTTACGAAAAAGTTTATATGTAAGTAAATAGTTAAAAGTATCATAATAATTATAATAATCATTTTATAATAATTACTGACATTTACGACAAACAGTACAGATGGATGACCGCTAGTGGCAAAAATTTCTTGACCTTCCATAATGCTTCCATGCTTCACATGGCATGTAAATCAGTGGCCGTAGTGGTGGACCATTGAAGGGTTAAAGCCAATATTATAATTACATCATATTATTGTATCATAATAGTCATCATATTCATCATCATAATAATAATAGAACTGTAACCTCCTGATGTTTGTTCCGGGAAATCTCAGAAACGGTTCAACCGATTTTAATAGTTTTATCTGATTGTAGTAAGTTTGAGTATTTGTTGGTTCACAAAAAAATGATAGTTCAGTTTAAAGAATTCTTTTTAACATTATTTTTTGAACAAAAAATAGCAGTTTTAAAGTAGCCAAAAATAAACTGACAATAATTCTAAAGTAAACTGTTACTTTTTTGGATTTGTCGTTTTAACTAAAACAGATACAATCAAAATCAGCCATCTTCTGGTAAAAAGTATTCATATTAATTAAACAATTTTGATTACTAACATAATTAGTATTACTTATGTTTTTTTTTTTCAGAATGTTGGTCGCGAAACTGGCCCACAAAGTGGAGAAGCTCCTGGCTCAAGCACCAGCCTCACGGTCCCCTTGTGATTAAAGTACCTTTTAAGATAATCAGTCACCTTGCTTTTACATGACAACTTAAATGACAGCAATAAAACATTGCTATAGCACTTTAACAGTTTCTAGATAACTATATGCATTTACTTTGTCATGTGAAGATTAAGCTTCATTGGATTTTTTTGTGTATAATGAGCATTATCCGCTTCCATAATTTGTGTACTTGGAATACTGGAGTAGAACTGCGTGATTTCAGCATCTTTTCTAATGTTGTTATCTGATAAATCTGTCAACAATAACACAATAAAAGCTGGTGCAAGCATTAATCGCGACATTGTTTATACAGAATAATTCTATGTAACCACAAAATTTATGTCTACGTAATTTTTAATAATATTAAAAAGTAAATGCAGTGCATTGTTTTATTTTGTTTACAAAACATTTATATTATAATATTAGGTATAAATTCATTCAACTTTTATCAATCTTTAGAAATCTGCTGCTGAATTACTTCGTCGTTTTGTTTAAAAGTAGGCAGTCATGAGATTTCATGTAAAGTTACATATTTAACTAGCACAGTTAAAAGAGAAAAATTATTCCTAGGAATCTTAGTAACTAGAAAAATGCTGTAATAGTGCCACGGGAAATTTTCAGGCTATTCATATTAATTGCACACATCAAAGAGACAAAACTACCAGCTGTGAAAAATCTTCGGGCTTTAATAAATTATGGAAAATAATGGAATTGAATTGAAAACACAGATAGGTAGGTATTTGAGCATGGTTTAATAGTTTACCGGTATCCATTTTGCCGTACCTTACCAATAGATGGCGCTATTAGAAAACAGATATAGTTTCAACTAAGTCTGCACTTCACTATAATATTGGTAGCATTGAAATAGGGGTTTCCAAATTAAACATGTTACATTTATTGTAATGTTTTATATTATCTCATATTATTATTAACTTTTATAAAGGTAATAACAATGCTAAATATTATCTTCAATGTACAAGTTGGTAAAGTGCGTTTTAAGTACGTCTGCACTTCACTATTATGTTGGTAGCTCTTGATAACAACACTATAATATTATTATTTCCCTTTATTTTGGTAAATAAGGTTTTTGAAATATTTGTTGTAATTAGCGATTTGCAGACTTGCTTGAAACGCATTCTACTAACATTGTGACAGAGGAATTGTATCTCTCTTGATGAGGTGCAGGACGATGAGGAGCAGTGCCGTATTTATATTTTTTGTGAGTGTAGGCTAATTAATTTTCGCCGCCCCATGTACCTACCTTTCTAAAATAAGTAAGGAAGTCACTGAATTTAGTCACTAAGAAAGTGCGTAAAAAAAACAAAAATTAAAAAATTTTGCGACACTTTTTAATAGCAAAATCATCCTTATTATATCATCTTCTAAAATCTGACGCCCCTAGGACACTGCCGCCCATAGGCCGCGGCCTATACGGCCTATTGACAAATCCAGGACTGATGAGGAGTATTGGTGGAGTCGAGGTAAAAGTTGAAAGGAGTCGTACAAATGTACTCTTTGAAGGAGGCTTTAAAATGTTACTGGCTGGCAAGCAGACCAACTTCGAGAATAAAAGAGCAAATTATTGCATTACATACAGTGAGTGTATTAATTTCAATGAAAGAAAAACATTTTATTAACATACTCATTTATTTTAAACGTATATGACGGGTAAATATAACAATTTCTTAACCTTTAAACCTTTATAAACAAGCTTTGCTTACCGTATGGCATTAGCATCAAGTTACAAAAATAATTCCACATTTACACTCTACCCTTTTCAACTATCTAGATCAGCGTTTCTTAACCTCGGGTCGCGACTCAAAGGGTCGCAGGGATGGGTCGCCATCATCTGTGGGGTAGCCTCCTGGATTCCGCTTCTTATTTGTGCGGCCGGCGCAAGGGCGGGGGACGGGGCACGGCAAACGCGCGAATCGCGCGGAGACAAGACAACTCAGTTTGTAGCATATTTGCAATGACAAGATAATATATTCCTCAAAATGTCCATATCGTTAAATACAGTTGGGTACGAAATCCATTTGAGGTAGATGTAATGCAGCTTGAAAATGATGCCCCTGGATTACATGAAGAATTGCTCGAGTTTCAGGGCGACGGAGTATTGAAAGAAAGATTTGCCAGAATGAGCCTCACGTTTTGGGCAGAATTATCTGAGAAGCCTATTCTGAGCAATGAAGTTGAAAAAGTTGTCCCTTTCGGGGACGAGGTAAGGTTCCGCCACCACCGCCACCTGGATCAACCACTCAGTCAGGCTCTGGTACAAGAGGTCCTGAGCCCAGGCCGAGTGATTGAGATTCGCCTACAGGAGAGACGTGGCCACCTTAATCGACGACCATGTCTGCGATCCTCGCGGCGCGTTCCACGTTATCGGCGGATGGGCGGGCCGGCGGGAGTGGGCTGTTGAGCGTTTCCCAGCGGGCTTTTTCTTCTTTTTGTTTTTGTTGCCGGCGGACTTGGCGGTGGCGGAAGCGGCACATGCTCCGCCTCCCGCTCTGTGGTCCGCCGGCTTCTGTTTTACCTCTCACAGCGGGCAGTGTGGGGCAGCGGCACAGCCAGTCGCCTTGTGGCCCGGTTGACTGCAACGATAGCAGGCATCACTGCGGTTCACCTCGCAGGTGCATCGGCTCCTCACGTGCCCCGAGTCGAGGCACCGGTAACACCGCAGGAGTCTAGCCTCGAGTAGTCTGACCCGAGCCGACACTCGGCCCCACCAGTAGCCGCCCGCTGGAGGCGATATTTTTAGCTGCCGTAACAGGGCAGCGCACCCACGCCGTACCGGGGCTGTCAGCGGAGAAGCGGCGGATCTCCCCGCACTTGACCTGCTCGGGGGAGCATTCCTCGGAGCGGGCCACCGCGGCCGCCACCTCCTCCCGGGAAATCGCGTCGTCCAGCTCGCTGATGCGCAGGTCTGCGCATTTCACGTCCTGGAGACGCGGACCAGGTCCGCGGGAAGGACCTCCCGCCGTTTGCCTGCCAGCAGGTCCGCCTTCTCAATGCTTCCAGCTCCGCTACTACCTCCCTCAGGTTTTTAGAGGCCTCCTTCTGGTCCCTCTGCAGCGTGCCCTTCAGGTTGCGCGATTTGGTCGCGACAACCTGTATGAGGAGCACGCTGTCGTCTGCCTTTTTTTGGAGTTTGGATGCCGAGGGTCCGTCTTCGCCGTGTGACAGCAACGACGAGTCGGACAGACGCCTCGAATACCGATATCAGAGGTCTCGGGCCATCTCGGCCACCTCCTCGCCCGGAGCTCCTCCTTCTCCCTCTGGGCTTTAAGGTACGCCTGCTTCGCTTTCGCTAGGCTGACTTAATGGCCCGTTGTGGACGGTCGCCCTCTCCCTCGCTTCGAGGTCACTGGCGTGAGAGCAGACTGCTCAACCACTGCCGACTCCTTTCGGGGCCGTTTTCGCGCATTGCGCCACAAGCCGTCGCGCCTCCGTTCCGCTTTGAATCCGCTGGGAAACCGTCAGTGTGATAAGGCCCTAAGGTCACCTCAATTCATAATATCCTAACGTCGCGAACGCACCCACAACAAAATTGCTTAACGCTTTCCTTACCTATACTATAGGCATTTTAGCTATTGATATGGCTGTCACAATAGCCAGCTCATGCCTATATTGTCGAATATTCCTACACGGTACACGTGTATTGTGAGCAACTTGGGCATTTACCAACACCAAATTGTGGCATACGACCTCCCGCACAAGCTACAAGCCACTGAAAAAGAAAATTGAAAATTTAGTTCGAAACTTACACCAACCAAGGCCAGATATAAAACATTTTGATAAACAATTAAATCTAAACTCCGTCACCAACCTAGTAGATGCTGCCTACCAAAGTTCCCGGGTTCTATACCCGGGGCAAATATTCATTTATAATTTGGAGTGGAGTGAACTCATAACATGTTTCGGTTGGAGTGTCGAAGTGGAATTCCTCTACCTTCTTGGTCAGCAACGCGTCGATTATACTTTTTTATCCGACTGCCAGGAAGGGGGGTTTTCGCGCGTATCTTGTATCTCATGATAAGGATTTCAAAAATACTTTTTTGAAATAACTTATATATAACTTATATAACTTATATACTTATAATGTTTATGGGGACATTGGGTTGGGGACTACACATTGAATCATATTCTGTATTAGGTATATCGCCAATGTAAAACATGCAACAGACACTTACTTCATACAAACAGCTTCTATGAAAATAAGCTGTACAATTAGAGTTACTGCACAAGGGTTGTGGTACGTTCTTCTCTCCCGGCAACTCAACACAGTAACATATAGCACACTCAGGAATTGTTACTTCTTGATTCATTTCGCGGCCATCGTCCAGAGAAGCTTTAAAAAAGAGTAAATATATAATATCGGATATCGTAAATATTACCACCACACGCAGGTTGTGTTGTACGTTGTACTTAGTGACAAATTGAAAAATGAATAGAAATAAGTTAAATACATTTTGAGCACGTCAATACAACGTACGACCTGTAAAAAACAATATTCAAAAAACAATAATAAAAAATCGTATTAAAAACAATTATTTAAAAAAACATTATTAAAAAAACAATACTAAAAAACACTTGAAAAAAAACAACATTAAAAAATATATTAAAAAAAGCAATACAATAAATATAATAATAATCATTTTTTCAAAACGAGCGTTTTTAAAAACGCGCGTGACGTTTTTCGTCACTTTTGTGTCACCGTGTTACAAATCTTAAAATTTCACTCTCATATTTTTTCCATTTATTTCATAATGGGCACTTCTTTAAGTGTAACTTTAAAAATACCACCATGCATGAGTAACATTGGGATTACATTTGCCTATACTTATACCTCCCATAGGACCCAGTGACCTCCAAGAAGAGGGACTATTTTGCTAGATGCACCTCACGCAGAGAAGTTACCTTGGGCTAAAGGATAGATAAAGCCCTGTAGCCTATATTTCTTTGATCTCTTATTATAATAATGATAGCTGAAATTACTAACATGTTATTGTTAAGATGTTTGTTGCAATATCTTTGTCATGATCCCAAGCTTGCAGCAACTCTTGCAAGTTTTGTTGGTCAAATTGTCCAATGACACTGAGATTTTTTGCAGAACCATTAGGCGACACCTCAACATGTAACCATAATTTATCAGCTGTAATAAAGGAATTTAATTCATTTTTTGAACAGTGGGCATTTAAATGGTATGGTGTTTGTGATATTTAACATGCATGTAAATAACTATGAATTGCACAGTTTACTCTACTATTCCAGCATTAATTTATTACTTTATTAAACTATTACTTATTCCTTGTGTTCAAATCTATAAAATAGTTGGCTCGGCGAAAAACTTCGCGCATCGTAAACTTGAGGTGAAATTAAATGGTCATTCAGTTGTCGCAAGACATGACCGCACGCTTAGAGAATGAATTACAACAAGCAGTTTTTTCACAATCACAATTACAGCCAAGCATTAACTTAAAATGTGTCAAAAAAATATTGTATTATTTCATTGAAGTATAATGTCATAGAACAGACATCTCGAACAAAATGTGTGCCCCGCCCGGGAGGTTCGATTTTTAAAATTGAGCCCCCGCTCTCCTATCAAAATCGAACGAATCCATTGAAGTCTGAAGCCACGTGGCGCCAATGCATTGGGACATATAATATGGTGTTTGCGGTGTCGGTTCTACACGCTAGTACTTCAATGTATTATTTATACAATTAGTTTGAGTAGTCAATTTTTTAATGAGTCTTATTTGGTAAGCAAATTATACTGTATTTTTATAGTTATTTGTAATAAAAAAATAAGGCAGACGCAAAATTAAAATAATTTAAACTAGAATAATAATTTAATGTCAATAAGTTGTGTTTACCATATTTATTTTTTGGGCTTATTTAAATTATAATAATATTTTCATAAAAAGTGCTAAGACTGTTAACCAAAAAGTCTTGTTTGAAAAAATTGAGTATAAGTACACTTGAAAATTACTCCACCATCCAGAGTTAAGAGTAAATAGTATAGAAATATTCAATTGTGTAACTGTTATTAATTGTTAGTTAAAAATCTTTGAAATTTTTTTATCCTAGATTGGTGTAAAATTTGCCAACACATACACATGGAACTCATCTAAAATAGATATTTTATTTTACTAGGGTATTTAGATGGTAATCGAACCTAACTGAATTTTCCTGTAGTTCTCCTTGAATGTTCGCCTAACGGGTTCCATTACATTACAACACTGATCAATCTGAGACAATTCACTGAAGTATTTTGATAAATCAAATAAATGTTTCTTATACATGTTTACTACTTCATGTATGGATCTGTAAGTCTGGTCTTGAATGTAGGATTGCGGTAAATCCATGTCTTGTAAACGTAAATTTTTAGCACCAATATATCGTATCAATATTACATGATCACCAAAGTTTTCATCTGAGATCACACACTTTATGTCCCTTAATGTTTTACCAAAATACAACGAAATATCAGTTTCACAAAAGTCCTGTACTTCTTTTAAAAAATCTTTATCAATGAAATCACCAGATACATCTCTGCGCTCAATACCAATTGTAATTTCATTTGTAATCAAAAAGTCTAAACGATCCAGAAAACTTGGTAAAGATTTATACTTTTCTGAATGAATCAAATCGTTAATTACATCTACATCCATAATTAAAGACGAACTAATATTTCCACACTGTTATTGCTTGTTTGAAAACAAAATAAAGTTTTATTCTAATTTACCAATTTACACATTTACATTTTTACTTTACTTCAAATTAGTTCAAATTCAAATTGAATCATCATTTCATCAATGACTTTGACAGTTGTCATTGTCTTAGTGTTGCCTTATCCGATTTTTAAAAATGCATAAATTGCTCAGAGTAAGAATAGGATAGAACGTCACTGAAAAATCGTTTTTAAGTCCGGAGATCTATAAGCTCGCGTCGCGCCTCTATCAATGTGCCACGGCAAAAAAAGGCATTCACGAAAACCGAGTAACGGCCGCTCACGTCACGGAAGCGCGCGCAGCATTAGAGAGAGAGGCACGCTAGACCGGCCTTCTCTCTCCCACTCAAGCGTAATCGGTCCGCTTGGAAGGCATTCTCGAAAACGTGGTAACGAGCCTGCTCACGTCACGAGCCACAACGCGCGCAAAGTATCGAGAAAGAGATACGCTGAATAATAATAAAACGAAATATATATCTGTAATTTAATATGTAAAATTGTAATTTTCATTCTATTTCCCGTTCAATGTGTGAATTGACAATATTTATATCATAAATTATTCTTCTACGAAATAGACGTTATCACGTAAAACGGACAATCGTAAACCGACTTTACAGACAACCAATTTTTTTTGTTATTATTTATTTGCAATTAGACATTTAATTCAATAATACATTAGGGAACATACCAAAACCACGTGCCTCATTTAGGGGGGGGAGGGGGGTCTTCAAAACACCACGATTGGTCACAGAGGGGGGGGGTTTAGGTTTTTGTCACGTAGTCAATATTTTAGCAACCATTGCGCCACAAAGACGTCAAATATAAGCAAAATTATTATTTTTTAACTTTGTTTTTGCAAAAAAGTATTAAAAACCGTATTTATCAATTACCACGTGAAAACTAGGGGGGAGGGGGGGGGGTCTTCTCATATACTACGGATGGTCACGAAGGGGGGGAGGGGGGTAAAAAGTTGGAAAAAATAGGTTACGTGGTTTTGGTATGTTCCCTTAAATACAGTAGCAGATACTCGATTAACTACTCGACTAGAGTTTAACGCCATCTAGTTTGCAATCGTCAAATCAGTAACAATGCCAAATATTTTTTATAGTTCGCAATTGTCAAGTCAAGATTATTATTATTGTATTAAGAGTTGGCGTTGTTACTGATCAGTAACATAAGTATATAGATTATGTGTTACGAATTACAAATATAACGCATAACGTAACGGAGAAAGGTTCGTTTCGGAGAAATCGCGAATTCATAATTGAGGGCCAGTTAATCTAGTTTCCACTGTATCTAATATTTCTATTAACTATTTTATGATATAACTAGGAAATCGCCCTCGCTTCGGGAAAAATAGTAAAAAAAATATAATATAGCCTATGTCACCCGGGGATAGTGTAACTTCCCAACAGTGAAATAATTTTTCAAATCGGTTCGTTAGTTTCGGGGCCTATTCAATGCAAACAAACAATCAAATCTTTCCTCTTTATAATATTAGTATAGATATGAGCGAAACTATAAGTACATAATAAATATGTTTTAGCTTATTATAATAAAAAAACAGTGTTCAGTGTCCGTGTTTAAAATCAGCAAAATACACAAAATACGTTTCTTGTGTCTTCCTATTTTAATGCTACCAACATTACACCCAAGTACTTTAGTTGAAACCTATGGTTGAAGAGCACTAACTATACACACACTTGACTGGTAGAGAGTGCCAATAGACTATGAAATTAATATTATGGTAAAAATATCAGCAATCAAGAAAATTTCGCGAGTGTTGCTGTCTCCAATTTTAACTTTCCCATTTTTCCATCAGATACTGGTAAAACTTATCCCCTTTCTGTAAGTAGGACATATTATGGTTTCAGGTCAGTTCAAACATAAAAATAACAGTTCAGAAAAAAATACAAAATTTTATTAAAACTTTTATTTTCGGCCCCCAATGGGTACAGTTTACTATTTTGATTGAGCTTGTGATCTTATTCTAAGTAAATAAAATAAATACTTGTAACTTTGTACAACTTGCGCACAAAAAATGTGTCCAACTGCTCAAGTTGTAACAGCTGTCAAATAATTTATTTAATTTTGCGCAGATAATGTCAACCAATAAAACTACTTCGTAATAGGTGTACTAACTGAATTACGGCTAATGTCCAGTATGAAATAATAATATATTGATACATACTATTTTTAATAAAAAAATAGTATCCGATTCGTTATGAAATGCCGTTGTATCATTTTATTGTATGTACTCATCGTAATTATTTATTCAAGGTACACATTGATTTGATTTTATCAAAATTTGAAATGTAAACTAATTATTATGCAAGCAATTAAGACTAGAATTTTAAAATCTCGGCCACCTATGAAAATATGGAATAATAAGTGATATTTAACATGTCAACATCAACAAAACTATTTTTGTGTAAATAAAATTTTATACACACTATTATGAGTATAAAACCCAAGAATATAAATAGTTGTAGGTGCAGTTCTATAGCTTTGATCTACGAGACACTAATTAACGAGAAAAGTTTAAAGTTGAGTCTAATTTTACTAACGGTTACGTACAATACATTCTAGAACATAGCACGTCTGTTTAAACACCTTAATTACACCTAGATTTAACAATTACATTTACTTACTTACTACAGCCTTAGAGGAATGCAGTGCCGGATTAACCACGTAGCAAGAGTAGCAATAGCCCGCGAAAGGGGGCCCCGCCTTTTAGACTATATACTAAAGAACCACTTTACACAGTTATACTTAAGAACCCATAGTACATCAAGCGCTCTTTGAAAGAATTTGCTACGGGCCCCGCGCTTGCTTAATCCGGCACTAGAGGAATAATAAAATTGTCTTTCAATTCAAATTTGACAACTCAAAATAGTCCATAAAAAGAACTTTCGGGTAGTAAAAATATATGATTAATATTTAAGTAACACATTGAATAAAATAAATATTACATGAGACCATTTCATAATAAAAGAATAATTTTATTATTTATAATACATATATTCTCCATCAAACTTATAAAATCCAACCTTGTGGATTTCCTTAAGAAACATCAATCAAAACCTAACAGTGTCGGTAGAAAACATTATAAATGGAAGCAACTCAAATTCAATGACAGACAAAATATGATAAAAATTAAATGTAAATTTTACGGTTATAATAATTAGTCGGTATATTCTATGCCCCTTCGTAATGTTAGCAAAAACAGTTTGTTTGTTCTGACAGAAGAAATTAAACGTTACAAAATGTATCAAATACAATTACGTAGAATAAGAATATCTATTGCGTGTCATATTTTAAATTGAATTTACAAATTTGTGATGAATAGCCGAGAGAGAGGTTCGAATATCGACAATCCCACCCAAATGCAAATAAAATAAACACGTGCCTTCAAATTATAACTGCCACTATAATTATACATAGAAGAGAAATAACAATATAGGGCATGATTTAATTCAGTTGTATCAAATAAACAATAAAGAATAAAATTACCTTGAATTATATGGAAATTAATGTAATCCCAAGAAAAAGAAAACTTTGTCAGATATGAAATATAAAATCACACATATAAAGGTGCGAAACAAAGTAATTTATCGTTCAGAGTGGTTTCAACATTAAAGGCCCACTACTGAGCGTGGGTCTCTCCTAGAAGAGTCAAGGTGTAGAGGAGCTGAACTTTAATGCTGAACGCACATGTCATCCGCATCGGTCTCTCATATGATTTCACCCAAATGCGTCGCGTTCAACGCATACGATGCGGACATAATTATGTGCGTTCAACATAAGTGCCCCCCCCCCCCCCAAGCGTGCTTGAAAACGTTCAAGTAAATTTTTGCCACTAGCACCCATCCAACTACTGACCGCGCCGGCTTAGCCGATTACTTAGTATCGACACGAGCCGCTGGGCTATGAGCGCTTCTAGTATGTCTAAAACAGATACAAATAAATATAGGGCACTTTATATAACTCTGTATGCTTGCATTCGTGATGCAACACGATGCATCATATTCCTAGGTTTTATTACCTCATCTCAGTGACATATCATATACATTTAAAGGCTCTAAAGAAAATACATTTAATACAATTAACAATAAATACATATTATGTGGAAAAGCAATGGATTTCATTATAATAAATATTTTATTTTCATTGATGCTTATCCTTCTATATCTAGAGATGGAAGAAAAAACCGGGCAAGTGCGTGTCAGGTCACGCGCAATGTAGGGTTCCAAAGTAGTAAGTTTATCGACTATTACTTATTATATAGTTTTCCTTGTAAATTCATCATATTATTATAACCTATTATACACCTGTAGGGGAGGTACCATGAAAAAAAAATGTTTTTCAATATTTTATTCTACGATTCTGGAGTTTTAATAAATATGTATACCCATGCCAAATTACAGCTTTCTAGCACTAAGGGTCTCGGCGCTTTGCTTCGGACAGATGGACAGACAAGCAGATGAACGGTCAGACGAACGGATAGACGGACGGACGGACATGACGAAACTATAAGGAACCCTAAAAAAGATTCCTCATATCTTTTCAGAATGTTCACCCAGAGCAAACATTGTTCTATAAAATTGAAGCCAAATTTTCTACCAAATAACTACACGCACTCCTAGTTTCATTTCAAAATTTAATTACATATTTTAAAAACCTTAAACTAGTTATACGGACTCCCCCCTCCCCCCCTGGACTACAGAACAAACGCTCTCACTGCACAATTTGCACATGGGCTATTTGACAAGTTTTTAGACTGCTATTATTGGCTAAGGAACTCATAAAAAGTTGTCATTTTTTATTTTGGTACGTATTTGCTACGAAAACGTTACTTTGTATATGTCGTCGCACTGGTTTCGGTGACGTCACGTGCTTGCAAACCATGTACACTACGGCCGACGTATATTGGCGCGTCTGAACATAGACTTTGCGAACTTTAGCGCATGTAAGACAGAGATAGCAACACGAACATGCTAACGTGTGACCGAGACATAATACGCCGCGTACCGAGCATTGCCGAATTATGTTACTGCGCAGCCTTCTGCTAATTCAGACGCGCCAAGATACGTCGGCCGTACTGTACGTAAACAAAAGATAATTTATATACCAAAGTACGCACACAAATGTTTATAAGCCGTTGACGTCATCGTATCACGTGACTGGCGTTTATAATGTGTATTTTAACTATGGATTTTCGGATAAAATTATAATAATTTTGAATTTATTTAACTCCGTAACGTTTGTTGTATACAGATGATTACAGTTAATTAACACCTTTAATACTGTCAAAGAGCCCATTGCCCCTATTGGCGCCCAAAGCCTAAACATCATGCAAAAGTTACAAGCCTCAGTTTCGTTACTTTCCGATAAAAAATACCAATTCCGATTTATTGCTATAGCCATGTTTTAAATAGGCCGAAAAACACCTCGCTGATAAATTTTTGAGGGGTCCAGTGTCCAGCTTTTGTGAGTCCGTGAAGTAATCGTAAAACATCTTTACAATTTTCATTCAAACACTTCATTATTTACAACTATGATTTTTTTGCTTGGAACAAATTATGATCAGGATTGATCGAATTACAACATTACCAAGCAATTAGAATATTGTTTATTATAATAATAATATAATATGCATTTTTCTGATGTGGCTATGTGTTTGTACCGATTGTCATTAATCCTATTAATCCTAATGTACTGTAATGCAACTGGAGGTCATATTTGATATTAGGAATATTAAGATTCCTATTTAGATAGATTCAAGTTTTCGTAACCATCGTCTAATTTCATGCAAATTTTTCCAAAAGATATTATAATTATACTAATGTATAATCATTGTTATACAGATATATATACATGTGGGGTTGCTAATTTTAAGTTAAAGTAAAACATATTATAAAAAGTAAAGAATGTAAAGAAAATCTGTATTTCTACAATAAAGCGTTGTGGTGTTGAAGACGCAGTTTATTTTGAAGATCACCACACACATTGCGTCCTGCCCAAGATTTATCCTATCATAAATAACCTAGAATTTTAAAATACCCTACGGCAGTAATGCATCTTATCAACTTGCTTAATTTCTAATAAATATTTAAGCAATTGTCACAACAGAATTGACTACTGATCTAATTTCATGTTATACTTATTGTTAAAAAAAATATACAAGTCAATGTAATTATTTTGGCCGAACGAGTCGCATACCAACTTTTGCCATTTCATCGCGATACATTTCCACTTCAACTACAGAGAAGACTTCGATTACTTGTACGACGGAGGGTAGGTCCTTGGTTGCACTCCAAGTCACTTGCATTTTTGAGAGTTTGCTTCCGGCATCACTCTTAATTCGTTGGAATTTTCCAGGAAAATCCTGAAAAAAGATTAATTTACGTTAAAATAATACATTTGAACTTCAGGCGGTCTATTATGGACTCCTTAATTCCAGCCAAGTTCCAGTATAAATGTCAAATTCGTGTTACGAAAGCGGTCACGTGACACTTTTTAGCCAATCATACGTCGTTTAAAGCCCGAGAAATGAATTGCCTGGAACATGAATGGTTTTATAAAAGTTCATAATAGGCCAGCAGGTTTTAACAACATTTTTATTAGAAATACGTAGGGCTGCCATCCGTCCGAGTTTCGTCGCGTCCGAGGTCCGCGTCAGAGTGGGGTTTTTAAAAAGGGAATGGGCAAAACACTTTTTGAGTCTAGGAAGGCGGACTAAATAACTACAATGCCAATGGAAAGGCAGCTCAAGGCAGTCAACAAAGCTTAAGTATATAAGCTAACATGGCCATGATATTTTTCCTTTTAAATTCATCACAATTATATCATTTATCACATGACCAAGAATACCTACCATTTAGCTGGCAAACATTTGACTCTAACAAAATTCTAACTCTAACAAAAATTAGCACTTTAAAGCCGAATATTTTGCTAAAAATCTGAACCGAATGTTCGTTGCAAACCTATATTTTTGAGACCTTTTCAACGATACCCCATGCGGATATCAGTATGAGAGACAGGAAAAATAATTTATCCCCACTTTACCTGCAGGGGAGGTACCCTGGAAAAATATTTTTAAAATTGTATTTTACCAAGATGTAGTTTTAATAAGTATATATTGGATAAACATACTTATTAAATATATTATTATTCATGTTAAATTGAGGCTTTTCTTTTCTTTCACTAAGAGTCTATCTATGCTATGCTATGGATGGACAGACGGACTTGACAAAATTATAAGGCTTCCGTTTTGACTATGGAACCCTAAAAATGCCTAGTATACAGTCTTCAAAAAACATAATATGTTATGTATCAAAATCGATTGGATCCAGTTTCTAAATTCAGTTCTGATGATGGCCTTAGAACTGAATTTTGATAAATATAGAACCCCAATCTGGAAGTACCCATTCAAATAAAAATATCAAATGGTTAATAAATTATTGACGGAATTTAAAAATATGTGTATAAATTAAATACTCACACTGTTGAAAAACATTCTTCTGTTTAGTCCCATAGCGATGATTATAAAATCAATATACTTTTCCCGGACTTCAACAACAGCAGCCTCTGCTATCATGGGTGAACGCAGCTCAATATATTTCAAAATATACAGTTCGATTGACAATTCACCAGCTTTCTTAGCATTAAACTTTTGCTTATTGCATTGTGCAGCCACTTGCTTAACAAAATCAATGTTCCATTTAGGTATTTCCCTGTAGTTCAGGCTAGCTGACAGTAATCTGAAAACATGACAATGTTTATGTTGAATACTAGAAATGATTCATATATATTGCACAATATAATGTATGCATTATACAATATATTTATTTATTTATTGCACAATATGAATAATTTCTGTGAAAACATGTATTCAATACAAAAAAATACATTTCAGCTCTTGAGAATCAAAATCTTTACACAGCCAGTAAAGTGCAAGTATTCAATAAAAATGTAATGTCATAATGTAATATTTAAAAGAAAAAATAGAATGAAATATAATGAAAGAATGAAAAAAATTATATGAATATAATGAAACATTACCTATGCACCATAATATCTGCATAACGTCGAATCGGGCTTGTAAAATGTGTATAAAGAGGTACATTCAGTGCATAATGATGAAAATCTTCAATGTCGTCATCTCCAGCACAAAAGTATTTTGCTCTTGTCATTGGCTTTGCACAGAGCATGCTTAAGACCATAATCTTTCCTTTATCAGTACTGTCAGGTCCAATATGAGGTAGCAATGTACGGTACAAATCTCCAGCAGAGGAAATGTCTAAATCAATTCCAACAGGTTTTAACACTGTTGCTAGTTGCTTTAACATATATGGACTCGGCGGAGGGTGACACCGCAAAAAAGCAATTTTTGAATGATCATCAATTATCTTCCGAGCCACTGTCATATTAGCTAGCAACATAAACTCTTCAATGAGTTGATGGCTTTCTTTACTTTCATAGATTTCATAGGATTCTGGCATTCCATCACTAGGACTTAAAGTGAACTGTAGTTTAGGCTGATCTATGCGTAGAGCACCTGTGTCAAATCTAGTTTTTCTCATTATAGATGAAAATTTTCCCAACAATTTTATTGTGTCACTTACATCAGAGAATTTAAATCCATTGTAAAACTCGGGAAAAGAAGCTTCTGCATCTTCTTTTCCATTGAGAACAGCTTGGGCATGTTCATAAGCTAATTGACAGCAAGAATGTATAATTGTCTTTGAAAATCTGTGACTTAATACTTTAGCATCCTCTGTCATTTCCCAAAATACTGAAAAGGCAAGTTTATCTACTCCAGGGAACAATGAACATAGCATACACAAGTCATCCGGTAACATGTGGTAAGCTTTCTCTACCAAATATATTGTTGTTGCCTTCTCTGCAACTTTCTCATCCAATTTTGTTCCCTCTGTTAAAAAATGGGTTACATCAGAAATATGTACTCCTACTTCATAATTGCCATTGTCAAGCTTTCTGCATGAAACAGCATCGTCAATATCACGACAATTGAATGGATCTATACTAAAAATACACATTTTTCGACAATCTTCTCGTATCTCTATTTCCTTTTCTGGTATAATATAATCAAGACGGGGATAAAAATGCCTGTATTCAGGTCCGAATGGGGTGACGTCTAAATCGGTTTCTGCTAATATGGCCCTTCTTTCAACTTCCATGTTGCCAGCTAACCCAAGTTGGGAAACTATTTTTCCATTGGCAAACTTCGATTGGGTCCACTCTTCAATTACTGCTAGAAATAGAACATTTTCATATCTTGCAGCATCTGCATAAAAATTGTTTGGCCAGCTGGTGAAAGGTATAAGTAACCTGGGAATTCTATTATCACGGGGTACGAACAATGCCTTTTGTCTATTCTTATCTGGCATCAATTTTAAAGTCCCAATACATGTTCTTCTATGCACTATTTCTTTAATATACACTACCTTTCCTCTTTTATTTGTCACTTCTTTATTTTCTTTATTATCATCAGCCTCATTCTCACTTGGCAAAAGTTGAACAACTACAATATCCCCTTCAAGAGCACGATTTCTATATTTAATGCCATCTATGAAAATGTCTTGTTCTGCTTTATCAATGTTTGAAATATATGCATGTTGATACTGTTTTGGATTTATTCTAATTACTCCTTCAATTAATGAGTTGTTTTTTAAGCCTTCCTCCACCTCTTGTAAAGACAGATATGGCTCAAATGTAACTGGAGGTTCAGGCTTCCTGACTCGTTTTTTTTTATTTTGAGGAGTTTGCTGGTTCCCTTGATTGTTTTGTAAATGATTTGGTAAATTGGGTCCAATCCAATAATTTCTCATATAATTGTACTGCCCAAAATTCATGTAGTGTATTGGAGATGGAGAAGAAAATGACTGATTCAGTAAAGGGTGTTGCATGGCATTCTGTAAATATCTTGGCGAGTTTGGTTGAGGTCCCACAACAGGGCTGTTAGGGAAGCTACCTGATTGAAATTGAGGCCCTGACACGAAAGCAGGTGAATTTGGGACACTCCCCGCTATCTGTGGAGGCTGTGCCATATTTTCAAACTGATAATTTGGATGGTGTTTGAGGTTTTCCAAATATCTTGAATTGGTTGGAGCATACATTGGAGATATGAAATTCGCAAAAAAATCTTGAACATGAGGACGTTCGTACCGTAAATTATTGCCCGAATATTCTTGGTTAATTGGTACTTGCTGCACCATCTTGATCGTTGCTAACGCTGGATTTTGTTGCTCATTAGTAGGCATTTGTAGTTGCAATTTGTTTTTTTCTTTTTTCGCTCCATTTTTTTTCTTAGGTGAAGTACTTCCACTACTGTCATTGAGCAAGTTATCATTACAGTTTGCTTGTGTTTTCTTTGTATATTCATGTGTTGTGGCACTTGGCGTGGCATTCACATTCGATTTTGCAATCTGGATATTTGGCGCTGATTCTTTTATTTGCAGATTGGCCAAATGTTCAGTTTGATCTTCGGAAATTCTAGAGGGAAACGTTTTATTTCTCTCGGCTTCTATAATACAATTTTTCGATTGAAATTGGGGCAAAGTAACCTGATGTGACGTTGATAAAATTGTATCATTTTCTATAGCATTACAGTGAGGTAGATTATCACTCTTATCGGCCATTATTGCGACAAAACTTAAATTTACTCATCACATACACAAAACTATCAAAACATGTATGATTTTATTTCCAACTTCACAAAAATTATATCCTAAAAACTAAGGCAGCTATTTTGTACATTATTTTTACAATCAACAAAAAACCAAAGATGATGAAAGAATAAAAATTAAATTTTTAACCATAGAAAATAGAAAGAGATATATTTATCTATATTATTTATGTGCTCTATGATGTTAGGTATTTACTCCGTGATAATAGAGATTAAAGAGGATGTGAATTCCACAATGACATAATAAAAAGAGAGGACAGGCCCTAATTTGCGTATATATTTTTTCATTATACATGTATTGTGCAAATATGACCCGAAATACCAAAAATATATCTGTCTTCTTCTTACACGTTACAATATGGACTTGTAGAAAAAGTACAATACATGTAGCATATTTCAATTTTCTAGTAACATTTTAATAATGTCTATGCAAACCCCGCCTTGAAGCGCTTTTCGGTTCGGACGCCATTTTATGAAAACGAACATACTAAGTAGTTCGGCTGTCATCTAATGCGTTGTTCGAAGTTTATTTTTGATTTTAATAGTGAATTTGTGTATTTTGCTACTTTTTATTGTGTATCTAAAGTGAACTAAGTAAAACCTAACATGGCAAAGTGTTGCATCAGAGGGTGCAATTCAAACTTTCGAAAAAATTACGAAGGATTATCATTCTTCAGGTTAGTTGTCATTTTCATGTGTATTTTGGGTTTATTAAGATTATGTGTCGGTATTAGGAATTCTGGACTGCGTTTTCCGCTATTATCTATAATTTCTGATAAATAGTTTCAACATAAATAGATCAAGTAAATATTTGAAATGGTTACAAACACACCTAGCGTTGTACCGTACTTTTCGAGTTATCGATATTATATGCAACATTTATTTACATTATTGATTAAATACTGTTTACCAAAATGTCGCTTTGCCAGTGTATCGAAATTCATAGCCATTGTCATATGTTTCTGGAAATAATATTTAAACATAATATTGCACATTATTATTACGAGTAGATAATAGCACAAACTATTAAGAGATTATTAATACTGCTACTACTGAACTGAAGCCTCTTCCAATAATGGAAGTGTTTGCCCATAATCACCAAGCTGGGCAGGTAGGATTGTGATTGTAGTAAATGGTAGTTGTTACACAGAGGACGCTTCTGCCTGTTCTCCATTATATTCCCTTATTTGCCTCTTATGACACCTGGGGCAAATAGAGGGATGGTGACAATTGTATTTTGTTTTGCTGTCACCACACAGCTGATAAGGATATAATTTTATATTTTTAAGTAGTGATCTAAAATACATGTGAACTTATTTTATCATAGATTTATAACATTATTTTATCGATGCATGTATTTTTTTTAGATTTCCGAAGAATGAAGGACTTAAAAAATTATGGACTGATGATATAGGAGGACCTGCAGGAGTAATATGAATATGCTCCAAGGATTAAGAAAAAAAAACTGTCAATAGGACCTTGGACGTTGTTAGGCTAAAGGATGATGTGGTTCCCACTCTTTTTCCATTAAGTATACCTACATTTTTTATAATGTAGTAAAATGAATGCTTGTCTAGGCTCTTTGTTGTGTAGACTTTTAAATGTTAATGTAATGTAATGTAAATAATTATACTAAATTGTTGTGACATAAACTTTTGATTTCCATGTTATAATGTGATAACTATACATTGCATATTCAGTGATAATCTAGCACAGTAATAACTTAATAAGTAAGTAATAATATATGTGTTCTTGCAGCGTATATGCCCATTGACATCGATAAACTTAATCTGATTTACATGGATCAACTGCCAACGACACCAACAAATATGGATGTAGACTTAACAGTTATTATAGGAGTCAGTACCATGGTGAGTATTGTCATCATATCATATAAAAAGAAATCAACTCTCTGATATATCAATGTACAAAAAAATGATTTCAAATTAAAAATACTGTTACAACAATTATTTATACAAAAAATCTTTATCAGTTTAAATCATTTTTATATCTCGTATGTATATGGAATAATCGCCTGGCCACACTTAATGATTATACTCTATATATAATTGTATATGGATATCCTAGTTAATACTTAATATATTGTAAATTACTTTCCAGATTTTAGCAGCTAAATCTGAAGATAAAATTAAAAAATTAGGCAGACAAGTACAAGAACAGCGTAAGAAAATAAAGATCAAGAAAGAAAAGAAACAGAAGCAAAAAGTATCGACATATCAAATCAAAATTGATGAGTTGGGGAAACAAAATTTAATTTATAAAATATATATGGTATAATATATAAAATATACCTGATAGGTATTATGTGTACCTAATGGTAACATTTTCAATAGCGTCAACAGCAAACATGAGAGTTCGTATGAATTACTTTTAATTAAATCAGTAATTATGACTTCTTTATTATCTTTTGTTCTACGATAGTTTCAAAATTTTTTAGATGAACAGCAAATTAATGACGGCACCGTCCACCGTCTTTCGCAGTTCAAGCCTCGGAAGAAAAGGGTCCAAAGTGACTACGAGAAATACCTTAGGTTTATCTTTATAAATTATATTATATTGTTCGCGCTTGCTACCAACATCACTCGGGACGAAGGAGGTGAGGCGGGGGCTCCAGCCCTTTGCCCGCGCCTGTGAACGCCTGCCAACCAGGGACTCTTCTCTCCTTACCTTACTTTCACGCATATCGCCATCAGACTTAATAGCATTCTAAACCAATTACTATAAGCTGTATCTTTGTAATATGGTAATTGTTTGCAATAAATATTGTGAAGTTTAACGTTCTTTCTCTCATGTACATGCGTGTACATATATCATATATATTTTATTTCGCAAGAACCTTGAAGTGTACCCAGGATCCTAGGAGACCTATATTTGCGTTTGACAATCACCTTTTCCCTCTTGAATTGTTGAATGCTGAAACACTATGTTGGAATATTAGGTTGGATCTTGCTATTTTGAATACATAACAAAACAAAATTCTTTGCGAGATTTAGCCAGAAGTAAGTGTGAAACATATAACGATTAAAAAACTTATATTTCGGACTACCACAGAAAATAAATTATAGGTATTTTTGTCTTAAAATATTATATCGATATGTAAAAATACAACACTATTTTTATGGGTGGAGCATGGGCGGAGTCGACGCCATTTTAGGGAACTATTTGGCTTCAGACCACGTGACCTTAGGGCCTGTCCTCTCTATTTATTATGTCATTGGAATTCCATGGATGTATTACTGTAGGAGTTTTAATTGTGTGGGGTGTTGTACTGGCAGCCAACACATGCACATATGTCAGGTGTTTAGAATATTAATATATTCAAATAGTGTCACAATAGAATGTGTTCTATTATGACAAAGAAGACTTCTATCTGAGACACGAACCGGTGTAGACATAAGTTGTAATGTCATTAGAAATAATATTATTATAAACTGTAATTATACAGTATTCACAATATAGTATATCATGAAGTGAGTGTGTTTTGAATAGCCCCTCTCCTCCAAAGTCCAGTCATATCAAAAAGAACCTTCCAACAGGTTATGGGCCCAGAATATTAAAAGATTAAAATTTATTGAAAAACCAGTGATTTACATAGCCTACATTATAACCTTGGATACCAGTTGTTTATATAAAAATAAGCATAGCAACCAGTGATGGATTCAATAAAAATTAAACCGTTTACAAACAAAAGTAATTACAAAGTGTGGAGAAAATTAATACAATTATTCCTGGACTCAAAAGGCATTAAAATTAATAGTTTAAATGAAGAAAAATTGGAAAATAAAGGTAAATTCATCATATTCAATTGTGTTGAAGAAAAAGATTTACATAATATAATTAATATAGATACAATTGAAAATATTTTTGGAAAATTAGATTTGGTATATGATTTTAATTTACCTGAAAATGACACAAAGAATATAATGAAATTCTATGAGAAGAGGTACTCAGGAAATATATTAGAAGACATAAATTATTTGAAGAATATTCAATTTGATATTATAAAGAAGGAAAATAAAATATCAGATGAAATATTTATACAAAAAATTTTAAATTTATTACCGGAGAAATTTAACAACTTCAAATCAATTTGGAATAATTTTGAAAGTGGAAAGAAAAATTTAGATGATTTGACACAAAGAATAAAAAATGAATTGGAATTTGTAAAAGAAGATACAATAACAGAAGAAACACAAGAAATTCTTAGAGGAAACGAAAGGAAATGTTTTACATGCAACCAGCCAGGACACATTGCGAGATTTTGTAGAAATAAAACTTGCACCATTTGCGGTAAAACTGGACATAGCACACCTGAGTGCTACACAAATAAAATATGTGGAAACTGTGGTATGAAAGGTCATTTAAAGCAGTTCTGTAGAAGACATCATTCGGTAAGTGATTATTCAAATTTTAAGATACTAAATGCAATATTTGATTCTGGCGCATCATCACACATGTTCTCAAGTAGAGAATTCATAAATTTTACAGAGGAAATACAAGTAGAAATTAAATGTGCAAACAAAGAAAATCTAGTCGCAACAGCTGTTGGATACATCAATACAAATTTTGGAAAATTCGATCATGTTTTATATGTACCAGGTATCTCTAGGAACCTTATTTCAGTAAGTTGCTTAACAGATAATGGAGCAACTGCAATTTTCGAAAATGATAAAGTTATTATTAAAAAATTTGGAAAAATTATTTTAACTGGAATTAAAAACAAAATTGGTCTATATGAAGTTCAGATTAAAGCTAAAATAAAGAACGAAGTACATATGACTGAGAGCTGCGACTTGTGGCACCGTCGTCTTGGTCATGCTGCCGGAGTACAACGTTTCTCAAAATTTTTAAATGGGATGAAAATTGAGGGAGGTTTTTCGGACAAATTTTGTGAGATTTGTGTTAGGGCGAAAATGTGTAGACATCCTTTTGGTAAAGAAAGGATATCAGCGAAATCTCCTTTAGAAATTATTCATACCGATCTTTGCGGTCCAATTGAATTACCCACTTGGGATAACCATAAATATTTTGTCACCTTTCTGGATGATTTTACTCATTTTTCCGCGGTTTATCTTTTAAAGTGTAAAAGTGAGGTGTTCGACAAAATGAAACAATTTATATTTTTGGCGGAAAATCATTTTCGATTAAAAGTAAAAAAGATTAGGAGCGATAACGGAACCGAATACTCGAACAATAGTATTAAAACGTGGTGTCAAAATAAAGGAATAGTTCTGGATTTAACTATTCCATACACACCGCAATTGAACGGTAAAGCAGAGCGACTGAATCGTACTCTTATGGAGAAAACAAGAGCCTTGCTGTTGGATGGAGCTGTACCCAAATATCTCTGGGGCGAAGCATTATTAACGGCTAGCTTCCTATTAAATCGATGTCCAACAAAAGGGAAAAATAAAACTCCTGCGGAATTGTGGTTTGGAATAAAACCAGATGTTTCAAACATTCGAAGATTTGGCTCAACTGCATATTTTAAAATAAATTTTGGATTGAAAAAGCTTGATGATCGTTGCAAGAAGGGTATACTGGTTGGCTACGTAAGAAATGGTTATAAAATTTGGCTTGAAGACGAACAGAAAATTATAAGAGCAAGAGATGTAAGAATTAATGAGGGAGAACAAGGAATTCTAGGTGGATACTTAGAAGATAATGAAGTAATTAATGGGCTTTGGGGAGATGAAAGGGAAAACACTAATAGAAGAAACACAAATGAATATAATCGTGAAGATGAAGTCAGAGAAGTTCGAGTAGGTGATATTGGGGGAAATAATAGTAATGTAGTTAATGTAATTCGAGAAGGTGATATAGGAAGAAATGATAGAAATGGAATTAATGAAGTTCGAGAAGATGTTGGTATAAGGCGAAATAATATAGGAAGAAATGATAGAAATGGAATTAATGAAGTTCGAGAAGATGTTTGTATAAGGAGAAATAATAGAGGAAGAAATGAAAATCGAGAAGAAAGAGAAAGAATTGTAAATATTCGAGAAACAGATATATTTAGTGAAACAAATGAAGATGAAACAATTGACAGCGGAACAATTGAAAATGGAATAAATTCTAATGAATCAAATGAAAATGGAACAAATGATAGCATTTTAACAAATGAAAATCTGGTGGAAAATTCGAGAAGTAATGAGGATATGGATGAAAGAGAAGAATTTTTTGACATTGAAAATACTGAGGGGATAAATGAACAAATTTTAGAAAATTTAAGTGGAAGACCACAGAGGAACAGAAGACCACCAGACAGATATAAAGATTTTATAATGGAAGATGGAGAATTTTCTTTATTGACGTTCGAGGAAGCAATTAATTCAAAAGATAAGGAAAAATGGTCAATAGCTATAAAGGAAGAAATGGACTCTTTAAAAGAAAATAACACATGGTCTCTGGTTGATAAGAAGGAGGCAGAAGGTAGAAGATTGGTAACAAGTAAGTGGATTTTTACTGTAAAAGCTGACGGAAGATTTAAGGCTAGACTTGTTGCTAGAGGTTTTCAACAAAAATATAAGATTGATTATGATGAAACGTATAGTCCTGTTATAGACACTACTTCTTTGAGAATTTTACTATCTATTGCTGCTGATAAAAATTTGAAATTAAAACAATTTGATATTAAGACTGCGTTTCTTCATGGAAATTTAAAGGAAACAATATACATGAAAGTTCCAAAAGGCTACAATAACTGTGAGGGCAAAGTATGTAAATTAAATAAAAGCCTATATGGTTTGAAACAGGCTCCCCTAATGTGGAATATACGTTTTACAGAATTTTTATCAGAAATTGGTTTCAGACAATTGAAGCTAAATAAATGTATTTTCATTTTAGATATGAAAGAAGATAAAAGAATCTATCTAGGAATTTATGTAGATGACGGAATAATTATTGGTGAAAATTTAAGTGATTTGGATGAAATTATAAATAAATTGAAAAAAGAATTTGATCTAAGGGTTTATGACAAAGTAAGTAATTATATTGGTTTAGACATCGAGATGGAAAAGTGTGGTATTAAATTACATCAACAAACATATTCGGAGAAATTATTACAGAAATTTAATATGAACAATGTGAGAGATTGCAGCTACCCGAGTATTTTGGTGGAGCAACATCCATCAGTCAAGGTAGATAAGAAAATTCACGAAGACTATAGAGAAATGGTGGGCTCTCTGCTTTATCTGTCAAATAAAACAAGACCTGACATTAGTTTTCATGTAGGCTATTGTTCGAGGCATCAAAACAGTCCAAATTTAAATGATTTAAACAACGTTAAAAATATTTTGAGGTTTATTAAAGGTTCTAAACAAAAAGGTATTCATTACAGTAAAGGTGACAATATATTGAGGGGTTTTTGTGATTCTGATTTCGCTGGTGATCCTGACACGAGACGAAGTACTTCTGGTTTTGTGATCTGGATGAATGGTGGACCAATTGCATGGAGCTCAAGAAAACAATCAGTTGTGGCACTTTCGAGCACTGAAGCTGAGTACATTGCAGCTGCAGAATGCTGTAAAGAATTGTTATATATTAGAGACTTGGTGAAAGAAATTACAAATCAAAATTTGGAAATAGAAATGCGAGTTGACAACCAATCTGCGATTTGGCTTATGAAGAAAGGAATTATGAATAAAAGAAGCAAACACATTGATGTAAAATATTATTATCTGAAAGAAAAAATTGATGAAAACCAGATTAAGGTTAATTATTGTCCAACTGGATCACAGATTGCAGATATTTTAACAAAAAGTTTACCAAGGACAAAGTTCGAAACATGTCAGAAGAAGCTAGTGTCTTAGTGAGATAGGAGTGATGATTATTTCTAAAGTGAACTTATTGTGTTTCGGGGGAAATGGGTTGTTTTTTTTGTTAGTATATAAGTTTTATAGGGGAATTTAAATGTTGTTTACAACAATAAATATAACTAAAAAGAGACAAGGATAATTCAATAATTAAGGGGGTGTTGGTAATTTCAATAAATAAACAATTAAGGGGGTGAATAGTGAATGTAATTGTTCATTGATTGAACATCATAAAAACAATAGTCACAAGAAGTCAATAATATTTGATAGAAAGTATACTTACACGAGTTTTAAAATTTTAAAATCCTTTTATGTCTCTTTTATAGTTTTGTTTTATTGTTGTTTTAATAATTATTTGGAATTTTGTTTTTTAGTATTTATAATAAAACAATCTCTGTTGATATTTGGATATAAGTGAAAAGAAAATTTGGGAAGTGAAAGAGTGTAAGGGATAGTGAAAGGTTGTATGTGTTCTTCGAATTCGGATGTTGAGTCTAAATTTATGTGGAATTGTATTTAGTAGTTTATGAGTGTTGAGTTTGACTGGTTGAGTGTGAATGGCAATGGTGGATGGGATTGATGTTTTGTTTATTTATTTAATTTGAAGTTGACTTATTATTGAGTAGTTGTAGTGGTAGTGTTAAGTGAACTTTAGAGTTCATGCTGTGAGTTGTCGAGAAGGAGTTTGAGGTTTTAAATAAACTTATAGAAGTTTATGCTGTGAGTTGTCGAGAAGGAGTTTAAGGTGTTTGAATAAACTTATGGAAGTTTATGCTGTGAGTTGTCGAGAAGGAGTTTGAGGTATTTAAATAAACTTATAGAAGTTTACGTAGTGAGCAGTCGAGAAGGAGTTTAAGATTATTATAAGATATTTGTATGTATTGATTGGTCGAGAAGGAGATAATTTTAAATAAACTTTTGTTTTATGTATGGAGTCGAGAAGGAGTTTAAGATGATTATAGTTATTGATGTTTTATGTGGCGAGTCAAGAAGTTAAGGTTCTTGACGTTATATAGTTGAATGAAAGTACATGTTTGGTCGAGTATGAGTTGGACAAGTGAGAAAGGGATTTATAGTAGTAACATTAAAGTTGGTATTCAGTTTGAAAGGTTGAGTTGATAGTTGTTGGCTGAATTGAAATGGAGTGAGGTGGAAGTAATTGAATGTAAGTGGTTGTGAGATCTGAATGGCATGTATGGAAGGTAATGTTAATTTATGAAAGTTAGGTTAGTGAGTTGTGTGGTTTTGGTTTAATGTATTAAATTATATACAGGGGGTTAAATGTGTGCATGTGTTGAGGGGGTGTGTAGGAGTTTTAATTGTGTGGGGTGTTGTACTGGCAGCCAACACATGCACATATGTCAGGTGTTTAGAATATTAATATATTCAAATAGTGTCACAATAGAATGTGTTCTATTATGACAAAGAAGACTTCTATCTGAGACACGAACCGGTGTAGACATAAGTTGTAATGTCATTAGAAATAATATTATTATAAACTGTAATTATACAGTATTCACAATATAGTATATCATGAAGTGAGTGTGTTTTGAATAGCCCCTCTCCTCCAAAGTCCAGTCATATCAAAAAGAACCTTCCAACAATTACTCTAACTGGATAAGTAACGTTGAAGAGGTAACGGTGGTTTTAATAAAATGTTTTAATTCAATATTTTTTTAACATAAAATTATCAATAGAAAACATTTTAAAGAACCTCAAAATAGGACATTTGTAATAATTCATGTTCTCAGTGCATTTCACAGAGTACTTAGACACTACATTTGAAAACGTAGGTAGTGTGATTAAGTACTCTGTGCATTTGAAATTAAATGTGAAATGTCAAAAATTTTAGTCAACCTCAACTCAACTCAAAACAAAATTCTGTTCAAAAAATACAATTTAGGATTTAATTTGTATTAAATTGCATAAATATATGTTAAATTGTATTAGTCAGTATAGTGTTCTGATTTGAGTGGTTTAGCTACAGTACTAGCACAGTAAAGCGAATAAAACGAACCTTTATATCACATACGATTTTAAAAACGTGTTGTTTCCGTGGAAAATATAATCGTTAGGTATAAAATGAAGCTTATTACGCATAATATGCTAACATCTAAATGCCTGAAAGGTGTGACGACTGGGTATCCACTCGCAATAAATGCTACAGATGTAAAAGTAGCAGAAGTAGATTTCAATCCAGAATTCATAACGCGAATTATTCCTAAAGTGGACTGGGAAGTGCTCTGGAATGCTGCGAATGTCCTCGGCCATGGTGAAGGATTACCACAAAATTTGGAGCCGAAATTTGAAGAAGATGAAGAATTCTTGAAAAAAGCTCATAAAGTTTTACTAGAAGTTGAAGTTGAAGAAGGTTACCTGACTTGTCCTGAGACAGGCAGACAGTTTCCAATTTCCAAAGGAATTCCCAATATGTTGCTAAATGAAGCTGAGGTGCAATAACTTCAATTTAGAATGTTATAATGGTTAAGTTTTGCATAGAATATATATATGTATTTCTGTTTCAATAAATTTACGAAGTGTAGTTGTCCGCTAAACGGACGAATTAAATAACTTAATCATCCGACTATCGGAAACAAAGTACTTAAACAGTATGTTTTACAACTGGATAAATAAAATAACCTAGCCGTCTGACTATCTGACGAATAAAATAACTTGGCCATATTAGGACAAAGTACCGTCAGTAGGGGGTTTCGGAGGGCGACGTTTTGAAAGGGTCACGTAACCAAAATCAAAACATAGATCAGTTAGATTAATAAGGTCTGTTCTTATTTAGAGGAAAAAAGGGACCCCGTAGACATCTGTGACGAGTCCTATAATGATCTATATATTATTATATAACATTTTTGTGTAGGTGAATCTCCCCCCTTAAAATAGTCACATCACAATAATTATTTACGGACCAGTTATTTTATTCATTTGTTTACCGGACGACTAGCAGTTATAAATTTATTGAATCACAAGATAATATTTGTAGATGTATTTCATTATTGATCTGTTACAATGATAAATTTATCATGCCTTTGAAATCCATCAGCTCCTGCCTGCTTATTGATTAAACATATGATAGTCAGATATACATTGTGCTTATAGATTTGCATTTAATGCACCGATTTCCATCAATATACTTATGTGATTTGTAATCATGATTAAGATCTTTTATGTACACAGAAGTATACTGAGTTATAATGGAACTTTAACTCAGTCAACCTTGAAATCCATTGCTGGATTATGTCAAGATGTCTGTCAACCTCTTCCAAGGATATCTAGTGTCCTGGTTCTATAGGTGTAGTTGCCATTTGAAGATTTATTACCTTTTCTTTTGACTAAGTGGCAATCTTGCAAATTTAAGCACCAAATTTTGCATAGATATCATTGTGTATGAATTTATCATAGCATATGTAGCATATTTGATTGCTTATAAATATATTAAGAGTTAGTTCACAGCCTGTAGTCTGTTATTAAATAAAGTCTTAATTGGTAAAAGACATTCTCACTATTTTTTATTAAAATATGAGTATAATAACATCATTAATTGTAAACAGAAATTAGTATTAACATTAAATGATAAATTTATGTTTTTAATTATGATAAAAGACCCAAAAAGAAAGGAAAAAAAGAGGTTGGTAAATAAATGACTTGTCTAAAAAATAGACTATATGTAGTAGGGGAGCCCAAGAGGAGATTTTTGTACTTACTTGAGCGCGGCAGATTATTAAAGAGAGGACACCATACATATTGATAAGTATGAGCCCTTAATATAGGGGGTATGTTCAAGGGAACCCATCAGTAAAAAAATAGATCATCTGAAAGCTTTGTTCCCACTAGTTCGACTCGTTAGTTTGATCATCTAATTGCCTATAAAATGCGAATTTTTTTTTAGGGGAACCCCCCTATGTAAGGGCTTATACTGGCTGAAGGTACTTACCAATATTTATGGTGTCCTCCCTTATAATAATCTGTCACGCTCGAGTAAATCCAAAAATCCCCTCTTGGGCAGTCCATCTCTGTTTGAAAGTGTACAATATGTGAGAAAATATTGTACTAAACATGAATGTATTTTTTATATTTCCATGTGTAATACCTGCTTTTCTGTTTACCTAATTAGTCATTTATGATATTTTTTCTTGTATCTCAGGGATACAGTTGTAAAACTATTGGGCTAGTTGCGTTATTAATCCTATAAATAAATAATAATCATAACAATATTATGCTTGTTTTCCTGCAGCGATTCATAGTTTCTATAGTATGCTAAAATAAAATTGTATTTTACTTTGCTGATGTGGAAAGATACATTTTATTATTAAGAATTGTACACAAAAAAAAATATTTTGCGCCCTAATTAGAGACTTAAAATAAATACCCTAGAAACAAAGCAAATGGTTTCTATTATATACATGATGATTTCCATAAACAATGTAGAAGATTTCAATCACAGAGTATGTTACATATTTCCAAGAACTTCATATACCAATTTATACATTTGGACAGCAAGCTTTGAAGAGGTACATGAAGATGGATTACGTAACATTGGATGAGATCTAAAATCTGTATGAAATTGTGTCATAGGATCCATAGGCCTGAAAGATGTAGACCTGACTCGTAGGGTGTCAGTGTGTAACTTTGACCAATGGTAGCCCTATCATCAGATAATCATCCAATGTGACGAGATCTGTCTTCTGGTACCTCTTCAAAGCTTGCTGTTTCTTAAACGGCATCTTATTTCGTTATAAAAATAAAACACATTAAATTTATAAATAAAAATACTGGTAATTGACAATGACAATCCATTTATTATTCTTCTCATATTGTGCATGATGAATTTACACAGTTGAATTTGCGGCAATGTTTAACAGACAAATAAATAGAAACATGATTTCAATCAGGTAACAATAAGTTATAAACAATACACACTACAATTGTTGTGTTAATATTTTGTCTAAGTTTATAGTTGGTTTAAAGTTCATCCACGTAGGGGACATTTGATATGTTCCCTACTGCCGCCATGGATACCTTGTTTCTGGCAGCGTTGGAGATGGCCTGAAATAAAAAGTATAGTTTATTAAACATTCATTGCTGGACTCAGCTCTTCAAATTAAGATTGTTTAACTCATTTTTAGAAGAAGAGAAGATAGAAGTACTGGGAATTTATCTTGGATTCAACCCATTAACGGCCCACCACTGGGCACGGGTCTCCTCTTGAGGAGGCCTAGAGCATACTCCACCACGCTGCATCAGTGAAGATTAGTGGAGTGGTTAGTGGCCAAACGTAAATGTCGGAAGTTTTCATGCCGCACGAAGCCTCATGGATTAACGACTCTTATCTTACGATAACAACCGGGACCGATGGCTTTACGTGCCCTCCGAAGCACGGAAACGCTCAAGAATTTTTTGCCACCAACGGTCACCCATCCAACTACCGACCGCGCCCACTTTTGCTTAACTTTTGCTTAACAGCCAGGAGGTTTGTGTCGATCCTAAGTGATCGACACAAACCTCCTGGCTGTGACTGATTTAATTTACCTGTGAAATGTCATTGCTTGAAAGCTGGTCAATGTCTCTAGCCAGGTCGGCTGGTGTCTTCACACTTCCAGTCCACAAGCCTTGTGCCGCCATGCACTCCGACATAGAGACTCCACTGTCAACCTCAGATAATACTTGAACCTTCAATAGGTTCTTGCCAGCTTTGATGGCATCAGCACTGAGGTTGGGATCCTTCAAAGCCTTTGCAACAGCTTTCACTGCCTGAAAGACAAATCATAGGTTCTTTTACATTTTATTACAAAAGCATGCCTGAGATGTTTACAGAAATTAGCATTTATTATCTCTTTCACTACTGGATACTGTACATGGGCCAAAGTGATCAATTGATCAATCTTTCTACACTTGTCTCTTGTGTAGTGTACGGCCATACAGTACAAAATGTGCAGTAGTATAAATAAAGAACATAATAATATTAATTTGACATGACAAAGTAACTGTACAAAGTTTCTTAAACTTGGATTTACAGTTTTAGAAATTTGTCTTTGCCAGCGTTTTTCGGGATAATTAAAACCTTTTTTCTCATTCCAGATCATGTGTGCATCTGTGGGCAAAATTTCATGAAAATCTATGTGTAGTTTTTTTGTGAATAGACCAACAAACATCCAACATTTTGCATTTTGATCCTTATTCATTGGGGTCACTGATATAATAATTACATTTCATAAGTTAGTAACTTCAATCAATTTCCAATCAATTTTCCCTTCTTCATCTTCCCAAAGGTTATCTGGAAGAGATCGCTACTTAGCGATAAGATTGCCTTTTGTGCACTTGTAATATTAACATTGAAAAGCTTTTACTGACTCTGTGAATTTGGTGTGCAATAAAGTGTAATAAATATATATAAATATAACTTACCGCTGTAGCTTCATCTTTGGGCACAGAGAGTACAGCACCAAAAAGGCCAGTATCAGAGTAAGACACGTTGAAGCCAGCAGCAGCAAATGGTCCAATGTTGCCAACAGCCTTTGCCAAGAGTGAATTGTCTGCACCCCATTTGGTCACCGGGCCATTGCCAAGAGCTGGAAATAATTTTCATTTGTGTTATTCATTATTATTTTATACCAAGTACTTATAAGTCAGTCCATTCAATTCAGTCAAAAGTCCATTACCAGATAATACTTTTTTTTTGTAACATCGCAGAAGTAACTATTTTGAAGGAAAGAAAAATATTATTCCTGCCGCTAATTATCTTTAAAGAAAAAATAATTGTTTGAGCGATTGGCCGCTTCTTCTAAATTCTGCAACTGTATCATTGTCGTTTTTCTTTCTTAGAAGATAATAAGGGGCCATCCATAAATTACGTCACACTAATTTCATGACTTTTTGATCCCTCCCCCGTCCTTGTCACAGCTGGTCAATTTGTGAGACCTCCCCCTCCTAACATGGGACGTAATTTATGGATGGCCCCTAATTAGCAGCGGAAATAATATTTAATTTTCTTTCAAAATAGTGTAAACTTGTGCAGTGTTAGAAAAACATCGCGTACAAACATACCTTTAGCAGCAACGGCTAATGCAAGGCTCTGCGGGGAGCCAGCCGGCGCGCCTTGCACCGCCATCGCCACATGAGCCAAATCGCCTCCAATTTCCTTCCTGACATGCAAATTGAAGCATCGTTAAGAATATTTAATCAAAAATTGTGTCTATCACCTCCGACGCACGACTGGAGTTTAACGCTATCTAGTTTGCAATCGTCAAATCAGTAACAAGAAGACAACGCCGTCTAGTTTGCGATTGTCAAATCATAATCTAAATGGTGTTGTTACTGATCGATAGTTACGAGTTACAAAACTAACGCAGAAAGTTTGATTTTTCTCTCCATAATTTTTCATACACAGGGCTTATTATATGAAAACACATTCTAAAGGAGTTAAACTCCAAAAATATATTTAATAGTACAAATCACTTGGGACTGTTAATCAACCCTTAAAGCTGAAGAATTTCTGAAATGGAATGAAGTAACCAGTAAATTTTCATCAAGTACACGATCGAATCTTGTTACAAATTATAGTTCAACCGTCTTTCTGGATTTATCTACTTTTCCTGGATAGGCACAACATTAGTGATCGGCGATTATGCATTTGTTGGATGACTAAAAGTTAAAATGTAATCGAATCGAAGGAACATTCAAGTCATTAATATACACATAATGAGATAAAAATGAAAAAAATGCAACTAATTTCCTAAAAATCTTGTTGTTTTAATTACCTCATTTCTCCACCATAATAATTTGAAGCTTCACTTTGGCTCTGGTTGCCTGATGGTAGTTGGAGAGCTTGCGCAACGAGACCGGCTCTATCCTAAATAATGATACAATCTTTTAAAAACATTTTTTTTTACTCTTTATAAGTTGCGTGTGACAACAGTATCAGTTTGCCATCTAACATAACTTCGCAGAATTTGATCCTTGTTAGCAACACTATGGAATGGTGTAATAATACAGGTTATATTTTTTAAAATCAACGGGCTCAAGTCCTGGCCAGGAATATAGATTTTTCAAAAATGTAATGATGCAGTTTTAGTTTTCATCAAAATCAGACACTCCTTTGATCATTTTTCGCAATTCCTCAGTTTCGGATCGGAATCCACACCCACTTGCATAATTCACCCAGTATATTTGTTTAGCTATAGCTTAGAGGTCTTCTTTTAAAGACGCCTTATTTCTTTGCAGTTATAATTATTTTTTGGCACAATTTACATTATTTATTATTACTATTGTTAGTTACCTGGTTGTCGCCAACAACGGTGACTGCGCAGCGGCCAGGTACAAGGTTGCTACTCGCGAAGTGCTGAAGAGACTCCGAGCTAACACTGCTCATGCGTCTGGGCGAGATGTACAACGAGTTGCCCAGACCACGACGGTAAGCAGCCTTGTGAAGCAGGTCTACAGCACGAACCTGTACAATACATTTCATTTTGTACCTATAATCACAGAATACTTAATAGTATAAGCCGCGCCATTCAAGAAACGAATCTAAAATGACGAAAATTGTCATTCCCCCTCACTCGCACGTTATTCCTGTTAGCGTGCGAGTGAGGTTGAATGATAATTTCCGCCATTTTAGATTCATTTCTTTAATGGCGCGGCTTATACCTAAAGGTGCAGAAGTCACTCCGCAAAATCATTTCAATAAATAGCGACTCTTGCTCTGACACAGCTTGCTCGTCAACAGTTATATTCATCTAGACGTTGCCTTTCTTTCTAATCATAACTCTTATGCTCTCTGACAACGTCAGGGTTGTCTTTTTTTTGTGATGATGACCTTTGTGATAAATTACGGATGAATAACACGGCGTGGCATCTGTTCTGAAATTGGCTCGAAACGTCGAACGCGGCACGTACTTGTAACACTATACTAAAATTGCGGAGTGCGCCTTGCCTGCCTATAATACTAAATTCGTGCCGTAAGTTAATAGTTGCTTGAGTAAAACGGCTTGCCATGTTCCGGCGGAGTGCTCAGTTCTTTCGCTTATTTTCTTCACTCTTTCTTGGCCGCCAACGTATTATTGATGCCATTGGTGGCGCTGCTGTAAAAGGACGACAATAGCCACTTACCATCAACCATTACCATGTATTGTTAGCTTATTAGCAGCTTTTCCGAATATTTCCATAAAAAAAGATAAGAATTAATATAAAATACTGTCCAAAATTAGGCTGCTTTTATCGGTTATTGTGAGGTAGGTACAAAGAATAAGAACACATAAAAATGAAAGTTTTGGTCTTCGGCCAATACACTGTGCATGTAAAGAATACTAAAAGTTTCCTTTTTGTTTTGATAGTAGCAGTTTTTTGATTTTGTAAAAGTAAATACAAATATTTTTATATCCAGTAACAATTTTCTGACAGTACATACATTACATAACAGTCACATAACAATCTAAGCTAAAGCAAAGAGATCTTCAAACCTGAGGTGGCAGTAGAGCTAAGTCATACTTCAGGCGAGGAATGTTGTCACTCAGCTCCCAAGGTCTGAACTCCTGGTTGGACACAATGTGGTTCAAATACTCCAGAGCCTCCGCGAGATTATCTTGGGTTGCCTGTCAACATTTATAAATACTGAGTGTTGGTAAAGTGGCCAATCTTTTATTTTTTATTGCCTTCAAAAGGTGTTGTTTTAAATTTTGTTGTTTTTTTTTGTGTTTTTTGTTATATGTTTGTTACAATTATCAACCAATTTGGATATTTTTATTTTATCTGAGAAGTTATACTTTCAGATTGGTATTATGTATGTATATCAAAATTCAGTTCTAATAATGGGCTCCATGACTGGAATTGAGGAAACTCCTCAAATACATAGGTATACAATATGGTGATTGTGATATAATTTATTTAAAGTATCTTCTTTGAAGTCAGTTAATTTTGGTAAAAATTTGAGCATGAAAACTTTATTTTATAGAAAGCACTTACTTCAAGTGTGTAGTACACAAACTCGCGGTCTCCCGAGGAGGTGAAAGATGCACCAATTTGTGCTAATTTACGGGAAATCATGAATCCACTAGCATTCTTTGTGGAGAATCCGGCAGCTGAACGTAGTACATGCGCCAGGCCAAGTTCTGCAGGTGGCTCGTATCGAGAACCGGCCCTGATAACATAGAGAATTAATATATTATCATGTTCCTGCAATAATATACTCTGTGAAACACAAAGGGTTAGATTCATGGCCAGGGTGGACATTTACGTGTTAGATAATGTTATTTGTGTGGAAGTTTGTGAGGAAGTAAAATACTAACAGTAACTGACTGATAAACAAGACTTCTGAATCAGAAGATGTTAAGGCATAACTTTTGCACATGAATATTATTATATCGTGTGGGGGGCTGGGAGCACGAAGGTAAGGCAACAAGGTATTGGGGGTAAGGTTGTATGGGTATAAAATAATTTTTGTCCAACTGACTTAAAATTAACTCTTATAGTCATTGTTAACTAAGAGGCCCAGAGAATTTACTGTTTCATCACAGTGACATTAGAGATGTACAAATAAATCGGTTCACAAAACCAATTTTTACAATAAATCGATACAAAGTTATAAGAATTTCTAATTGTTTCGATAATTAAATTTTAAAGTCTAAAAACTGTAACATCCACTAGAAAAAGGAATGATAATGTCAAAGTACCTACTGCCTAGATCGAGATATCTTGTACGTGTTACGTGCATTTACGACTTAAGACTTCAATAAAATATTATTGTTTTTCCTTAACTGCATTGATATTAAATTCATAATAATCCCAGAAGTTTAGTCCATATTTTCGTGTTGTTACGTGTTGTTGAGCAACAATATAACCACATTAGAGGCGATGTACAAATAAGTAGGAAGTTTATCTCCAAAAATATCTATGTATTTTGCTTTCTATGAATAAATTGATTGTGACTACTTAGATAAACTAATTTATTTAAGTTTTACCTACCTGAATGCTACGGTGACTCGTGTGATGGGAGAACCATTGTCAAGGGCAGCAATAAACGTTTTATTTGGGAGCACACTCGTTTGAAGCCTAGCATCCTTCTTCACTGCTGGCGCAGCCTGCGCATATCCCCTTGTCTACGAACGATAAATTACATCATATTTAATTTTATATACTTTTGATGAGATGGGGAAGTCTACACATTACTAATAGAAATGATAGCAATGAAGTAAGTAGCCTTTACATAACACAATTTTGACATAAGAGAAAAAACTTAGGTAGATGTAAGTGTAATGATTATTTTACCGTAACATGTCGAATTAAAGGTGAAGTGAGCACTTTCGACGACATTTTTAATCTTTGGGCACTAATAATTATCAATTAGATAATTTTTAAATTCTAAAATTCGTATTCTTCCGACCTCCCTATTCGCGACCCTCAAAGTGACAAGCACAGAACACATATACTCCTGGCGGAGAAGAATATCAGTGACAAGTGTTCAGCCACAGATAATATAGTTCAGTCATAGAAATAACCACAGAGAAAGAACAGACTACAATCAATAATCTAAAACCATGGATATATTACTCTAACTGGATACATAATCGTAGAGGTACTTGAAGACGGATGACGTCACACTCACAACAGAGTGACTATTCGACCAATCACAGGCTAGATGACCTTCATAATTTTATACTTAAATATTATACTTAAAAATTAAAAGTGTATTTATTTTATACTATACCTTATTTTTTGCGATATGTTATAATTGTAATATATTTCCCAACAATAGGGTGAATTCGCGTCTTTGTATCATTTTGTTGGTTTTTTCAAAAAGTATGTGGAAATGCGTGCAAAACCTTGAAAAAAAATAGCACATAAAATTTCCTTTCTAAGCCTTCAAAAGTCCTCAAAATTCGCTAAGCAAATCAAAAGATATTGGGTTCGTAAAATAATTTATAAGAAATGGTAATGATATGAGGAGCATGGTAATGACTTTTATTTAACGGTAATGATTTTTTGTTGATGGTAATGATAAAAAGCGAATTAAATTTTATAACTTAAGTAATAAACGATTATTATAATGAGTGATAGATGGAGAAATGTTGTGGGAAAGGAATAGGAGAGGGATAAGTATTAGGCGCTACTCATAACGAATCATTTTAATAACATAAAATATAAGGACCCATTTTTATTTTCGTAATTTAAAGAAATCTTACACATTTTCTCATATTAAATTTTTGGTAATCAACAGCCACCGTTTAAACTTTGATCTAGTTATAATAAAGACTTTGAAAACGTCAATCCGAAATTCAGATTAAATGTAATAATTTGATTTCTTGATTATGATTGCTTTATTTGACAAAATTCTTACATTTGAAGGACCAACAATATTTTGGACATTAATAGTTGAGGTATTAAAAGTATTTGTTAAATTTCCCAATGGTAAATTATACTGTTTTTTTTTTTGTTGTGGCTAAAAGAGTTACATATTTCCTGTCGATAATAACAGGCGGCTCCATAATCGATTATGCAAAGGTTAAGAAACCTAAATGACTTAAGTGTGCACATATGGCTCCTGCAGAACATCTGAAGCAACTTAATTTGCAGAATGTTAGATTTATTAATCCTTTTTGCTATAACACGTGATATGTGGCATTGGTGCTCCTGAAAGGTTTCAACTTATCCGGAAATATTTTTTCTTTCTCTATAATATTTTCTCAGTTATATCAAATATGGTGATGTTTTCCACATTTTGCTAGATTACACTCATGAATATGTTATAATTTCCTACATTGTTGCCGTGATTCACGAACGAATTAGCAGTCCTTTTTACTGTAGCCCTACCCTACCTCATCAGGAGCACCTTTACCGTGACCAGCCTCTGTATAATTCCATGTTATCTTCTTTATTTAGGGAAAGTCTTTCGTTAGCTCACTTATCAAAAAATGTATTTATTACGGTACTGCGGCTACTTACTACGGTTGAATCAGTTTGAAAATTTATCGTATTTTGTCTGAGTTTGTATGAATGATATGTGATTAAACAGGTGAAGCATCATGTCTAAGGCAAGTGCTTGCTGAACAAGCTTAACATAGCGTGTTAATTATTGTGTTGCAATAGTATGTTCCTTTTCTATATATTTTATATTTCTGGTTTTTGTCACAGTTTTCCGGTTTTGGATTAATTAGTGGATCTAATTAAATATTATATTATTATTATATTAGTATTATTTATTATTATATTATAATTTTATTTATTATTTATTTGTGTCTTTAATTCTTAAATTGTAATATTATATGTACTTCTAGTGTGCACAATAAAGAATATTGTATTGTATTTTATTGTATCTAAAGAGCTTTCACCGATTTCATCTTTTTCCTTTTCACGTGCTTCAATAATCACTGTTTCAGGAATTTTAGGCATATTATGTATCTTTTCCTTTTTTTCTGTTTATATATTTTGAAAACTTCGCACCATTTCTTCCTTACTTATCTTTAATTGCGCGGAGACTCTTCATTAATACTTATGATCTTTTTCTATTTTTTCTTTTCATATATCTATCTCTTTCTTTGTTTTTCTCTAACTCGTACAATACAGCATCTCCTTATATATCAGAGTATCTCTTTCGTGTTGCAATTATTTGTTTTTTTAACCGGTCCATTGCTTTAGATTTTCTTCCCGTATTTTATCTGAGTAAAAAGGGGTAAAATTAAAAAGTCAAGTATGTTTTTTTACCAATCACTTGTAGCTTTTAGTCGTATTGGGGCAGCCTAAAATACTAACCCCAATCCCACGCCAGATGGGTGCCATAAGAGGTGACTAAGTCCAGCTCACTGGTGGTAGGGCCCCTCGGAGGGATCATATTGGTTATATTGAGTTTAATTGTTAATTATACCATTATTACTATTATTATTTCCCCATGGAGTTCACCTGGATAGCTAGCTATCAGCCTTGAGCATGAGTCAGCTGCCAAACGACTCTTTGTGTACTTGCCAGGGGCTTAAGAGCCAGTTCTTTCTTTCTATTTTTTCTCTCTTTTTTGGCCTGCAAAGCATCAGTGATGTCTTTGATGTTGCTGACATTCATGGCTGACGATAGCCTCTTACTATCAGGTAGAGGATTAGCTCGTTAGCCGGATATTTCCATATAAAAAGCTTAAATTTAATCGACGTACAAATATCATGAATTACTGTTTAAAAAAGGGCACAATTTGGGTTTTAAATATTAACTAACGATGCCAGTGATTTTAAATTGATTTTAACATGATTTGAACTTAAGTAAGGGTTTCCCCGAAAGAATTTGACCTCTTATTTAATCAAAGTTACTTTCAAAATTGTCATTACCATTTACACAAAATCATTACCATTTACAAAAAAACAAATGGGAATGATGCATATGGTAATGACATATTTTTCTTTTTTGCTTGAAAGTCATTTTAAAAATCATTAATTTAAGAACTCTTTGTGCCATTGAAAATCATGTTCCTATTATACATACGTGTGGAGTAATAAAATAAATGTATAATTTATATTTACCTTGTAAGTGTAGTAAATGGCGTTGATTCGAAATCGGGACAAAGTATTGAACGTCGTTGTTTTTCATGAATAAAACTTGTTTTCCTTGCAGCAGTAAAAAGTTAGCCAATTTTACTTTTTACAATGGACCAGACGAGGAGAAACGAGAGATACTTTACAGCGTAGCCCAAAAAACATTTGAGAAATATAACGTTTGACGGTACTGACATGGGGTTGACGAATTTTCGTGACAAAATTTTAATTGATGTTTTTTACTAGGTCTGCAGTGCTGATTCCATAATATTATATGTTATAATGTACTCAATTATATGTTGTTTCAAAATATAAAATTAAACACGCAATGTGTAAGCCAGGTTTTTCAAAAAATATTTTGGAATATCAATATCAGCAATTTTCCTGCAAATGGTAATGATGTTTCGGGTGTGTTATTCAATTTTTTTATATAAAATACTTGAAATTATGTTATCTAATATGTGGGCCCTTATGTAACAATATGTATAAAAGCAGTTAGCAAAACAAAAAGTTATAAAAGTAATAAATTAAATTTTTTATCAAGGGGAACATCGCTTGTTACGACGTTCGCGAATTCACCCAATAACACAATAAACTTAGTTTGATAAGCTGTAGCATACTGTCATCATTTTCTGGAGACAATTCGTAATATTGTATTTTTTCATCATGCCATATTTAGTTCCTGTCATAATCTGTACTTTTATGCCTATTAATTGCATAAAATAATTTTGATGTTTCACATCTGCCAGCCGCCCTATGATGGCTCACTTTTTTATATTATGATTATTTTTGTGTAAGCTGATAATGAAATTAAACAATATTATTTATGACGGTACATCATTTATTTTACGTGCAGAGCACTTATAAAAATATTTTAACAAAGTTGATCTTGGGACTATAGATAACATGGACACAATAAAAAATGGTCATTACATTGTCACATCATCCATCGTCAAAAATTATTAGAAAACAATTTGAAGAACTATATCAAAATAGGACATATTTTTTCTAAGGTAATGTGTCCACATTACCCTACAATTATGAAGGGAAACCTCAATCCGGTCTGTGATTGGTCGAATAGTCATTTCATTGTAACATCATCCGTCTTCAAGTACTTCTACGAAGTTATGTATCCGGTTGAAATAATATATCCATGGATGTTATAGAGCACTATAACTATGAAATCTGTGCAATCTGTGGAGTATGGGCAAAGCAAGGAGCAGTCAGGTCAGTGTGAAGAAAATGACAATTGACAGTTGAGTTGAGTGCGTTGTGTTAAAATGTAAAGGCGCCAATTTGTTTTACATTCTGTTTCTGTTTTCTGTTTTGCTTTAGTTAGCTTAAACTTTTACAGTTAATGCGTTAAGTATTCGTCATTATTTAGTCAAATTTACAGTTTGTAGTATGGGCCTGATTTTCCAATACTGGTTACTTTATAAAACTAAGAGAGGTTCATCTTTTACAATACCTACATTTTATGATAATTGCACCAAAAACGCTAACAAAATCACACTTAAAACTCTTTATTATGTTTTTTAGGTGAGTGATGTCCACGTTGTTGATGGATGAAATAATTTTTGCATCTAAACATCTACCACATTATAGCCGCAGTCGTATTCTGAAGTCGAGGGAAAACATCAGTAAGTTGAAATGCAATAAATCATTGAAGAAAAAGTTACAAAAATATAAAATTCGTAAAGATGGCCAAGAAGATCCTGATATTATAGATGTTTCTCAAACTTTAATAAACTCTTTGAGAATAAAATCTCCAAATAATCAACAATTTAATTCCCACAAGGAGTGTGAAGAAAACAGACCTCACAATTACCTTACCAAGATGGTAAGATTACGGAAAAATGGTACTGTTCTGGAGTCCAAAACGTCCAATGATCTAAAATGCAATGGTGAAATTATAGATGAATCTATTTCTCTAACACCTAAAATTGATCAAGATAAAAAGCAAACAGATGCTTTCAAACTGTTAATGGACTCACGAAATAAAAGCATTGGTACCAATTCACCTGGCAAAGTAAAGTGTGAAGAAGATTCTCTAGAGCAAGACAGAATAGATAAAAAAGAATTGAAGGCTAAGAGAATATTATCTTTAAATAGGATGGCTCAAGCAAAAGGATCTCTAAGGAAACTAGAAATTGAAGAATACCGTGAAGAGCATATAAAAAGAAAAATGGAAGATAGAGCAAAAAAATTTAAACATATGATTGTAAGTGCTGGTGGAAATAATGAAAAGAGAGATTTAGTTAAGCCCTCCGTTGACAAGACTGTACATATATCAAGAGATCCAAAAACTTCAGATGTTAATGAAAATAGTGATTCATTAGATATTAAAAAACCTATATTTAAAACATTTGATCTCTTTGAAGATACAAAAGTAAATATGAATAATGACGTGAAAAAAATATCTAAAGAGGATAAAGAATTTTTAAAGAAACTATCACCATCAATAAGGAAGAAAGAGAATATGCTTTGCTATTTTCAAAAAGTAAGCAAAGACTCTGATGTATCACAAGATGATGGTAATACAAGTTCTTTGCAAACAGATCAACATATAATTAAGGTGAAGCTTAAAACTGGTAATAAAGCAGCTAAAAAGAAAAGTAAACATAATACCTGTAAAATTACAAAATCAACAGAAAACCATGAACATGATTCCAAAATTGTGAAACAGGAGTTTAATATTCCAGACAACAATGATTACATGAAAAAAAGGAAACGTACTGAAAATAATGATCTAGAAAATACTGAAAATACTATTAATGATGATGATACAAAATGTCACAAAGATAGCAGACCAAAAAGAAATACCAAAAAACCTGTAAAATATGCAGATGATTTTCAACTTACTAGTTCAGATGAAGAGCTCCATATTTTTACTCCTAAAAAGAAAAGAAAGGAAAAAATGGGATATGAAAGTAGTTTAAAATTAACGGTAGATCATACCAAGGACTGCAGTATTTTAGAAAATTGTAGTACACCAGAAAGAGTTCCAAAAATGAAACAGAAAAAAAATTTAGAAATTAAGACAAAGTCTTCAAAGAATGAAGGCCATAAAAATGAAATTTCAAAAAAGGCAACTAAATTGGCCCCAATTTTTGTATCAAAACCCATACTTGACACTGCGGCTATTGAAGCTAAACAAAAGTTTTTGCAGAGTGGAGTGCCAAGTCAGTTAAAGAAAACCTCAAATCATCAAAATAACATCTTGGCTAGTGAGGAATTTCAAAAAGTCGAGCATATACAACAACTAAATTATGTAAACACTCCAATAATCAGTAATCTGTTGAATGTGATTATCACAGATTATGCTGAAGACATACATTTAAAAGAAAACATGGATTCTTTTTATAAGACATTATTGCAAGTTCCTATATTAGAAAATCATAGCATACCCAAGTTCCAAAAAAATGTTAATCATATTTTACAGAATATCAAGCAAAAATACCCAAAATTTCCTGTATATCGCACTTATCATCTTTTAAAGGGCAAAAGCAAAGGAGAGTTCAAAGATTGTATTTATCCAGACTTAGATAATAGTGTGGAAATTTTTAATAATATTGTTGACTTACATAATGTTCAACCTGATAAGCTAAACTGGGCTGATAAATATAAACCTACTACAGAGAAACAGGTGATAGGGAATTTCGAAAGTATTAGGGAATTAAGACGATGGTTAGTAACTTGGACTGAAAATGATGCAAAATCAAAAAAGAATAAATGTGGTTCAGATTCATCTGACTTTTATCAATCTGACACTGATAGTAGAGGAGCAATGAAAAATGAAAATAATCTTTTAATAATAACTGGGAAAGTTGGAACTGGCAAAACATTAAGTGTTTATGCTGTTGCTGCAGAATTAGCTATAAAAGTGATTGAAGTAAATGCAAGTACAAAGAGAACAGGTAAAATAATGCTACAAGATTTACAAGAAGCTACCCAGTCACATAAGGTTGACAGGGGTAAAAATAGCACAGAGTCTGCACAAAAACAGGAGACAACAAATAATTTACTGCCCGTTGCGAAAAAGCGAGGAAGAAAGAAAAAAATTAAAGTTGATTCAGTTACAAAAGCTGTAATTACTAAAAAGGACTCTACAGAACTTACAGTTTCTCAAGATAATGTTAGAACTGGAATGTCTTTGATATTAATAGATGATGCAGATATAGTATTTGAACAAGATGACGGATTCTGTTATGCTATTTCTCAATTAATTCAATCGTCTAAGAGACCGGTCATTTTAGTAACATCATCACTGTCTTGTCCACATCTTCAAAAATTTTCAAGCTTGGCAAAGATAATAAAAATGCGTCCATTTTTACCTAGAATGCTTGGCACTTGGCTTGATATAATGTGTTTAGTTGATAATAATACATGCAGTCCAGGATTAGGGGCCAAAATTCTGGACCTCTACAGGGGTGATATTAGAAGAACAATTAATTACCTACAGTTCTATATGGCTTCACATAAACATTTGAGCAACGCAGACTCTGTCGGTGTTCCTCAAGATGAAGTTATAAAGGCAAATGCAGATGATGAAAATTCCTGTATGTCTTGGGGAGACAATGAAGGTTGGGGTGAGAAAAATATTGGGTCATCTAATTCCAATGAAGTTTGTAAATATTTTGTGGATAAAGAATCACAATCATTACATATTTTGAGCCCCTTAAATATTTTTTATTTTTGGTGGAACTTGCCTAATCTTTTAAATTATGATCATAAGTTTGAAAACTCTGATAAAACAGATAAAACTACAGAAATAAATAAATTGGACAAGATTGCCACTGTGCTGGATAATATGTCAATTACTGATTATTTAGGGACTATGAATGAAGAACCTAATTTAACTGCTGGACCATGGCAATCTTTTGAGACAGATAGTGTTATTGATAATGAGAACTTTGCAAGCTATAATAGAAACAAGGATTGTATAAATGATATTTCATGGGAATTGATGATAAGGAGTACAGCAGAAGCTCGGAGAGATATTGTTCCTGAAAATAAGACTGAAATTAATTACCCCAGTATGTCTATTCAAAGGTTGGTATACTCATATTAATACGTATATTAACATATATAACATATTCACATATAACCTGTTGAAATCATTTCAAATCAAATTAATTTATTCATATATAATTCAGTTTTCAAGACAAGTCCTTTTTGGTAAACAATCTTTAAATATTTTTTTACCATAATTTCAAAATAAAATTGAGCCAAAAATATATTACGAGTAGTTTGTTTTTTTTTCCAATAAATTATTTTTATATTAATTTTTTAAATGGACCATTATAAAGATTGTTTAACAAATAAATCTTGTCTGAAAAACGCACTATAGGTATAATTGATACACTTATCTTGTTACTAAGTTTTTTAATCAACTACCTACCATGCCATTTGGTGATGGGATTTACTTAGGATTTACTGATATATCCGCCACCATGCCTCACCTTTACTCAGGTGCTTTCTTTTCCTTCTCTTTCTTGGCTGGCACCGCATCAGGTGGATCATAGCCATTTACCATCAGTTGGATCGCCATCTCGTTTGCCTGTTATACCCATAAAAAAAGATACAGTGGAGAGCAGGGGTGATTTTTGGATTCAAGAGAACCTTACCACACCTTACCAATTAAATGTCCAAATTAATTGCACAAAAGATTAGAAATATGTTTATGTACATTTCTCATACTTCAACATTTTATATATTATTTTAATATAATACATCTTGTTTGCACATAATTTTACTGACATTATTTACTTGTGATTTTCAGAGAGCGTGACAGAGTGCTATCGCGCCATAAAACCCTAACAAAGTGCTTGAATCCATCTGCAGTTTTAGACCGACGAGCTTTGGCACTGGACTACTGGTCCTCATGCAGGAGTATCTGTAGAGCTGAAAAAAGTAAACCCAATAACAGTAGTAAAAGAAATAACCGATTCTGTCATTATCTTAAGTGTTTAAACATAGTCTGCAGAAATGAATACTTTGACAACCTCGGAGAAAGTTTATGTTTCAGAAAGTGAATTATCCAATTTTTATTTCATTTATATTAAATCAACTTTTATTATAATAGTTGTATAAAATATGATAGGTGATAATTTTTTGAAATTAAAATTTTGAAATAAAATGAATTTTGTGAGTTCTGTTATAAATATTTTAGTTATTATGTTATCATTGAAGTACTATTACTAGCGTATAGAACAGACACCCGAACATTATGTATGTCCCAATGCATTGGCGCCACGTGGCTTCAATCTTCAATGGATTCGTTCGATTTTGAAAGGAGAATGGGGGCCCAATTTTGAAAATCGAACCTACCTGGCGGGACACATTTTGTTCGAGATGTCTGTTCTATGAACAACCATCTCGTGTTCTATGTACTTCAATGTATCCGCTTGAGTTAATCTTAATACCCTTGTAAGTTAACATTTTAGAGAAATAGCATTAAGTATTAAATATTTATTTCAAAGTGCTGTGACATGTGACTCACTAAAAGGGTAGAAATATTTTTATAATTTGCATATAAACTGTATTATTTTATTGTATGAGGTAATTCTCATTCAGGAAAAATTGTTTTATTTGGCACAAAATGTATAATACAATTATTACATACTAAAATCATGGAAAACGGAAAAGTACCCTAAAAGTACAATTACATTCCATGTATTTATTTAATTAACAGCCGACGAAAACGGGATGTTATAAGTTTGACATATCTGTGTATCTACTCGTATATGTCTATCTGTCTGTGGCGTCATAGCTCCCAAACGTATGAACCCTCATAGGACAGTTTGAACCGATTTTGTCCTATATAGTTTTTTTGTTTTGTTTGAAAGCTGACGTAATCGATATGGTTCTTAGCTATATACAATTTATGAAGATCTGTTGAGGCATTTTATGATCATGGGTGTTTGAAATTTAAAAAAATACTGTAATGTGTGTGTATTTAAAGCGCCGTATCTAAAAATACATATTTCTATGCAGCTAATCATGCTTTATTTACATGCATGAAAATATGAAAATGACTAGGTGTAGTTCTTATGTTCTTATGTAAATTACTCACTCCCAAGCTGCCGTTATCTAATATCACCTTATATCTAGTACCTACTTATTATTTATTGATTATTTTGATTAGTGCTTTAATGGCAGTGAATAACAAAGATAATTTACTATACTATTATTAGTGTGTAGTAATATTAGTTTAGAGAAAAAGGCAAATTGGTAAATTAATCAAGTAGGTAATATATTATATTTATTATTAAATAGAAAATAATTTCTTGTTATATTGAATAACATACATATTTGTTAATGAAGTCGTGAATGTCTTTGTTTTGCTTGACTACAATAATAAATTGCATAAATATAATAAAAGTGGTATGAAATAATAATAAATACGATAATTTAAACGGAGATTCAAAAAGACAGTATTTGTTTAATACGGCATCTGTTATTTAAATAAACTAATAATATACACTTTCGTCAGTTTTTTTTATGTTAACGACGGGCAAACAGGCATACGGCCCACCTGATGGTAAGTGGTCACCGTCGCCTATGGACACGTGCAGTATTAAGGGAGCTGCAAGTGCGTTGCCGGCCTTGAAGGATACGATAAACACTCTTCTTAAAGAACCCCATATCATAGCGCACAGGGAATGCCTCAGAGGGAAGTTTGTTCCAAAGCTCGCAAGTTCGTGGCAGGATCAAGCGGGAGAAACGAGCAGTTGACGACTGCCACGAGGCCCACGAGTCAAGGTGATGCGGGTGGTGCGATGAAGGAAGGTGGATGGGGGCACCAGGTTAAAAAGTTCTTCGGAACATTCACCATTACTATGGTGAATGTCTCTACTGAGACGGTAGAGGACGCAAAGAGAACCTACGTCTCTCCGGAGACTTAAGTCCTCTAAGCCGTCTGTAAGGTTGGGATCATCGACAATTCGAACAGCGCGCCGCTGTACGGAGTCAAGAGGGCTCAGTTGGTAACTGGGTGCACCGGCCCAAAGGTGAGAGCAGTACTCCATATGTGGTCGAACTTGGGCCTTGTAGAGCAGCAGGCGCTGCTTCGGTATGAAGTACTGCTTCGCCCTGTTTAGTACACCCAGTTTTCTGGAGGCAAGTTTGGCCTTCTTCTCCAGATAGCCCCGATACTGCACTTCGTTCGAAATGCCGACCCCCAAGATCCCAATGCTTTTACTTATGGTGAGAGGTATGTTTTGGAGTTTCGGCGCCATGACAAATGAGGTTCTTTTTGCGGAGAACGCACAGACCTGTATCAGTGAAAATCAACTGACAAATGTTAAAAAATATGGAGTGATGTTTTCTCGGATTTAAAAATATTGGAATAAAATGCATCATTTCTTTCTTTTTCTTTTTTCTTTCTTGACTGATGCGTTATCAGTGATGGCTTTGGTGTTGCTGATGTCCATGGGCGACGATAGCCACTTATCATCAGGGTGGATCGTCAGCTCGTTTGCCGGATATTTCCATAAAAAAATGTTTTCTAACAGAATTGCATCTCAGACTTTGCAGACTCTCATAATCAAAGTTTGATGGCATTATACATAAATTATAATATAATAATTGATGATGCCTTTCTACTGATATTGAGACTATCTAAAGTTTATTTATGCTGTCATGCAGGTTGGCCATCTTTTTACACACAGAGCCGTTCCGGTTTCTCTTCGAGAGTCATGCCTACAAATTAATAGGCAACCAGCCTAACACCCTGTTCTCAGGAGTTTTATAAATTAACATTAGACATTAACATAATATTCCATTTTTAGTTTATGGGATCTCCATATTTCTAGTAGCTAGGTTAGGTAGGTACTATTATTAATAACGACATTAGACACCAAATAGCTATTGATTTCTGAAAAACATAAAAACTTATCTTGTAGGTACTTTTCAAAATATGGAAAGGGTTTACGGGATTTTCCGTAGGTACTAGTACGAAGATAAAAATTGTAGGCAAATGTGAAAGAAGACCGTGAAATGTATTGTTTAGGGTAGCTGACCGCTTATCAAACTGCTTAAAATATAATTAGCACACCAAGTATAAACGTGATTTTTGTTCTTAGGTATATTTCATTATTATCTTTAACTATTTGTATAAAGAATAATAACACTTATCTAGCCTCTTCCCGTTCCAAAGTAGGTACATAAATTGTCTAAAGCTAGAACCAAGATGTTCCATGGATAAAGCTACAACATGGTTTGGGTAGGTATGCAAATAATTTTGACAAAAAATAACCGACTTCAAAATTAGGAATAATAACTCAAAACCTAGGCAACTCGTCAGATCTCGCAAACATTAAACGGGTGGTCCCATTCAAGCACCAGCTTTCGAATATGTTTTTTTTTGATAAATTATTTTTTGAAATTGTTTTTGGATTTTTATTAAAATTATTTTGAGATTTTTTTGAAAATGTCTTTTTGAAAAATTTTTTTTTGAATATTGTTTTTTTTTTTAGTTTTTTTGAAATTGTTTTCTTTTTCATGCCAAAGAAGTATAACTTCTCACGCGCGTAGTACATAAGTACACGTTTATGTTTATAAAAAAAGTTTAACTATAGTGTCTAATGTAGATATAGATAATGCTACGGAACCTTTCGTGCGCGAGTCCGTCTCGCACTTTTCCAGTTTTTTTTATTGATTAATCTGAATAAAATAAATTCAGGTAAAGGTACTTATAGTTAGATCGTTACAAATATTCAAAGAATTTTCTTCTTACCTTCCGTTTTATTTTCCATTTCTATATTGTTTTCCCACGATACCTAATATACAAAATGTATAGTAGGTACCTACCGAAGATTTAGAAAATTCTTTGGTAGCAGTAGGTACTATCAGTGTCGAGCGGTGGTTTATTTTAGTCACATTGAGTTCAATCTCACGTCATTTTATTCAAAAATATCCTGTTCTTATTATAAAGCTTTGAAATAATTGTATTATCAATAAATATTCACAATTCATAGTAAAATTACTTTCTCCAGAAATAAGGGCCACGAATTCACGATCTAAAAAGCAGAGCCAAATTTTATCACGAAATACTTAGGATTCAACCAAGAGGTCCAGAAATAAATGAATATAAAATAAAGTTTGAAAAAAAACATAGTACTTATAATTCATACAATAAATTACTAGCAAAATAACAATATTCTTTACGCAAAATATTATCAAACCGATATCATGTTAAGTAATTAGGTAATAAACAAAAATCAAATCTTAAGAGCCTTAAGAAGCTGAAATAAGGGATATTTACCTTAATCATTCGGATTTATAAATAGAAACAAGTTGTTTATAACACGCCCTTACACTGACTGATATCATCTGCTATCAGCTTCGACATAGCTATGTCAAGTTGTTTCTGGATTGGACGTACATTTTCTGGAACCATCTTTCATTCAATGTATTCTCTAATCAGTTTTAGATAAGTGTACACTCATAATGCTGCATAACTTTGAATTATTGCTTAATGAAAAGGAAAGATATTGAATAATTTACGTTTCCTTAAAAAGACATCTATGGGTTCTTCATAATTTTCTCAAAAGAACAGTCTGTCATTACCTCATTATACACTTGGCTATTGTATTTAGACTGTGGTAAGTACCTAAACTTTGAATATCTACTCAAAAAAATAAAGTTATTGAATAATATTTTACGCCTTTCTTATGAAGAGTCAAACCTGAGAGTACATTACAATTTTCGCAAAGGTATACCTACTTACACGTAGCTAGCACAGGGCTGTAGCTAGAGTCGAATTTGAGGTAGGGCAGCCTTGGTTACAGGTAGGGCGGAAGTAAAAAAAGGGTGCGTGTACTTTTGTACGCGCGTGAGAAGTTATACTTCTTTGACATGAAAAAAAATCAAAAAAATTGGTTGTCTGTAAAGTCGGTTTACGGACAATGGTTTTACGTGATAACGTCTATTTCGTAGAAGAATAATTTATGATATAAATAATGTAATGTAAGAACGTAATGGAAGCCCTACGCACGGAGCCGCGGTGCTACTCGCCAGTTGTGTCAGCTTGAACATGGCTTGACGCGCCACCGCGACCCGCGTATCTAGCTAGATTATAATATTAAATTTCATACTAACTATACGATTTTAAACATATTTGAGTTGAAAATTTGGTTTAAATCGTTTTAAATATCAGGAGCTGCGCGACATCTGTGATTTTCTTGACTACAACTAAAGTCCGAGTCGATGTACTGTGTAAAGTTCTTTCAAGTAGTTCATACCTATAAACAGAGATGACGCTATTGTAGATTTTCGTTTTCATATAATAATAATACGTACGAGCTACGAGAAATCATTTCTTTTCAAAAGATTGTAAAATAAAATAAAAATGAAATGAAAAATGCCTTCCAAGCGGACCGATTACGCTTGAGTGGGAGAGAGACGGCCGGTCTAGCGTGCCTCTCTCTCTAATGCTGCGCGCGCTTCCGTGACGTTACTCCGGCCGTTACTCGGTTTTCGTGAATGCCTCTCAGGCTCATCGTCTTTATAAACGTTATCACGTTAAAACAATATTAAAAAAACATTGTTCAAAATACAATATTCAAAAATGTGTTAAGTATGTGTTAAGCGCCATCTGTAATTAATTTTGTAGTATATTCTAATATTATTTTGCTACGTATCGTAATAGTTCTCGTAATAGAACATAGATGGTGTTTTTACAATTGCAAAAACAAATCAATTGTAAATCTTTTTTTTCTGTTTTTACAATTGTAAAAACACCATCTATGTTCTATTACGAGAACTATTACCATACCATGCTGTAAAACCAGTTTTTGTGGGGGGGAGGGAATGAAAGATTTTATTCAGTTCAGTTGAAAAATAATTTATTTTCCGACAGGCATTAAACTTTAATACAGATTAAGGAGAGAAAAAGAATGTGCTCCTAGTCCCAAAGACAAGTATCGATTACTATTTACTATTACAGACAGTCCGTTCACAGTTATTTTACCTCTGACAAGCTGTCATTACCTTCCCATTAGATTAGCATTACTTGCTGTCAAGTGACGAGTGTTGCAAAAGTTCCCGATTTATCGGGAGATCTACTGATTTTGGTTATCGTCTCCCGATATCCCGTTTTAGCGACCGTTTCTCCCGATTTTTTGCATTTTCTACCAATGTAATATAATATTGAAAATTAAAATAGAAAATAGTGTTATAAATACAAAAAACAAAAGAAACTGAGTCGCTCAATGAAAATACAGAAGAATTTTGGGCAAACGTAGGTACATATTACGAGTATAGCATAAAACGTGGTCATGGCTCACGAAATCGTGTTCTAATATTTTTTCCAACTGAATCAATGATAGGTCTATTACACACAAAAAAATTAAAAAATACAAAAAACCCGACTGCGTATAAAACATGTGCGACATATTGAGGATAAGTTTTGTAAAATGGATGGAAGCTTAGACGCGGAAATTGATAAATTTATTATAGAATTGAAAGACGAGTGTGATACGGAATCTGAGAGCAGTTTTGATGATTCATGTTCGTCCGATAGTGATTATTTATCATTAGGTGTGCATTTGGATCATTCGTATGCCAACAACCCAATTTAAAGCAATTCAATTTGTTGTAATTTTAATATAACTACCGAGAATGTGAACTGATTAGTTAGGAGACTGTAAAATAATACATTATTTTATTTATCATTTTTACTATCGTTACTTTTGGATCAACCTAGTAAATAATATTTATATACATCAGAAGAAATATGTAATATTTCATGTTAGGGAATCGTACAAACTAAACATTACAACACACAGCTAAGGTTAACCAACTTAATAAATTAATAATGTAGTTTTTATAAGGAAGAATATAAACGCGTATAAACAAAATTTTGATATTAATAATCGCCAAACAAAAAGAATGTATCAATTAATTACGCCTTCGTTCCGCCAAAGTAAAGTGCAACGATCTTTCATAGGGCTTGGTGTACATTTCTATAATAAAATCCCAAAATTAATACGTGACTTGCCAATAGAATCTACGAGTTTAATGGTTAAAACTAAGTTGGCGGGTGTCTATTATACTATCTACTACTTAAATGGTTTTTACCCAAAACGAATGTCATAAAAAGGTTGTATAATAAAAGCTATTGCATATTTCAAGAGATTTTATTAGTTATCATTTATATTAATATTTCGTCTAGTTGTGCAGGAGGCGCTATATTTCGTTGGTACCTTGCCCAATCAAGATACCATAACATACTCATTGTAAGTATGGCCGCAGCAAACTACTGATCTTCTAAAGATGTATAGGGTACGTTATCCAGTGTTCAGGACTTATTCTGAACCTTTGTCAGTCACAAAACAGGCGATTAAGTAGTCCATATTCATATAGTATTGGTTTGCCAGAAATTGTAGCGAAACTGCGAAAACACATTCACCAAAACACAAGTACGAAATCGAATACAAGAGTAAATTAAAATAACTGTGTGCGTGTCGATGAGTTTCAATAGTAAATAGGACTCCAAATAGGTACGCTGAAAATATTTAATAGAAAAATACAAAAAACGACGCGTAGAAACATGAAAGATCGATGACAAATATGACAGTACAGTGGTGTTATTTATAAATACTATGGTTACCAAAATGACATTAGGTATTAGGGATTACATCATCTTTGTTGTCAATCGATTAATCGATGTCAAAATATTCGAAATGTAATTTAATAAAATTAGCGTAACGATTGAATGGTAATTCTAAATATATTACATAGTTTTAATATGTATGGAATACGAAAACATGTAAGAAATAAATTAATATTATAATTATAATTAACAAATAATACATAAAATATATTATTATATTCCATCAATCGATTATTATGAATCAATTCAATCGATTATAAAATCGTTTGTAATGAGGTAAATACTGTGAAAACTTTTTTGCATACAGAAAAAATACAGAATTTAGCTAACTTCACGTTGTAGAATTTAGGTGTCGGTGTGCGCGCGCATCGTAGAAATTCACTCTCATCATTTTTCACCATCGCGCCAAAAGAAGTATAACTTCAAAAATTATCATAATAATCTGCACGGGCTCCTAAATCATAAATCAATAATTGTTGGGTGGGGTGATACGAGTAAATAGACACGACCAAAAATACCTTTTAGGTCATATTGTTTCAGCAAACTGATTATTATAATTAACATAATAATAAAAATATTTAAAACAGCTGAATTCTACGATTCACCATGTTATTAAAAATGCACGTAGTGATTAATTATGTACTTTGTGAAAATGCGAAAAACTTCGTTCAGATCAACTGACTTTGTTCTTTTTTTTCAAAGGTTAGAAATACCAAACCAGCCATTCTCTCGTGACACATTGACAGTGACAGCCTTTGAGGCCTATTGATTACAGTTAGCCTGGGAATACACGTCCGATTTTGTTTCCGATTGTCTGATCAGACTATCTGATCGTATTTACTCGATACACGTCCGATTTTTGCGTCAGACTTTTTCTGAACACAGTCGCTCTCGAGCTGTGAGAGCGGTAAGTGCTTTCTTGCCAGAAATAAAAGATGGACGGCGAATGAAAATTATGGTTACTTATTGCATATTTGCTCGTGTTAGCGCGAGAGAATAAATAACGTCGCTATTGGTTTCAATATTCAATTTCAATTTAGATTGATAAAGTATCAATCTGACAAGACTTACCGAGAGTAATTTCTACTTAAAACATTCAAAATTACGGAGATACCCCGAAAAGTTCTTTGATTGTTACAGAATGAGTATAAGCTTAACACGCATTACGATTTTTCACCGCAAGTTTTTTTCCGCAAAATTCTGTGGAATATGGAAATTGTATGAAGCTGCACGCACTTGCGAAAAAAAATCGTGTTGATTATGATTCAGTACGCGATTTAAAAATCGTCAGAAAAAAAATCGCGCGGTGAAAAATCGTAATGCGTGTTAGGCTTCAAAGTTGAAAACGTAGATTCGCACACTGCAGTGCTATGGTCGCCACAGACTCTATTTTTATTTTAGTTTAAAAGGGGACTCCCCATAGCATAGATTGCAATATAGCCCATATTGCAATCTATGGTATCTGCTTCACACAGATATTATAATCTTAAATAAACCCATCGCTATCATCGAAACCATGCGATGGCGCTTCAAATGCCATCTATACACAGAACAAAGAATTATTATAATATGAAATTAATGTCACAAACTGTGCTAAGTATGTTCGGAAAAGTTTAGATACCAATTGCTACAATTTTTTTTATCTCAAAAAATTTAATTATAATAATTTATTTTAGTTTTTGGTATTTTTAAGGTAGGGCATTGTGATTTCAAGGTAGGGCATTGCCCCACAATGCCCCCCCCTAGCTACGGCCCTGAGCTAGCATTTTATAAATAGGTAGGTTCTTTGGGTAAGTACCTAATATTTAATTCTTATTTTGTGAAAAGTAAAGATATTGAATAGAAACAACTGAGATTTCTTCATATATTTTTCTAAGATGTGAAAAAACGCTGCCCTGGCCCACACGGCGAAGGAGATATCGCACCTTCAGTGGAAAAAAAGCATATTGTTGAAAATTGCAATTTTACAGGAGAGCAATAAAACTGTTAAAATATCCGTAAGTAGTCAAAGAAATTTACATTACGATTTCTTGCACAAAATCGTCAAGATTAATGATAAAAATTTGAAAAAAATTGAGCATACGCAGTTTTTGTCCCTCTTTCCAATCATATTAGTTACGAAAATTCAACGTAAGACGTCTTATGCATGTAAGCCATCACTCACCTGTTAAGAAGAGCTCACGCTGCTTGTAATATAGGAAAAGGTATCCAATTGGAAAAAATTTAGAAGAGAGGACGGAAGCTGGAGAATTAGAAAGAATAGGGAGTAAGAAGAAGTAATGGACGAGCCAAACGGGAAGGCCAAATTAATTATTGTCAGTGACGTTGATATACAATAATTATATGCAAAATATAGGTAGGTACGCAACCTTGCTAAAAACACAGACGATCTTCTTAATTTTAACTTATTTATTTTGTTTATTACCAATGCCAGAGAAAAATATTATATAACAATCTTTTCGACGGTTTAATTGAAAACAATATTGTAATTTCCCTGACAACAAAAAAAAATAGGAAATACCCAAAGATGTTTAACTAAATATAATATCATTGGAAATACCTATGTCAGATTATTTTATGTTATGTTCTGAACTCAGATCAATAAAAAACTAGGTACTATGTCGAAGGCCTTCGGGCGGCATGAAAACATCCGATACTTTGATTGGCCACTAACCACTCCACCAATCCGTACTGGAGCAGCGTGGTGGAGTATGCTCTGGATGTGAAGTTGTGAACCATTGATGGGCTGAAGCTAGCAAGCTAACCAGATAGATACCTGCAATCACAAAATAAACAATAAACCCTACAATATTTTACTTTTAAACATTTTATGACTCAAGCCTTTTCATATTGTCGACTACAGAATAGAATACGTTAGAATATTGTTATTCAATATCAGTTATCTATTACATTTGTGTTAACATTGCTTTGAACTGCCTTAGGTTCAACAGGCATTTACGTGTGAATGCGACATAGATAACGTTTGTTTAAACACTAAACTCTCTCGACTGCACTAAATAATGAGGTTGTCTAGCTGGTGATTACCAGTAAGGATCTAGAACATTGACGTTATCTCTATTAGGATACATCGATTGACATCGTCAACTACAAAATTATAATAGACCTACGAGAAAGAAAAGGCATCCAGCAATTGCAGTTGTCTGTAGCTGTTTTAAAAATCGTATCGATAAAACATGTACCTACTGGCAGGTATAGGTGTATGTCTTAGAGTAATGTGTATGTATTGTTAATTTAATTTTACTACATAGGTACGTAGGTTAATTTATTACGCATAAGGCTTCCAATACGTACTTACGTAATTACGCAAATACGTAATTACGGACAGATTTTAAGAGTCCCACAAATACGTAATTGAAGAGTTCAAATCCGTAATTACGGATTATAACGCAACGGATAATAAATAAACGTATAATAACGCAAGTACATAGATAGGATATTATTAATTTAAAGAAAGAAGTTTAAGATTGTTTAAAACAATTTTAACAATTTTCATGTTGTAAAATTATAAAATGTGGTATGTCATTTGAAAGGTAATTTTATTGGATTTCAAATGCTAGAAAAAAAAAATATTTTATATTTCTTACTTAAATTTTAGGAATTAGTGCAACAGGTCGAAATTGTGGACATCTAAACGAATAGAATAAAACGAAAAGATCTTAAAATTTTATTTCCAATTTTATTTTCTTCCCCCTCAATATTTTGTATTAATGACTCTAATGACCCCCTGGCTCTAATGACTGCTCGTAATCGGTTTGTCATCGACCGGATGAGTTTCCTGGTGGAATCTTGTGAGATTTCCTGCCACTCTTCGACTAAAGCAGTTATTAGGTCCTCAATCGACGCTGGAGCTTGCCGTCTTCCTCGTACCTACCTTTTCAACTCATCCCACAAAATTTCAATTGGATTCAAGTCAAGGCTACGGGCTGGCCAGTCTAGTGTGGGAATCCCGACTTCTTTCAGGTACTTTCTTGTCTCTGCAGTGGTGTGGCAGCGGACATTATCGTGCATTAACAGCATATCCTGCCCAATAAAACCAGCGTAGGGAAGCACATAGTCTAGCAGAATGTTGTTGATGTATCTTTCTGCGGTTAGCCCTCCTCCCCGACCTCCACTGGGTACGAATATCAGCTCCGTTTTGGCTTCGATAGAAATCCCTGCCCACATCATACAGGACCCACCCCCGTATGCCACGGTTTTCGCAGAACAGCATTGTGCAAATCGCTCCCCCGGTCTCCTGTAAACTCTTCTTCGACGGTCGCTACCATGCAGACACATTCTAGTTTCGTCCGAGAACAAGACTCGGCTCCATTGCTCTATACCCCAGTCTAAGTGATCGCGGGCAAATTGAAGCCGGGCTTGTCTGAGCCGCTGCTGGACGTCAAA